>JAUNZM010000231.1:0-365040 GCA_033459285.1 Clamator glandarius
AAAGAAAGAAATGAAGGGAGGGACTATTTATTCATTTTGCTTAAATATTAGTAGTTCCTGTGGGGAGAACTAAGCCAGCGGAGGAGATGGTTTGGAAGCAGTTGATGCACATTTTAGCAGGATCTCTTGGTTGGCCTTATTTTTAACCAAGGGTCCGCAGGAGCTCAGTACCTCCCTGCTCAGTGCTGCCGGCTCTTAATCAGTGTCCTCAAGCATAAAGGTGTAAAGAGGACAAATGCCACCAGGTGAAAGCATTCCCACCTGCTCCTAGCAGATTGGAGCGTGTTGATCTGCAGTTGTGAAAATTGATGTCTTTTCTGAGAAATATCATCACCCGCAGACCTTGTGCAGATTCAGCTGAAGCAGTTGGAGAAGGCACTGGACTCTTGTTGAGCACAGCTGCTTGGTACCCACCTCCTTTTAGGCCATCAGGGTGGTGAACACCAGATCTTCAAACTATTTAAACCATCCTGTGTGTAGCGTTTGTAGGAATAATGGTACAAACTGCTCTGGGCACATGATGGATGCAGAATATGCCAGTGCCTGGCATCAGTTCCAAGGAGCAGTCACCAGTTCCAAGATGCATCTGAAGGCAGCAAGTCTAGATGGGAAGATTTCTACTTTGCTTCAGATATCAGAGGCAGTTTGTGCACGTTTGGCTCCTTTTCAGTAGAATGCAGCTCTTCAGAGGGGAGAGAAAAGGTCCAACAGAGTGAAAACGTTTGAAGCAGGGAAAAAAAAGAGAAAAAACATAGCTTAGGAGCCTGTCTAAAGAAAAACAAACAAAAATCGGAGAGGAAATGGGAAGCAGTGGAAGGTATATGTTACACAGCGTGCAAGCCAACAAGCAGTGTCTGCAGGTCATCCATTCCTCCGAGCCTCAGAGAGGATGTAGTACCTTGGTATAAATTAGAGCAGTCCCTCTCTCCCCAGCCTGTGTTATTGTGTCTCAAAATGCCCAACAGTGACAAAAATAGTTTGCGAAATCTGACAAAAATCTTGATTTCTCGGAGTTTTGCCAAGCCTTGTTTCAAGTACTAAGTGCTCTGGCTGTTCCTCCTCAAACTCAGCACTGAACTTTCAGCTGCTCTGTCCCTCCCTGTTCCAATGAAGAGGTAAAAAAAAATCATCATTAACAAGCATGCTGCCAGCCCTTCAAAGCCATCTTTCTAGCTGTGCCCCTTGATTATTGTTTTTGTTTCTTTTCCTGCATGTGTTGCCTTTCAAGTGAGTCTTTCTTTGGTTTGGAATATTTCACACTTAATATTTCCTTTGGGGCTGAAAGGCTGTGGAAAGGGAGCAGCAGGGGAGTGCTGTAAGCAGCCTCTGATGGGACATTGTCAGCCTTTTTGGGCAGTCACGCAGCAGGGAGGGTTTGCTCTCAGCATGCAGTGAGTGCCTTTAGGCTCCCATCCTGGAACAAGGATGTTGCACAGAGCAGATTCGGCTCCTTTAGTCATTCTTCAGTTTGCAGAAGACAGGCTGAACTGTCTACAGTGAGGCAATTATCTTAATAAAGATAATTTCAGCTTTGCTGAGGTGATTGAAAAGAGCTCACAGAAAACACGAACGTTTAGCGGTGCAGTTGGATTCTGGGAGTATTTATGAGCATTGGGATGGAAGCAGAAAAGCAGAAAGCTCTGAGATGCAGTGGGAAAATCAGGGGAATAAACAGATATCCTCCCTGCTTTGAATTGCAGCTGATTATCCAGCTTGTTGCTATGCTTGCTCCCCTTGCAGATTTTTTTCTTATTTTCTTTTTCCTTTTTTTTCCTTAGGATTTTGCTGACAGAGGGAACTGCTGTCAGGCCACCTCAGGTGTCACGTAGCCACGCATGCAGCAGTAATACATGAGAGGACACTTTTCCTGCTGCAATGAGTAGGCTGGCTGGGTTGGTCTGGCAGCACTGGAGACCTGATGAAACATTCTCAACATAATCTGAGAGCTAATGAAAGGCAGATGATGTGCCTCAGAGTGTGCAGTCTTTGATGTCAACGAGGCCAGGCATTAGGAGCTGTTGTATGGCAAGAGGCACCTCTGTGGCAATTGTCTGGTTTTCTGCCTTCTCTGCAATTTCTGCCTCATTCCTGCCAAGGACACAGCTGTCTGTTCTGTGGAAAGTGAGAAACTTCATGAAAGGGTCATGTAAGCTTTCCCCATGACTTGTTTGGGTTGAGACCTATTCCTCTCTGTAGAAGGACACAAGGTGGAGAGAGAAGTGTCTCCTGCACTCCTGTTGGAGAGGACATAGAATCATAGAATCATAGAATCATAGAATCATAGAATCACCAGGTTGGAAAAGACATGAAGAACAGAAGACACGAAGAACAGAAGACATGAAGTCCAGAGGTAGGAACTTGCCTGCTCCCAGCCAAGCCTGAAGTTTGTCAGATGTGTATAGAAAAGGGAAGAGGTGACTTAAAAGGGAATGACAAATACACAACATGGAAGTCTTCACTGGCATCTGTCCTTCCTTTCCCATTCTTGGTGTCATGGTAGTGTTCAAACTCCAGACCTGGGAGATGACGTATCCTGTATTGCTAAGAAAAATCAGATCAACAGCTCTGCCCCAAAGAGCCTGCATCTTGCCACAGACACAGGACCTGTGTGCGGGCTTGTGTCCAAAGCTTTTTTGGATGTGGGACACCAAAGAGGGAATAAACTTCAAAAGCATGCAGGCAGCTATTGGACAAATGAACCTAAAGTCTGCTGAACAGCCTAGCTTCCCTCGCTGTAACAGCCTGCAAACTGTTATTGGTATTTTTAGGTCCCTGATAAATCTAATGACCTGAATAGGGAGCCTAAGTCACTACTGAAAATGGGAATTAGGTGCTTCAGTAACATCAACAAGATTCATCTTGCCCAATCTAACCAGCAAGCAGCCAAGTGTTCAGCTGAAGCCGCTTCTCAGAGATGACCAGTGGCTGGTGGAGAGAGACACACAGATAGAAGGTGATTTTTCTCTTCCCACGATGGGTGTCCAGGTTAAGATAGACACATTACCTGCTAGGGAGGCTTGTCTCTGCCCTTTGACTGCAAAGGAGCCTTGAAGACTTCAGTCATCTCTAAACTGGGTGTCTAGTGTAAGGCATGCAGCTTGTAGGTGATACAATTAGATAAAATTAATCTTACACATAGACACTGGTTTTATTCCGTGTTTTTAAATAGTTTTGTATAAATAACATTGCAGAGTGACACAACCCAGGTCTGTAAGGCATTAGCACTCCCTGGCAAGCTGCACATTTCACACTGAATGCTGTTAGCAGCAGAGAAAAGGTCAAGCCAGACCTTCTGATCTAAGCATGCTCAAGTTTTGGAAAAATCTGGATCTGGAGGAGGATCTAGAGTTTCCTTCTGGCCTCTATCTTTACAAGGAGCCAAACCACCCTGCCCAGCATTGTTGAACCTTTCGAAAGTTCCCTAACTATTTCAATCCAGCTGTCCCAGTCCTGGATCCACCTTAGATCCAGACAAGCTCCAGACGAGTTGTTCTGATCCTTTGCTGCTTCCTGAATGTGAAACACTCAGCAGTTGAGCAGGGCTTTGCTAAACCTCAGCTTCTGTGGGCTCTGGAGAGCCACCTTGGATTAAATAGAGAATGGTGGCCTTAAGAATAGACCTGGCTTACGTTTACAAAATGGATGTGGTGTAAAATGTCCGTACAAAGATATAAGTCAGCAGAACCGCTCCAGCAATGTTAGCATCTGCTGTGGGAGATGCTGCATGTAGGCAATGGCCACCTGATCAGATGCTGCTGTATTGCTCTGCCTTCACTAGTCACCACCCTTGAGCTGGGTGACGGTAACTGCACGTTTCACCTGCCCATGCACAAATCAAACACCTGTATTTAAGCTGCTGTCATGAATTCATTTTGCTTTGCTGGCGGAGAACACTAAGAGTACATGGTTATTATCAGCCCTTGGCCACAGCGCATTCTCTTCTGAGGCTGCACCTGCTGAGTCAGCAGAGCTCACCCTAACTACCCCCTTGGAGGTTACAAGTGCTGCTCACTTTATCTCTGACTGTTTCTATTCACCATGAACCCTGGGAACAGCACATGGAACTTTTTGCCTGGAAACCTACATGCCAGCTGTGGTAAGCAGTATCTCTCAGACAGGTTTTGATGCTGGTGTCTTCACTCTTTCTATGAGCTCATGTTTGCAATGCCCTGAAAAGTCTTTCTCTCCCTTTTTCCCCCTGGTGATTCTTCCAGGTTTTTGGTTTTCTTCAGCAGGTCCAGGGAGGTTATTCTCCCCCTGTACTCGGCACTGGTGAGACTGCACCTCGAGTCCTGTGTTCAGTTCTGGGCCCCTCACCACAAGAAGGATGTTGAGGCTCTGGAGCGAGTCCAGAGAAGAGCAACGAAGCTGGGGAAGGGGCTGGAGAACAGGCCTTATGAGGAGCGGCTGAGAGAGCTGGGGGTGTTCAGCCTGGAGAAGAGGAGGCTGAGGGGAGACCTTATTACTCTCTACAACTACCTGAAAGGAGGTTGTGGAGAGGAGGGAGCTGGGCTCTTCTCCCAGGTGACAGGGGACAGGATGAGAGGGAATGGCCTCAAGCTCCGCCAGGGGAGATTTAGGCTTGAGATTAGGAAAAAGTTCATCACGGAGAAGGTGGTTAGGCATTGGAACGGTCTGCCCAGGGAGGTGGTTGAGTCACCGTCCCTGGAGGTGTTTAAGGTCAGGGTAGACGAGGTGCTTAAGAGCATGATTTAGGGATTGGTGGAAATGGTTGGACTCGACGATCCAGTGGGTCTCTTCCAACCTGGTTATTCTGTGATTCTGTGATTCATTGCTATGCTGGCCAAGCATTGGAACAGGCTGCCCAGGGAAGTGGTGGAGGCACCAATCCTGGACATGATAAAAAAGCAAGTAGAAGTGGCATTTAGGGACTTGGTTTAGTAGGCATGGTGATGTTGGCCTGACAGTTGGACTGGATGATCTTAGAGGTCTTTTCCAACCAGGCTGCCCAGGGAAGTCGTGGTGCCCCATCCCTGGAGGTGTTCAAGGCCAGGTTGGATGGTGACTTGAGCAGCCTGATCTACTGGGACGTGTCCCTGCCCATGGCAGAGGACTTGGAACTGGATAATCTTTAAGGTCCCTTCCAACCCAAACTGTTCTATAATTTATGACTCTATGATAGTGCACAGAGTCTGGCCTCACACACCGTGATGGACTCTGCACAAGCCTTGAGCTTTGCTTGTGGCTGCATCATCCCATGTGGCAAGACAATGATGCAAAAGTGTAGATGTTCTTGCATTTTCTATTGGCATTAGTAAATCCTGGCTGAGGAATCTCATATTTTTTCAAAGGACTACTGGCTGACAGGAGGTGGAAAAGGCCTGGAGGGAAGAAAAAAAATTATGTACCTCCTCATGAAAGATCTGCAAGAATTGGAGGCGGATAACGGGGGATGCTGAGTGGTTGTGATGCAGCTGGAGTCTGCCCAGGTGATGAGACAGGGCAGGTTTGTTGATTTATTGAGGTCTGAGCATAAGTTCTGCAACACTGATGCTGTGCCACAGGCAAGAAACCTGGCAGCCCTGGGCTGCTGCGCTGGCAGACGTGTCAGATAACACCGTACACACAAATGGACACTCACACGCACACACATCCACTTCAGCAAGGCTGTGCTGCTCATTTAAGTTCTAGTGTAAGACTATAGAGTGTTTCCCTATTTAAAATTATGGTGTAGGGTACTTTATGGCATAACATGACTGTCCTGAGAAGCAGAGGAGATAAGAGTTAGTCATCTATCCTTGGACTTATGAAATAAAACCGTAAGTGTATCTGTGACTTTAGACAGCTCAAATAGACCAAGGAAATTACAATGTGCTTCCACACGTTTTAAACACAGGGCTGTTCCTGTGTTTCTCTGTATATAACCAGGGTTGAATCCTTCTCCTTGCTGTTTTCCTTTAATTTAATATTCCCTGCAATAGGACTCTTGGTCTTAATATGCTTAATGTAAAACACGCTCGTTTGCTGACCGTAGCAGGAGTCTCTGGCTCAGACTACCCTGCACGTTGCCGTGCAGTCTGATGCTGGGGAGGGCAATGACTCTGGGAGGTTTGACACTGGAACAGCATATTGGGAATATTTCATAGGCAGGACGAAGGAGATGGATTATTTTTAGGCAAATTATTAGATCTCAAAATGCAGAATAACACTTGCTATTAGACTGGGTGCTGGAGAACGCTGAGTTTCTTGAAATCAAACTGGAACTTTTCTTAGATGGTTGCACTTTGCTACAGACGGTATTCATGTTCCTTTTCGATAAAGTCAAACTAAGTCTGCCCTAAGCTGAAAGCCCAGGACAGTGACTCCCAAACACAGGCTCGAAATCCCACGCAGGGTTTCTAGGACATTTAAGGCAGCACAACAGGATCCCATTGGCAGGAGGGAGGCTCCCCCTGGAAGTGGGTTGCAAGCTGGAGTTTGGGTCCCTGGGGCAGAGGTTGGCCCTAGGAAGGGTGAGCAGTGTTTCCAGATGGGGTGGAACGAACTCATCAATCATTGTCATTTTTTAATTGTTTTCCATGTTGTACTGCTGATCTTTTAATAGGGCATGATCCAAAACATGCTGCTTTGCTGTGGGTGGCATGTGTCCCTGGTCCCCGACTGTCTCGGCACAGACTGATGTGGGGGAAGCTCTGGGGCCAGGCTGCCTTGTAAGGATGTGTCAGAACTCTCTGTTCCTCACTACTGCTGAGCAAGAGAGATGTTCCCTGTTCCTGATGGGCAATGAGTTGCAACGAAGGGACACGTCCCCTCTAGGCTGTGATTTCACAACTACATTAACACTCTCTCAAGGACCATCTTTCCAGCTGCTCACTTCTGCTTTTTTTTTCATACTAGTGGATTGTGGAGATCATCAAGGTGAGACCCTCCTTTTTTTTTTTTTTTTTTTTTTTCCACATCCATTCCTGGAGCAGAGCTGCATGACTTGATGTCCTACAATGGGAAGAGCTGGTGGGCAGAGGATGGTGGACAGAGCTGATGCAGCATTGCCAGCGCATGTGAGGTCACGATTGAATGCCTTTTTTTCCTTCTTATTTATAGCAAACAGAGGTGATTCTCAGCTACCCCTGTAAAGAACTCGTAGATCTCCAGTGCTTGGATTTCTCAGCAACATGAAGGATTGGAGGGAGGATCCGGGGAACTCCAGGCCTGTCAGTCTGACCTCAGTGCCAGGGAAAGTCATGGAACAGGTGATCTTGAGTGTGATCATGCAGCACATGCAAGAGAACCGGGTGATCAGGCCCAGTCAACACGGGTTTACAAAAGGCAGGTCTGGCCAAACTAACCTGATCACCTTCTGTGACCAAGTGACTCGGCTGCTGGATGAGGGAAAGGCTGGGGATGTATCTTCCTGGACCTCAGTAAAGCCTTTGACACAGTTTCTCACAGCATTCTGCTACGGAAACTGTCACCTCTGGCCTGGACGGGCGCACACTCTCCCGAGAGGAAAACTGGTTGGATGGCCGGGCCCAGAGAGTGGTGGGAAATTGAGTTAAATCCAGCTGGAGGCCAGTGACAAGTGGGGTTCCCCAGGGCTCAGTGCTGGGTCCAGCCCTGTTTAATGTCTTTATCAACGACCTGGATGAAGGCATCGAGTGCTCCCTTAGCAAGTTTGCAGACGACACCAAGCTGGGTGGAAGTGTGGATCTGCTGGAGGGTCGGGAGGCTCCAAAGGGATCTGAACAGGCTGGACTGCTGGGCTGAGACCAACAGCATGAGGTTTAACAAGGCCAAATGCCGGGTCCTGCACTTGGGGCACAACAACCCTAAGCAGAGGTACAGACTAGGAGAAGCCTGGCTGGAAAGCTGCCAGGAGGAGAAGGACCTGGTGGTGTTGGTTGACAGCGACTGAACATGAGCCAGCAGTGGCCCAGGTGGCCAAGAAGGCCAATGGCATCTTGGCTTGGATCAGAAACGGCGTAACCAGCAGGTCCAGGGAGGTTATTCTCCCCCTGTACTCGGCACTGGTGAGACCGCACCTCGAATCCTGTGTTCAGTTCTGGGCCTCTCACCACAAGAAGGATGTTGAGGCTCTGGAGCGAGTCCAGAGAAGAGCAATGAAACTGGGGAAGGGGCTGGAGAACAAGTCTTACGAGGAGCAACTGAGAGAGCTGGGAGTGTTTAGCCTTGATTATAAGAGGCTGAGGGGAGACCTTATTGCTCTCTACAACCACCTGAAAGGAGGTTGTGGAGAGGAGGGAGCTGGGCTCTTGTCCCAAGTGACAGGGGACAGGACGAGAGGGAATGGCCTCAAGCTCCGCCAGAGGAGGTTCAGGCTGGACATTAGGAAAAAAATTTTCCCAGAAAGGGTCATTGGGCACTGGCAGAGGCTGCCCAGGGAGGTGGTTGATTCACCTTCCCTGGAGGTGTTTAAGGGATGGGTGGATGAGGTGCTGAGGGACATGGTTTAGTGATTGACACGAATGGTTGTATTTGATGATCCTGTATGTCTTTTCCAAAGTGGTATCTCTGTGATTCTCTGTGATTTGCAATCAGCTTGTGCCCAGTAGCGCTGGATGCAGCCATGAATGGCGAGAGACTGCACAGCCACAAGGACTCCTGCCTGCAGTTTCAGTCCTGTGAGTGGAACTGCAGCCCTACATCATCTCACAATAGCACAGGTGAGCTTAGGAGTCACACCAGGCTTTCAGTTAACATGAGACCTTTTTGCTCCCCTTTGTTTTTAGACCTCTGAGGCAGATTTGGTTCAGCTTTCCCAATATTCTTTCCAACACTGTGCTTTTCTTAACAACTCAGGTAACCCTAGGATTCAGAGATTCAAGATATGCACTGAATCCCTCTCCCTCCTAAAGCTTGGTCTGATGAAACAAGGCGATGACTGGCAAGGACACAAGCAGAAATTCCCAGCCTCAGAGATGCTGCAGAGGCTAATTCAGTTTGCAGCCAGAGCAGGAGACAGCAAGAGCACATTTGCCCAGCGTGTTCCCTTCTTTACGCTTTATCAGAGTGGCTGCCATCAGCCAAAACACACGCAGGGATTTCCAGAGACTAATAATAATGCTTCGTAATCCCCTCACCTCTGTGGCCAGCACAATGTGTGCCACTGCCTGGGTGGGACGCACAGTGGGTGCGTTTGTGTGTTTCCCAACCCTGGCAGGCAGCTGACTTCAAAGACCCCACGAATCTTATGCAGGTCAGCAAGGAACCAACGTGCTGCCATCCCAGCATGTTCTTATTAGGGGAACTGATACCCTGTTAATTATATCCTCATCTTGCCAGCCTTTCTTGGCTAGTGCACCCTTCTTCTCCTGCCTGCCAGGCGTTTCTGATAGACAAGGAGACTCAGTCCTTTACTCCTTGCTCGTCACGTCTTCCCATCCTTGTTAACCTCTCGACACTTGCTCTCTAGCTCCTTGTCCCTTTCTTCCTCTGGTGGCCTTGGAGGTCTCCTCTCCTCTCTGGGAGGCACCTGGTGGGTGTCAGAGCACCCTGCCCTGCCTGCAGACCTGGCATTTGGCCTGCAGCCGCTCTCCCTGCTTAATCCCATTTGCTCCTATCCTTGAAGGTTGCGATTGAAGAGAGGTTTGCCAGAGAGGCCTTTCTTTTGCTCAAATCATATAACTGAGTGTTGGTGGGTGGAAGAGAAGTTCTCGAGCACACAAACCTTTCCTTAGGACTGAAACAGAAGCACTAATCTTTGGGCTGTGTAGCAGATTGGGGAGGCTGCCAGATTTCACTTTAGGTGGTGGGAAAAGATTGGGCCTCTGAGCTGCCTGAGGAGCAACTCCTGGATCCGTCATATATAGACACGGTCTTCCCTGTGCAGAGCTGGGAATAGCAGAGTGAATGTCCCCACGTCCCTTTCCTCCAGCAGTACCTGCAAGCCTGAGTGCACCCAGCACCCTCTGAGCAAGCAGAAGAAAGACAAGCACAGATGCACAGGGACTCATATGCTCGCATGGGAAGCTCTTCCTGACTTGAAGAATTTGAGCTTTGTTGGTAGAGCCCTGCAAGCTGGGCTGCTGGCTTCGGTGGGCTGATGGACAGTTCTCCAGACCCAGGGATCTAAACGTCCCCCAAATGTGCCCTTATCTGGTGCAGCAGGAGCAAAGAGCAAGCAAGCTGCTATCTCACTGATCCCTGCTGGGATAACTCCCATCATTCTTTGCTTTGATATTCTACTGCTGGAACAGCGCTGGCTTCTCCAGCCCAGCTTTTTGCACAGCCTCACTGGGACTTAAATCTCGGGGTTTTTTTTTCCAGAAAGGATCAGGAAATCTTATCAATCTGCTCTTATTATTTTCTTTTTCCTTTCCCTTTGAATTGCAATCGGCTGCTGACTGTGATAACACAACAAGAGGCTCAAATCAGTCTTGGCACCAGTTTGTTTGTTTTGGGGCTAAAGCCAGAGTGAGAAACCTGGGGCTTTGAGATGCTTTTGGGATCACCTGGGAAAATACACAAGCCTTTCATCTCACCCCCATCCCCAGTGGCCAGGAGGGCTCTCTACCTCCAGCTGGGCTCCCAGCCCCCTTCTCCTTTTTATCAGCAGCAGGACCCTTGCTGTGCCTGGGGACAGGCACTTAGCAGTGGCCATATGACATGGAGTGAAAGTCCTGGGGGAACAGATGTTTCTCTTTTAAGGAGCCTGGGGGCTGGGAGAGGAGTGCTGGACAAGGTATCAAATAGCGTTCAGACTTTTGAAATCAGTGCTGGAAGCTGCTTCTCTTGATCAAGGCAGTAACACCTATCCCCTAGCCATGCTCTGAAAGAGGAACCTGAATGCAGTAATGTAGGGTTTGTATAAAGTGCTTTTAGTATTTTTCCCCTGGAGAAATGACATAGAATCATAGAATGCTTTGGATTGGAAGGAACATTTACAGGTCATGTAGTCCAACGCCCTATGCAGGAACAGGGACATCTTCAACTCGTTCAGGTTGCTCAGAGCCCCATCCAACCTGAACTCGAATGTTTCCAGGGATGGAGCATCCACCACCTTTCTGGGCAACCTGTGCCAGTGTTTCCCCACCCTCACTGTTAAAAATTTATTACTTATATCCAGTCTAAATCTCCCCTCTCTAGCAACAACAGGCCTTGCTAAAAATTCTGAACCTTTTTATTTTCTATAGATCCATTTTAAGGACTGTAAGGCCTCTATAAGGTCTCCCCACAGCCATGAAATTGGAAGAATTTCTATTTATTGTTAAAATTTCCACAGACACAGAGGTACTGGGCAGAGCTCCTCGGGCAATTCTTTTTAAGGGGAGTGAAAAATTTCATGAGCCTTTCTGAGCCCATAAAATCAGTGATTGTCTCCCCTTCGTAAAACCTGCAGGCAGAACTTTCCCACAGTGGAAATAGCTCCACTGTCCCTGCACAGTGTCACCACTGTTTGATTTTCTCCCACACCACCTGGCCCCTTGCTAGACGATGATAAGAACAATTATTTTAATGAAGCTCAGCGGATCCTATCAGCCATTTCTCTGCCCGTTGCTATCTTTTCTGCATACAGTGACAAACACTTCTCCCCTAAGCCCTCAGCTTTTTCAGATTCCTTCATCCTCTTTCACCAAGGCTTTTCCACCTTCTTTCCTTTGTTTCGTTCAGGACTGTATCGGTTTTCAGGACACAGATCTGCTGCAGACCAGGGATTTGCCCTTACTGGATCAGTTTAGCCTGTATATAACACTGTTACTGAGGGATTGATAGGATTTCAGCCCAGCAGTAAAAGATTTTAAAAGTGAGTTTTCAGCTGGAGAGCAACAACCCAGATTCTCCCTCCACACGTGTCAAATTGGGGGACGAAATGACCCCTTGGAAAAGGGCATTGATTGTTTATACAAACCTCGCTGCCCAGCTGCAAGCTTAGCTCTTTCATCTGAAGCTCCTGTGTTGAACCCTGGAAGGTGTGTGTGACCCTGCAGGGTGCTGGGCAACTCCTGGCAGCGATGCTCCGACAGGGTTGTCAGCTCTGTGTGGCTCCTTGTCTTCAAACACACCATCACCTGAAACAGGGACCTGGATCTGACCACGCGCTTTGAACATCTCGGAAATGAATGGGTTTGTTAGCAGGTTCTGGTCTGATTTCCCAGTTGAAGAGATTGGTCCCCAGGTTGTTTTTCCCACTTAACCAAAACCTACTTACATGCAGTTTGTTTTCTTGCCACGTTTTTCCATTATCCATGATATTCTTCTGTACAGGCCTTGAGTAAGGGTTTGATATTGACCAGTCAAAATGCCCAATACTAATGTCTTACAAGTTTAATGTGCGACTGAGACTAAAATGTGTTTCACCTGTGTTTGCCAGCAACTGGATTTGGGAATTCCTTGCTTGTTATCTTCCTCCTCTGTTAGCTCCAGTGGACGTAGTTGCAAAAATCATTGCATAGACAGTCAGGTTTTGGTGTGTGAGTCACTCACAGTTCAAGGGCTGGTATTTAACCCATGGCAGATAACAGCACTGCCAGCGCTTTCCACCTGGCTGTGGACCATACTGGTGGGTGCTGGTGGCCTGGGCTGGCTTTAGAAAAGATGTGGGTTAACCCAGCAAGTCTGAATGGAGAAGGTGCGGAATTCAGCTGAAGTGTTTAGCAGGCTCCCATTGAGCAGGACAACTTTTGGCTGAAGACCTATTTGATTTCAAAACGCTTGTCTGAGGAAGAGGGTGAAGAGGACAGATATACGGGAAGAAGCAGCCTCAGAGATGCATTTGGAGTCCTTTTCGTCTTTGTTTTACACTACTTAACCCAGATGGTCCAGCACCTTAGTGGAGACATTCAGGCCTCTTGCAGGAGCTCATAGAGCCCTGCTGGCAGTGGAAGTGACTGACCCTGGTGCCGTGACACTGCAGGGCTGCAGGCAGAAGCTAAAACTAAGAACCAGCAAAACCCTTTTATGGACCCAGGTGGTTGTGAGAACAGTAGTCTCATCCAGAGAGTGGCTGGGTGCCTGATGGCTTCCCCTTCATGCAGCTCCTTCCCTATCCCAGAGTGTTGGATGGGCTCTGATTCAGAGCATGTTGCCTTATTACTCAGGTGAAGCTGCAGAGGAAATCCAACAGCCCTGAGTCACTGGACCGTGCTCAAGGAAGTTTTTCCCTTCTCCGCTGCCTTTAACCTGAACTGGTGCTTGAAGTGCTTGTTTTGGTAAAGCACAGGGCATAAGGCATACAAGCAACAGTGTGCAACTGCAGGGAAGGTCATAAAAATGGGGACTACACTCTTCCCAAATAGCAGCCTGCCTCCTTCCTCCATGGGCTGTGAAGTCCTCCAAGGAGGCGGAAAAAACACATGTGCATGGTTGGGGAAGTAACGGTGTGTTAAGTGATCACAGTTCAAAAGCAAGGCTGGCTTTTGCTGGTGGAGCAGCTGATGGAGCCGCTGATGGAGCAGGGTTTGGAAGCAGCAGCCACACCGTGTGCTTCTGCAGGACTGGCTGAGTGGGGCCATGGTGAGCTGAGTTTTTATGACATGAAGCTCTGCAGAGGATCCCAGAGAGGTGATCTGATCATGCTCTGGGTGTAGTAGCTTATGAATGGAGACCCATCTAGCTCATGTTACTATAAAAGCTTGATGTTTTAAAAGTATTGAGCAATTCATTTTTATGTTGCCTTTATCGTGTCTTCTTTGGGTTTTCAGACTTGAGTTCTCAAATTAATGATCAAGTCAAGGTACAAGGTAGAATGATTTCAAGGTAAAAGATCAAGCCATTAGATTAGTTTTGGTACTGTTGCATTGATCTGTTATGCAACAAGCACTGCCTTTTAAGCAACATTTGCTTTCATTTGCTGCAATAAAAACCTAGCTAAGGGAATGAAGATCAATTTGTGGATGATCTGAGATTTCTCCATCTTATGCATTATCTTCATGGCCCTTGTAGCACAGGTGAAATGCCTCTTAAGGACTCCCCAGGGCATGGCAGTGCTGCTGTCCCCAGGACAGGGTGAGGAACTGGGAAGTGGAAGGGACACTTGCCCCAGACCACCCAATAAATGCATGAACAAATCTGACAGAAGCTTTAAACTGGAAAGCAGAAAATCTGTGCTTGCAATGTAACCCAGTGTCACCTGGTTGGAGAAACGGTCTGCTGGGGGAAAATGGCCCAGAGTTTCTGCTCACATCCAGCCTTTGATGGTGAATTATTTTTCTTTGCAAGAGAGATGATCACCTGTGACATTTTTTGAGAACAAGGACCTATCAGGAGCTCTGGACTCCAAGGTAAGAGTGTGTCTCAGCGCTGGGCTGTTCCATGCACCCTGTTTCAAAGTTAAATATGCCTTTTCAACATTTCCTGCAGCTTTTTGTTCTACCAGGTTTGGCTCCTTGTCTTAGAGACAGTTTCTGAACCACACCAAGGCACCTTGATGGTGTAGTGGTAACTACACGCTTGAGTTGAATATGTTTTTAATAATGGAGCTTATACCTCTAGCAATTAATCTCTGAATTTAAATGAGGTAAATCTTTCTCTGCACAACAACTACACACGACTAGTGGCCTTCATTCAACAATTTTTCTGCTGCTGGTGGGGCAGTGGGGCAGGTAGCTGGTACAAGAAATGCTGCCTTCAGACAATATTTTGATGTAGGGCTATAAGAAAGATTTTACAGCAAATGTCCTAGTTTGCAGTTGGCTGGCTGCATGTTTTTGCCTTTCCAGCTAATTACCAGCTCCCTGTGTCATTATACCTGTTTCAGTGGCTTTTGAAGCACTTGTGCCTTCTTCAATGAATGGTAGAGTAGTGTTGGCTTAGACATGAATGCTTCTGGAGGAAGAGCTCATTTTTATGCCAAGAAGCCCTGCCTCCGCGTACACATCTCAAAGGCGCCCAGCGGCTCGCAGCCCAAACACTATTACACAGGCATTACCATCCTTTGTGCTCCTAAGGACTTGCAGGGGGCTTATCCCAGTCACTCTGCCTAGTGTGCAATTGACCCCACTAATGCAGGGAAAGCATAAGGGTTTCAAAGCCTGTCTCAAGTCCTTGAAGAGCTCTTCAAATTCCTATCCTGTTTGCAAGGCGCTGCTGGCTACTTATGCAATGCCCTGTCCCATGCAGCCTTTCATTATCCCCAAACCCCACTGCCAGCATGCTAACCATGCCCTTTATGAGCAGGTTTGCTGCAGGGAAGCTTGCTTGGAGAGAAAAATCCCTTCAAGATAAGGCTTATGCTTCCCAACAACCTCTTCTGGAAACCAGTACAAAGCAAAAATGACAGCGGGATGATCCAGCCAGTCTTTCATCCCTAATGAGAAGCTCCTAATGAGAGCCTCCTCCTTCTGCCATGGAGCTGTGCCATTGTCCCTCTCTATATTGTTGTAGTATGGCAAGAGAGGAGGGGGGGAAAGATCATTTAGCACGTGAAAGGCACCTCTTGTATGGGGCTACATGCATGGCACAGTTCAGCCGGGGTGAGCAACCAGCTCCTGCCAAGCCGTGATGTATGAGGCAGAAAGGTCAAAAGTTCTCCTTTACAATCAGCAAGAAAGGAAAAGGCAGACGATGGTCATTTAATTTGTGGGTTTTTCCCTCTACTTGTCAAGAGGAGTTTGGGCTGCAGTGATGGATGAGTCATCAATTAAAGTCAGACGCTTGGTCTTTTGTCTTGATTCCTAAAGGACCCAATTCAAGCCCGGGCAGAGTCAGTGGGAGTCCATCGGTCCTAGATTGGGACTATGAAGGTTGTGGAGTGGCTGGGTTGAACAGCCTGCCTTTCTCCATGCTCAACATTGTGCCTCTTCGCTCCCCGGTTGCTGCTGTTATTGATCAGGACATTTCCAGAGCTGTGTCTTGCTAACATTTGCCACTGATTCCTTACATTTCTTTCCGTGGTCCCTCTCCACGCAGCTGCTTTGATGTGCTGCAGGAGCAAGTCGTGACTTGTGTAATGCAGTAGGTCCTCGCTCACACCTTCCTGCTTATCTAAGTGCTGTTAATGTTTCCTTTAAGGCACTCAGCTCCCATGATAACACTACTCTATCAACAAAAAAGTCTTTAAATATTGCTGTGGAAAGGAACATTTACACAGGTTTTTGCAGTATATATGACCCCTAATGGTCTGATACTGCAGGACCTGCTCTGCAATCAAAAAAAGGCCATCCAGTGCCTAATATTGCCCTTGTGTTACTCATTGTATGCCGCGACCTAGGAAAACTAAGTCAGATCAGCAGGTATGAAGACTCAGCTTGAACGTGAAATCGGTGCTGACAGCAAGGGGTGCCTCAGCCTCTCTGCTCATGCCTGGGAAGGAGTCCTTGCTCTTTAGTGCTTCTAACAGCTTCTTTCCATTTGGGTTGAGACCTCAGCGTGTGAATCAGACACTTCATTTTCCCACATCCTAGATGTGCAGGCCAAAGAGATGTGCTGGTGCACTCTGCCCTGTGACCATAACTGTGTAATGTGGGAAATGGAACCACAAATAGGAGGTCGTAGCCTGGACTTACGACTTATCTTCACCAGAAGCCTGGGCTAGGCACAGGCTTTCTAAGTTTAGTACAGATGAAAGAAGAGAGAGCGTGAACTTTCTCTTTTGTTCCCCTGTGTCAGCCCCTGCTGGGGTGAACTTGCTTCCAGCCACATAACATGGGAATGGTCAAGTGGTTCCTTACATGGAGTCTTATGAGGAGCAGCTGAGGGATCTGGAGTTGTTTAGTCTGGAGAGGAGGAGGCTGAGGTGAGACCTCATTGCTCTCTACAACTACCTGAAAGGAGGTTGTGGCGATGTGGGTGTTAGTCTCTTTTCCCTATTAACTAATACTAGGATGAGAGAAGTTGTGCCAGGTAAGCAGTAGCTTGGATATTAAGAAAAAATTCTGTAGTGAACGACTGGTGAAGTATTGGAACAGGCTGCCCAGGAAAGTGGTGGAGTCACCAACCCTTGAGGTGTTCCAAAAGCGTGCATTTGTGGTACTTCAGGACATGGTTTAGTAGTCATGGTGGTGTTGGGCTGACAGGTGGACTTGATGACCTTAGAGGTTTTTCCAGCCTTCATTGTTCTATGATTCTATGGAAAGTTATAATTAGAAAACTAAACATATTGTCTACCATCACTGGTCTTGGTTGGCCCAAGTAAAAACGTCTCTCTCTAATATAGAAGCACAGATTGTTTTCCTTATGTTGTGCAGGCTGCATTATGATTGCTCCTTCTCAGTCTGGATGGAGAGGCTGGAGATTGTGGAAGTTTCTCACAGCACTGCTGGAAAACCT
Source organism: Clamator glandarius (assembly GCA_033459285.1). Taxonomy (NCBI): domain Eukaryota; kingdom Metazoa; phylum Chordata; class Aves; order Cuculiformes; family Cuculidae; genus Clamator; species Clamator glandarius. The sequence goes on from JAUNZM010000231.1 coordinate 17,185, forward strand.
TCTTTGTCTGGCCGGAGTCTGCAGACCCTGTCATGTGGCCGGGCGCCCACAGACTAGATGGTTTTTATTGGCCTGGGGTGAACAAACATTAATCTTGTCTCTGCCACATGTCTCCTCGGAGAGTTCCTCCACTCTCTTGCTTGTTGCTGGCCCCGATCAGGACCTGGTATAAAACGCTATGAAAAACTATGAACAGAAGCTGGTTTTCTGTTTTTCAATCAACCACTTTTCTTACAGTGATGCTCATGGGTGAAGTCACAGTTGTGACTTTTGTTGAATGGATAGCTTGGCACTTTGATTTGGAGTGAGTGAAAATATTTTGGAAAGCACCAATTAAAATGGTTTAAATAATGATTAAATATATATAATAAATACAAAGAAGAATTGCCAAGTCCATGCAGACATGTTGGGCCTAAGACTAAGCTGGCATTTGTAGTCCTTCTGGACTACTTTCTAGAATTCGTAGTCCTCATGTCTACGGCATGTTTTTTTCTGGAATAATTCAGCTCCACGAGGATGTTCTGCTACCAGTAAATGTATGTGCATGCATATAAGGACTGAATGGAGTCCCAGAGCCGTACTTTCCAGGGTCCTGTTTCTTAACATCTGGGACCATGTTCAAGAGGTCAGAGGAACCCAGAGTTTTCCAGGACTCTCTGGCTTTGGGGGCTGTTCAAGTTATGAGTGTTGTTTTTGGATGGTGGCAAAGATTTAATAAATGCTGCAGCTGTAGAAAGCACCCTCACTGGAGAGTATAACTCTCCATGTCAATATATGATTTACATTTCCAGTCTGTGTATATCCAGCCCGCATGACTCAGTCAATGGGGTGGGCAGATCCAGCGCTTACTTTGGCAGAATCGTTCTTCAAGTTTTGTTTAATTAGAACTCAGACCAGTTTCCTGGAGATTGTGGGAACCTCATTAGCAGCACAAATAGAAACTTGAAGAGGCCAACTCAGTGGGAAAAGATTGCTTGCTAAGAACTTTACTTACCAAGAACTTAACCTCTTCAAGAGTCATGTCTTTCAGGTACAGCAGAAGGATTTATGGCTGGAATACAAGGTCTCTTGCAACCTTCCAAATGTTGAGGGGGCTTTTTTTGCAACGTGAGTTAAAATCTCTCAAAATAGACAATATTTTTGGCTCAACAGTCTCCAGTTATTTAATGTCCTCTCTTGAATTGATTTTAATTATTGATAGTGACATCAATGTTCTTCCAGTATTTGGAGATGCCAGTTGCTGCTTTGCTGTCCTTATTCTCATCTCACTTGGCAATGTTACGTTATATTTTAGCATTTGTGTATATGTCAGTCTGTAACACACCCAGGGGTATTTGAGATGCTACAACAGGAGTTTAGACACCTATCTCACATATAGACACCTAAATTTAGTTCACCTAACCTCAGATAGCATCCCATATATTGTGTCCTGAGAACATTTTAGAGAGGTCTCCGTATGAAAGCCGAGCACTGTCTGCCTGTCTGCTTCAGGACAGTCATGGAAGAGAGATTTAAAATACAATTAAATACATGTTCTTGTGTGTGTTTGTGAGAACTGGATGGAGTTGCAGGGCTATATTTTGCAGTTGTTCTCTTTAATTCTGGATATGTGCCGAAGAGGCTAAAGGGACCCAGATCCGTTATTCAGAACAAGGCCAAAGAGTCCTGGAAGAGTAGCTGAGTGTTCATTTCCTATCCCCATCCTAGCCTCACGCTGGCAACATCGCCATATATTTCAGAGGAGAAATATGTGTCAGTCTATAAAAAAATCCATAATTTTTTTCTGCCCTAAAGACATGATTATGCTCCTGCTTCTTTGGCCTCATCAGATATAGAGAGGGAAAAACAGGATGCCTGTATCCACCTACTAAAGTATTGTTTAAAAAGTCATGAAGATGAATGAAGTTGGTGGGCTTTTTATTTATTAATGAAATGCATCCCACCCAGTTGGGAAAGAAATCAAATCTCCAGATAAAATAAAAGAAAATCAAGTAACCATACTGTGTGTTTTGAAAGACAATATTATGAGTGGGAGGGGGACAGATTAGGAACAAAAGACCAAGCAGCATTTCTAGAGGAAAGACCTTTTCACAGGCAGTTCTTGCAAGACACTAAAAAGTCTTTCTACTGCAATTTTCTCTTCTGGACTTATCCCTGGCTGAAAGATCTTTGGTCTCATCTTGATGAAAGACAAAGTACAGGGGCCAGACTTCTCAAATCCCTGTCATTATTCTGCTGGAGAAATAATCCTACTTTGCTGAGTTGTTCTGAATCTTTCCTACTGCTGCCAATAAATGTAGCTTATTGCAATGATTACAAAAACATTTCCCAAGACCAAATGTCCACTACAAAGAAAGTGGTTTGCAAAAATAAAAGGGAAGGAAACCTGTTGTCTTGATTACAGCAAACCACTAAGTGCTTGGAGGGAAGATGGAGCACATTGTAGTACCTCGTGCTTCCCACAGCCTCTGCTGCCTTCAGGTAGGGACAGATCCTGCCTTCTCTGTGAAAAGAACAAACAAACAATCTCTGTTTTGCTGTGCTTATACTATTCTGTTTCCCTTCAAATCTGCAGGGTGCCTTTCGGGGTCTGCACCAATGGTAATGGACCAATGCATATCCCAGTCTGCCTGTGCAACTGCTGTCGCTAAACCACGTTTTTCGCTTTGTAACTGCTGTAGTGGTTCCCAGCTCCTGCTGACTGTGCCTTTGCTTAAGATTGATTTGCAAAATGAAATCAGTGGTGCAGCTTCACCAGCTGGCTAAGTTCCCACGTCTCAGTGGTGTCAAGGACATGCCAAGGATGTGGTTACAAATACCACTTCTGCATGTGGTCTCATTCCTCTGAAGGTGCATTTGCAGGTGTGACACACTTGTCTACCCTACTTTTCTTTTCATGGCAAGAGAGCATTGCCTTCTCCTTGCTCCTCCAAGTCCCTCCTTTGGTGTATTATATGGGCTGAAACTAGTCTAGGGCATCATCTGCCAACCTAGAAGGCAGTTTTCAGGAATTCTGCCTATAAATGGAGCTTCTCCGTGGGTTTTAGCCACCCATCCTGGGGCAGCCTTTGCCTGGGGGACAAAACAGAAGGGAAAACACAGAAAGATTTGGAAGAAGTAGATCAGTTGCTCTGGTGCTGTGCATGGGGAATGCTGTGTAGATGTGAGCTGTGCAAGGGCGCAGGTTAATAGAGACAAATGCTGCCCGTGGAGATGTGAGATTGGCTGAAAATTCACCCTGGGAGCTTGATTCTGATGAGGCACAGAGCAGCTGAGGGGCTGTAGTTGGCTTTTCTAAGGTTTTGTGTGGGAGCCCTGATGCCCACTAGATTAAACTAGGACCTCTATTTATATTAATAAACATTAATAAACATTAATAAACATACAGCATGGAGTTGTGTGTTTGTGTACACACACCTCTATATTTAACTAGCCAGGCATGTGGTCCAGAGCTGAATTTTCACACTTTTTATTAGATTTTTATCACTATGTTGAGCACAGAAATTTCCACACAATTAATTGAAGTGACATATGCTTGCCAGCAGCCAAGCCTTAATCCCATTTTTCTCTTTCACCACATTTCTGATTATGCTGATGGCAAATCCTCACCATTTGACTCAGCTTTGCACTCACAGCGGATGCAACGGGAGCCAAACCTTCTCTTAGAAGCACAAAGATATTTGCCTAATGTCCTGTGAGGTCTCAAGTTTTTGCAGTAATAAACAAGCGCTTTGTTGGCTTCTGAGGCTGATGTGAGCAGGTATCAGAAACTTCAAGCAGTAAGCAGCTTCTAAACCACATCTAGCAATCCAGAGCCATTTTTAGCGATAAGAATACTTGGGTAGGCTACGTGCTTCAGACATATGACAAAAGACAGTCTTGGCTGACACTCGCACATCTGGGCACTGCATTTTCATTCATCTGCGATGCTGATATATGCAGTTCCCTGCACATTCTAGCTTGGTGTCAAGATGTTTGTATGGCAGCTCATGAGAGTATACGGTCAAAGGCAATGCCCCTGCAGCTCTCACACCCAATCTGAGCTACAAGTTGCGCAAGAGAGGCAAATTCCAAGCAATGGCACAATTAATAAGGGAAATAAAAATCCAGCATCCACCCTGCATTGCTGCAGAGAGCACAGAAATGTGAATTTTAAATCCCTGGAGCAGGATTGAATGCAAATGCTGTCGCAATGCCTGTGCATCAGGATGTACAGACAGGTGCAGCCCACTGCGAGCATCCTTTGTGAGTCGTGGCAGAGATTGATTTATGCTAAGCACAAAACCACTTTGCTGAACTTCCCAACCAAAGTCCCCAGAGCTCTAATCATTGCACTGATGGTGGAGGTGAAAAGACAGCAATTTTTACTGTGTGAGAAGCTCGATTTCCTGTGAATCACTTCCTACCATAAATCAGCTATTGGCAGCTGCATCCACTTGCTCCTTAGGATAGAAAAATATACCCTGCTGCTAGACAGCAACACAGGCGCCAAAAACATCACGGGATCAAAGGGCACTGCGATTTATCCCAAGTGGAATCTAAACAACTCTGCCAGCTTGCCTGGACCATTTGTTTGTTTTAGCTGTGGACATCCATGTCCATGCAGCGTCGGGTGATGGATATGTCACTAGCATCATTTGTCCCATGTCGGAGCTTGCTCTAAATGTTCCTTTTCATTCAGTATCCTGATGCCTGGTACCAAATCTGCATAGAGAGCATTTCCCAGGGGCTCAGCAAGAGGAAATACAGCTCTTGTCTGTGCTGGGGACTGTCTGATTGGCTTGTTAGAGAAGGAAGTGTTAATGTTTCAGCTTCTCTTCCTTCTTCTTCTTATAAAGCCCAACCAAAAGTGTTGTTGTCCAGAAGCACCAATAGCTGGGGTTAGTCTCAGTGAGGGAAAAATATTGAGTTTCTTTTGTCCCCACCCAGACTTATCTGGAAGATACTATTTTGTAGCCTGTTCTTCTGTTTTCTCATCGAGAGAGCTTGGTGCCTTCTCTGAATCCCTCCTGAACTTCTCAGAACTGCGGAGGTTTTCTCTGGAAGCACAGGGCAACTGCTGTGCTTTTCTGGAGAAGGTCAAACATCTTCCTGGGTTCCTAGGAGTAGATCTGCCAAGTCAAGTGATGTTTTGGGTTCCTTTTCCCCCCCCCCACTATGTAAACTGTACAGAGGCATGGGAGGTTTGGCCTTTTTCTCCAGGAGATTCAAGCAACAGTTGTTTTTTCTGATGTTATCTCTTCGGCACTGAAAGCAAGGATATTTCAAAGAACAGAGGAATGGAGTTGGGCTGTGAGCAAAAATAGGTTTAACATCACGGTATCCCCTTGTCTCCCCCAGCCACCACCGCTGTCTGGCACAGTCTTGCTCTTTCATCACCACAGAAAACAGCCTAGAGCCTCTGCATACAGATAATACTGCAACCAGCAAATTAGTCGACCTTAATTACACCAACTCTTCTTTCTTACGGGGTGGTGGTATATGCAGAGTAGAGCAAAATTAGCGTTTGTCAAAACCTGGGGCTAGTTGGCGTTCATTGCTGCTGTGTGGGTCCAGGTATTCACAGAGCCCAGCTCTGTGATTGCAGGCAGCATTTCAAAGCCGTCTGGTATCTGAGGACTTCTGAAAATACTACCAAAGGTACCTGTGTTAATTGACCTCTGAATGAATGGGAAGCCTGTTTAAAAATCCCCATGGCAGTCTCGCAGGAAAACATCCCTCCACTTTGAAGCAGAAGGGCTGAAAGGACACTCTCTCTCGCACCTCCAACAGAGTTTGCTGTGTGCACGGAGGAGCAGGGCAGGAGAGCTGTGGCAAAGTGGAGCAGGCAGCTGCTCAGCTGTGATCACACTGCCCCACTGTCTCCTAATGCCTGGGCTGAGTGTGACTCTGTGGTATTCCTGTGCTACTGTGTGTACACGCCATCTGCATCTGTCATAGTCGTCTCTCATGGATGGATGGGTGGAGGAATGGACCTTGATCACGGAAAGAAAGACATCCGATGTACATGGAGGGGTGGTCATCTGTCATGGAGGAATGGATACACTCAGGAACTGATTCTAAAGACTCCGCTGACCATACAAAACCAGCCATCACCTGCCTTGCTGTAGCAAGACCCCATTTCTACTGGAGTTTGAGGCTCTGAGGCATCAATTGTCTTTGAAATTTTAGATCTTGTAGTTAGCAGAAGGGACGTACCTGAAACTCAAGAGATCTACCACATAGGTCCATGATATATGCCTCTACCATCTCTGATCCAGCCCTCCTTCACTACTTTCTTGCTCTCCTCTTGCAGGAAAGATGTGTGTCTGTGAGAGAAAGAGAGCTGAGGAATGGCAGTAGCAAAGAGAGATAGAGGGAAGAACTTAATGGTGTGGGAATCTCTTCTGGACATGATTTTAAATCTCTAAAAATGACCTCTTAATCCATTTGGTCTGTGACATTCGAAGTATCTTTTTTATTTTGAGAAAGGAATGTAATCCTAGACAAGAGGTAGTTAAGATAATAAGAGTGACCTGGGTTCCTTGGCAAACCAGACTTGGTTATGTAGAATGCATTTGAACACTTTGTTCCAGTTTCAGAGAGAAACAGAAGTCAGTCATGCGAAATGGGTTATCACCTCCTGGAGACACTGTGGTCATACTCCAGGACACAGGGATGGTGACAGAGAGAAGGAGAAGGGCTGGACCAGGCTATGAAGTAGAAACTACAGCTCCTTTATCCTGCCCTGCAGAGCCAGCTTGGGTCATTGGTCCCTGGAGAAAGAAGGTACAGGAGTAACTTGGAGACTGAAGAAGTTGCTTTACATCATAAGGCTTAGAGAGCTCTATCAGTTTTCTTCACAGAAAGGAAATGGTAAGGTGACTTTATTATCCCTACAGCATCTCCTTGGAGAGAAATCTCTGGGTGCCTTGCAGGAAGGAGAGAGCAAGGACCTGTGTCAGCAGACAGAATTAATCAGAGTGTTTATCGTGATTGAGCGAACAGCCACTGGAACAACTAATAAAGGAAATGGTTGAATTTTTTTCTCTTGAAGCACGTTTAGTCAGCAAACACAAGGGATTGGTCTGACAGTGAAAGCAGGATGACACATAAGAGCCAGATGCTGCCAGGTGATCTCATGGTATCCTGGCCATACGCTCCTGGAATGGGTGATCTGAACAGGATTTCATCACCTTTATATGCTTGGATGAACAATGTCTATGCTTTTCAATTGATGTGCTTAAAATCTTAAATAATGAATAGTGCCATATTGGCATCTCTCCATGTAATACTCATACTGTTAAACTAGCTCTTTAAAAATCCAGCAAATGCATCTATTTCTAAAAGGCACGTCATGTGTAACATTTGCAAATGTCCTCACAGCTGGGCCTTCAAGAAAAGTTCACTATAATGTTAACAGAGTATTTTATCAATAGCTTCTATTTGAGCTTCTGATGTTGGCTTGAAACAACAATTATGGTCAAGGCTAAACAATTTCCATCTCCTAAGACACAGACTTGGCAAAACAGGGCTGCGTTTACTTCTATCCTATCCTGATCACATCCACTGCGAGCTGCAAGAGGACATAATGGGTAAGGGAAAGGACCTCTCTGCATCTGAGCATGGCCAACGTTTAGAGAAACAGAGGTGGAGAAATTCAATCACACGCTGTTGAGGCAGAACAATAACATCAAAATCCCAACTGTGCAGTGGGCTCAGAGTCAGTCATGTAGTACAAATAAAACCCTGTATGCTGCACCAGTGTTTCTGAAGGAGGGGAAGAGTGGTTATACTAAACAGCACTTTGTTAATCCCCACCTGAAATCCCAGGAGCTCTGGTCCTTGTGCAACAGAGAAGAAAACAACAGTGTCAGAACCCTACGGGGAGGTGGGATCAATTGTTCCTGCTCTCCATCAGACATGATTGCACAGCAGGGCTCAGAGAAGATCACACTCTCCCCTTAAGGATGTATTCAGGTGTTGTGGGAGCTCTTTGGTGGTGGTGAGGCAGAGGCAATGAGTGTGTTAGACTCACTGGTTTATCAAAGTGCTATGACCTCTCCCTGGAGCCACCACCTTGTCTGGGGCTCATTCCAGTGGGAGGAACCTTGGGCACGGATTGCCATCCAGAAGCGGTGTGTAAGAAGGGGAGCAGAGCCCTCGGCTTGTTCTCAGGGAGGACAGTTCTTAATTTTTGACTGAGGCTGTATTTTAACTGCAGTCCTGCAATCCTCATTACAGCCTCTGCTTGCCCCTCAGGGTAATAGGATCTGCCCTATTTGACAGTCAAATCCTTTGCACTGAGGCACTGGGACCACAGCCAGAGAGCCGTGGCGCAGGGATTAGGATACCTGTGCATTGAGGCGCTGCATTTTCTGCAATGCTGATATATACCATTCCCTGCACGCTGCAGCCTCGCTGTCGAGGTGTTTATATGGCAGAGCAGTGGAAACTTTGCAGTGGAGAGTGTGTGAACTGGGATGTGCGTGATTATAACGTGGCACAGTGCCAGGAGGCAGCACTTGAGAGGCCCCTGAGAGGTCGTCGGGGCTGAAAAAGTACAGCAATTATCATTCTGCAGAAACCTGTCACATTTTTTGATGGTGAGGATCTCTCAGAGAACCCTGCCCACATTACTTGATGGTTTCTTAAGCAATCTGTTACAGATCCCTCAGAAGGGGTTCACAGGTTCCCTTCCATCCTCAGATCTCAAAACTTGTTTCTCCAAATCTTCTTTCTTGCTTTTGTCTGTGTCTCCAGCAACTGATAAGTGATGTGCCTCTGAGGCACCACTTAAACCCACGTAACTGGGGTTCGCCTCTCTTAAACTTTGTCCTGCAGAACATGATTTTAAAAATAGGAGAAAATAGATTAAAAATGTCTAACAAAGAGGTGGAACAAACCTTTACTGCAATTATGGTGGAGTTTACGCACATTGACCATTAACAATTCTTTTTGCAGATGGACTCCCAGGTCTTAGCTCTCTGTTTATGTATAAGCAGAACATAAAACCAAACCAAGCCCAGTTGCTACATGGGGAGACTGGCCTGAGCAGGGATCTCTCCTCCATTTCTGCAAAAAGAAATGAAGTCCCTTGAGGTAGGCGTGGGGCTGTAATTAGCTTTCCAGCTGCTGGCAGGACGTACTTGATGGTTCATCAAGCAATGGGAGGCTGACCCCTCTCCCTGCAATAAAATGTTAAATATGTTTAAATGTGCAATAATTTGGGCTTGCTCTGATCCTGACTCTGATAAGTCTGGAGCATGGTGATTCAGAAGTTTTAGGCAAGAGAGTCTATTTTACCTTCTCTTTAGATGGCCACAGGGCAGGGAAAACAATTGTCAAATGTGCTATCACCAAAGGGAGGAATAGTTGATCTTTTCCTGTATCTAATACTTTTAATCAAATTTCATAGCTCCACACCCATAAAAATTACTGCTGAATCTACAGATGAATTCAAATTTTTGCTTGTAATAATAACAAAGAACTTCATAACAGGATGATGGATATTTGGAGGGCCATGGACAGTGCAGTTGGAAAGAGTCCGAGAAAGTAAATCCCACCAGTTGTGTCTGTGGTGTTTCCACAGAATGTTATTTGAAATGCTTGTGATTTTCAGTCTGAAAGCACCTTTATGTAGCATGGGCTTGTTCATTAACTGTGTCCCTGCAGTGATCACAAGGGTGAGGTGTATTGTGCACTATTTATATACAATTTTTCTCATGCTGAAGAGGCTCCGTCACGGGTTGCTCCAAATGAAAGGATGTTTGTGTGGCAGAAAGCAGCCCCATCGTGGCTCAAGACAAGAGCCCTCAGATGATGGCAGACAGAGTGAGGAGAGCAATGAAATAATGAGAAAGTATTGAACGGCCAGAGGTCTTGGCACATGACTGGCCTTATTCATGCCTTTTTGTAGGCAGCTTGGTAAGGGACAGTGTCAGAAGGGAGCTGACACTGCTTACAGCATAATTCTGCGGAGCAAAAGGAGTTACTAAGAAGCTGGGTCAGAAAAGGAGAGAACTGAGTCATGAGTCCAAGAGAGAAAAGACTTGAAAATGAAGAGCACAGCTGGCGGTTTCAAAGTGACTGGATAGGTGCAGCTAGAAAACTGGCCCTGAGAATTGACATAGCAGGGAATTGGCTCTGGAGATGGAGGCTATAGAGTGGGAGCTGGACTGGAGGTAATCAAGGGTGGAAACTGGGCAACAGCAATTCTGACAATGATTGTGCCTGAAGATCAGGTGAGAGATGAAAGAGAGGTGGCAGCTGAACAGGAAAAGAGAGATGCAGGAGATGCCATAAATGGGAGGAGATGAAAAGCATTGGCGCGACACCTCAGTGAGGTCTAAGACAGAAGAAATGGGTACAGAGGCAGTGTCAAGACTCTGTGATCAAGGACTGGGAGATAGCAGGACAGGAAGGAACCTTAACCAGTGGCACAGGGATTGACCTTTCCTGACCTTGAAGCCACACAGTCCCCAGCACTTAAATAGGAGGATGCTTGGAAAACTAAGGGCTGCAGGTAAATATCAGGGCTCCCATAGGTCATTGCTAGCTCACAGAAATGTGCTGAGCTGGAAGGTCCCATGCTACCCTTTTGCTGCTGATAGAGTGGAAGAGGATGGCATGTCTTTTCACGTGCCAGGGGAGAGATGTTGTGACTGGTTCTAGGTGACCCCATAAACTTGCCACTCAGAAATCAACCAAAGCCCTTCTCCAGCTACCACCTGTATTAGCATGAGAAGTGACAGGGAAGTGTCACAGCCAGTTCCTCCACTGCTAAGGAGCAAGTGCTTGGCGAGATCATCAGGACCTACCACGAGGAGTCCCTTGGCCAGAAGCACTCAGGTTAATGCTGCATGTATCCTGTGTCTGCACATCTGTGTGTGTCCCTGTGTCAGCACGCAAATATTTTTGGCAAGAGTGATCCTTCCCTTCCCATCTGTTGGCTCCCCTGTGAGCTCCAGTCTCCCACTCCATGCAGAAGTAAGGAAGAAGAGTTGACATTGGGTCAGAGCTGAGTAGGGAAGAGGAAGCCTGGGGGTCAATCCGTTGGCCTCAGAGCTGCGGGGAGGATTCATCCAGTCTAGTGATCTGTGCATCCATCCTCCCCTTTCCGCTTTCCAAGTCCCAACAACTGCAGCTAGCAGGGGCTGGGGTACAAACTCAGAGCCATGTGTGTTGCCCATCTCCCCATGCCCTTATGGACCACCCGTGGTCTGTGCCTTGTGCCAACAGATTGAGCAGCCTATGGTGAGGACAGAGCCAGGGCTGCGGAGGGCACGCGTAATGCAGTATTGTTGTCTTCCCTTCTCCCTGCTTGCCACTTCCATCCCCCACGTGCCACGGCATTGCTGCTGACAGTAATGACTGGCCTCTTTCCAATCTGTCTCATTTTGGGGGAGGGTTTGCTGAGGAGGAGCGCAGAGATGGGGAGAGGAAAGTGTTCCTGGTCTGCGGGACCAATGGGCATTTTTGTTCTCCTGAGAAGTCCAGACTTGCCCTTCCCTGCCCTTGTCTCTCTTGTCACGAGAAGAGTTCCTTTTTCCCTGTGTCTATCCATCCTCTGCCACATTGTCCATCTGTGGGTGGTGGATGAGGGGGAATTTATCTCACCAAAAGCAAAGATAAATAATTTCTAAGGGGGAAAAAAACCCCTAAGGAAACCAAAACATAAAACTTTCTTTCTCTTTCTGGATACTCCACAAATTCTTCTTCTTCCCAGCCAATAGAAAGAAAACACCCTCCAACTTTTCTTGGCAAGTAGATCACTGTGCCCTACTCAAACAAACAAGCACTCAACAGCTGTGCAGTTTGGTCAGTCTGAGGGGTTATTTCATTGCTTCTGAGATGCTTGGACAGTCTCACCGCAGCCACTACTCTGAGCATTTTCTGTCACACGCGTGAACTTGGCTGTGGTTGCTCCTGCTATCTCCCTTGATCCATCATGCTGACAGGCAGCTGCTGGTCCCACTGTGCCCCCATATGTGGTCCTGGGCTACCAGCCGCATGCTGAATTGGTGGGAATTGCAATAGCGAGTGAAGGGCATCATGTCATGAAGGGGCTCTTGGGCAGGCTGTGCCAGTACAAATGTCAGGCAAACCCCAGAAATCTACCTTCCCCATTGCTTGTGTGAGTTCTTTTAGCATTGCCCTGCCCTTTCTCCATATTTTCACATTGCCCTGTAGAAATGCATCCAGGCTCGTGTCTGCTATCTTAAAGACTGATTCAGCTGGCAATGAGATTTATTTAACAAATAGTGGTATGAAAACTGTGAAAGATGAGCTCCCCTTAAAAATCTTTCCCACCCCAATCAGAAAACCCAGTTCTTGAACCCGTTTCCACTTCGAGGATCCTCTTTGTAGCTGAAAGGCCAATGGCTATTCCCCTCCTCAGTTATCCAGAGACTACAGCAAAGTGTGGCTCCTATAAATGCCGGTTCAGCAGCCTTGCAGGTGGGTCTGGCTGAGTGGCTGCCCCCTTGCTCTGTCCCCCAGGATGTGTGCGAAGCCAAGAGCCCCAGCTGCTACCTAGTCTCAGAGTGAGCTACCTGGGTACCACCTTCTTGAGGCTGCTGCAGCTTTCTCTGACTCCCATTGAAGTTTTGTGTCTGGCTAATCCACCTTCTCATGTTTTCAAAGCCCTGACATGGACAGCTGTGGTGCACAGGTAGAACTATGATCTTGACACTTGTCCCCAGTGCCTTTTCAAGCAATAGGAACAGCATAATTTTCTTTCTCCCTCTTCTTCCCCCCCACCTCAGGACTGCAAATATGACTCTCCTGCTGCAAACTGCATTCCTATTTAATCAGCTAATGGAGCGATAGCATGCAAGAGCCCCCCAACAGGCCCTCTGTGACAGGAATCAATCAGGTCCCATCTCTTGAGCCATGTAGTTTGGTAACACTCTCCCTATTGTGACCAGCCACCCTTCCTCAGCAATGATGGGAATTTCCTGGAGTCTTTTATGGACTCATTTCTGCAATGCAGCTCTTCAGCTGTTAAGGAGATCGTGCAGCAGTGCACCGAGCAGTGAAGAGAAGGATGGGTATTTTCACCACTTTTCCCATTATGAAATACTTTTCCTTGGCCTTCCCTTCTTCCCCAAGAATCGCCACAAATTCACATGGAGTTGCAATGGGCTATTCAGAGGCTTAACCTCATCCCTGCTTGAAGAGAAACCTGTTGGGTTATTTTTAACACTTATACACATCTGAAAAAATGTGAATGTGCTCTGTTGTGCTGTGAGCCATGAGCACTCCAGAGATCCAGGGCTGAAAAGAGAAATAGCTTCTAAATAATAAGTGAGAGGCATTTGACTGACCTCTTCTATATAGATATGTGCTGGCTATGTCATGTCTTCAGCTGGGACCAGAGCCAAGCTGGGGCCTCTGACTCCTCCAGCGTCACTGTCTTTGGTCCTTGCTGACCCCTGAGGAAGGAGAGATGAGGATGTATTCTACCACAAGAATTTCCTCAACATTTCCCCTGGCATAGGGAGGTCCAAGCCAGCAGCGCCAGCACTTCCAAGCCAAAAATGCCAACGGTGGTGCAGGAGGAGCTGAACACCCTGAGAGCTGTTGGTCTGCTGGCTGGGACGCAGCCCTGGTGTGAAGGGATGCTGATGTTTGTGGTGTGAAGGGATGCTGATGTTTGTGGGAGCTTTGCAGGGCTGCGGGGGCCGGTGGTTAGAGCAGATGGTGGTGACTGGGGTGTAACTTCTAGTCTGCTTGTTTCCAGAGACGGCTATGGGATTTGTGGGAACAAATGAGTAATTATTTGTTTTTTTTTTTTTAATTAGACCAGCTTGCAAGCCAAAAATTACAACTCAATGGAGACAAATATGAGCCCTTTGGACACAGTGTGGCTATGTGGATCAACCTGTTCCCTCCATCTTCCCTTGATACAAATACCAATATGGATCTTTGGCACACACTGTCTGATCCATCCCTGTGATCTCTTAGTAGCACTGCCCCATCCCCTGGTGGAGTATCTTTTCTCCTCCTGAAAGCAGCACGAGGTCCTCAGAGAGGAGAATATGAGAGCAGCCCGTGCTTGTTGCTGTGTGTGCATAAAGCTCTCTACCTTCTCCTCTACGGCTCACAGAGATCCACCAGGCTGCTGTCAAAAGTGCAGGTGAGCCCAAAGCCACGATGGCAGCAATAGCCGTGTACTAATCACAGAATCACAGAATCACAGAATAACCAGGTTGGAAGAGACCCACCGGATCGTCGAGTCCAACCATTCCCACCAATCCCTAAATCATGCCCCTAAGTACCTCATCCACCCTCACCTTAAACACCTCCAGGGACGGTGACTCAACCACCTCCCTGGGCAGACTGTTCCAATGCCTAACCACCCTCTCCGTGAAGGTGTGTGCCAGAGCTGATCTCTCTACAAGGGTTGATTTATTACTTACACAACTTGCTATCCAGGCTCTTCTGGTGTTTAGTTATGTGAACAGGAGTGGTGCTTTTAAAAAGTGAGATTCTGCTCTTATCACCTGAGAGCCTGCTGCATGAGCCGTTATTATCTGAGGTAGTGGTTTAGGTAGCCAAGAAGTAATCATCTAATCCAACACTGATTCTGCCATCCTGTATGACTTCAAATCTCAGTTTCAATAATGCCACCAATGCAAAGTCCCCTGCAGCCCCAGGGCTGCAGTCCCACCATTTAAAACAAAACCACACCTCTTTTCTAATCACAAATTGTTGTCAGCTGAACATGGCCTCGGCTGAAATCCAGCCCTCATTGTATTTACAGCTATTCAATTGGAAGTCTGTGGCATGAATTTACCTTATCTCACTGGAGGATACTCATTACAGCCTGGCTCCCTCATTGCCATGACTGTAATTCGTGCAGTCCTGTGTGCTCGGGCAGGCACAGTGGAGGACTCCTTCTTGCTCTCATGCCTCTCCTGTTGCCAGACAAACCCCTTTGCCTTTTCCCAATTTTGTGTACCACTTCCTATTTGGCAAGAATAACCTTTTTTGGGGGAAGGCGCAGCGCCCCGATGTGAGGAGGAGATTTTCTGCTCCCGGCGTAGGGGTTGCTGTTCTGTAACAGACAGATGGCTCGGAGGAGTGAGGGACGTGGCCACCAAACCCTTGCGCTGGTCCCAGATCTTGGCAGCGCACAAGGCTCGCCCACACGGAGGCTGGAGTTGAAGGCAGCAAGGAGCCCATGAGTGTCTCCTTGGAAAGAAGGGCTTGTTAATGGAACTGTTAGAGATCTGAGACAGGCCAGAAATGCTGATGAAGAGAGTCACAGACTCTGGGCTGGACAGACGCACGCTCTCCTGGGTGGAAAACTGGCTGGATGACCGGGCCCAGAGAGTGGTGGGAAATGGAGTTAAATCCAGATGGAGGCCAGTGACAAGTGGTGTCCCCAAAGCTCAGTGCTGGGTCCAGCCCTGTTCAATGGCTTTATCACCTCAAGAAGGATGCTGAGGCTCTGGAGTGAGTCCAGAGAAGAGCAATGAAGCTGGTGAAGGGGCCTGGAGAACAGGACTTACAAGGAGCTGCTGAGAGAGTTGGGGTTGTTTAGCCTTGATAAGAGGAGGCTGAGGGGAGACCTCATTGCTCTCTACAACTACCTAAAAGGAGATTGTGGAGAAGAGGGTGCTGGGCTCTTCTCCCAAGTGACAGGGGACAGGATGAGAGGGAATGGCCTCAAGCTCCACCAGGGGAGGTTCAGGCTGGACATTAGGAAAAACTTTTTCACAGAAAGAGTCATTGGGCACAGGCAGAGGCTGCCCAGGGAGGGGGTTGATTCACCTTCCCTGGAGGTGTTTAAAGGACTGGTGGACGAGGCACTGAGGGACATGGTTTAGTGTTTGATAGGAATTGTTTGACTCGATGATCTGGTGGGTCTTTTTCAACCTGGTGATTCTATGATTCTAATGTCTGTGGGGGAGCCTGGCTTCTAGGAAGTGGGAGAACCGTGGTGGGGTCAGGAGAATGATAGGAGAGAAGGGCCGGTGGAGAAAGATGATAGTTTGCTCACAGTGACATGTCTGCTGTGTGGTGTGCACCTCTCCTGACCTCACACAGAGATCCTTTTCTTGCCTCGGAGAGCTTGGCATCACTCTAGATGTAAGGGAATATCTGTCTGTCATGCTGGCGCTGTCAAGGAGGCCAGTAGTTAAAATAGACATGTAAAAGTGAAAGAATGGAGATATTTGAGTTAGTGATACAGAAGCTACAAATCCTAAAGCCTTTTGGAGGTGAGATAGAAGTTATTAAGTGAGGAAGTTGAACAATTTATCAATGATTCACTATCCATCTAATCTTTAATTTCTAAGCTTTTCTCTGTAGCAGCTGTTTGAGCTGAAGACGGGATGCTGGTGACAGCTTCTGCTTTATTAGGACTGTTTCCCTTTGCAGAGCCCTTATGAATTGTGACTCCATTTGAAAACTGCATGCCTGTGAATGGTTGATGAAGAAAAATTGTAGTCTGCTAAGCCATAGCTGAGCTATGGCAGTTGCCTATGCACGTTCCTCCAGGGTGTGGTGAACATGAACTGTGGTGGTCTGAGATTTATGTCAATATAAAGGGATGAACTTTCTCTGGTATTGCTGCCAGCTAAAAGGGCAATTCTGGACTCTACTCCACTGTTTTGCAGCGATTTGTGAAGCTGAAGCTTAAGACTCGGCTGGATAGATCTGGGAAATGAAAATGTCCATTGTTCGCTTGCTGACACGGGGGAAATTTCCTGCACACAAAATAGTTCTGCTGCTATTGATTTCAGAAGCCTGTGTTCCTGAGGACTTCACCTTTCCTTGCTGTGAGTGCCACAGTTTCGTTTTCCAGCTATGTTGATTTGCAGCGCAGTGGGAGAGCTGGCTTTTGGAGGACTGGGATGCCACAGCTCTTGAACGGCTGGGATGCCTCAACATGGTTTTTTGATATGAAAGCAAATTTCTGCAGAATTCCAATCTCCTGTGTGTATAAATTAGGGGAGACATAAAATGGAGAAAAAAACCTCTCTAAAACCTTCAAGCTACAGAAATATCATGATAGCAGGATAAGGTCAATGGAACACTGCAGCAGGACATGCTTTTCTGGGAAAGAGTGATCTGATCTCCAGTACTATATACAGCTACGATGTGAAGGACTTGCGGATAGTGCAATAGAAACCGTAGCTTGCTCTTGGGACAAGATACTGCCTTCTGTCCTATAGGCTGGAATTACTCTTTTCTTGAGCCTCTCCCTCTTTAGAAAGCTTGCGGTAGTTCTCAGCAATTGTGCCTTTAAACAGCAAATGCTTAGGTTTCCAAGATGTTACATTAAGGTGTGGGCCTTGCAGGTGTTTTCTCCCTGAAGGCCCAACACTCACGTCAAGCTCTACATGAGGTCCTCTCTGAGGATGAAGTCTTATCTTAAGTGATGAGAAGGGGGTTGACTGACAGACATGAATACTTATTATGAATGCCTATGTCAGCATATAAGATTTTTTTTCCCCTCTACTGCAAGATGCTACACACCAAAATAGAACATATGGTAAATGGGCTGGAAGAATTAACTTCTGTCTTCTGACTGCAAGAGATCTATGCTATTTTGGGGCTTAACTTGAACTCAACCTGCTATAGATGTGGGGGACATCTGTTATGGTCTGGCAAAAGCCTGTAGAGTTATGCTAAAGTAAAACCCCAAACTTCTGCGTGTGTGGCCCAATTTGGCTGAAGCTGCAAGCAAAGCGAATTACTTCTCATGCAGTAATGAAAAGTTCTCATTCCCATCACAAGAAGCCCATATGATGGAGCTCTGTTTGACACATCTGGAGATTTGGGCTGGATGCATCAGTAGGAAAAGAGAGTTATTTCAGGTGGGAGGGTTGTCTGTGCACTTGCACTGCTCCCAGAAAGGGGACTTGGTGTCCAGCAGCCTTTGGTTTCAGCAAACTGAGCCTGCTGCTGGACCGGCTTGTTAGCAGGATCCGGGGTTGCAGGGCTGAAATAGATACTATGCAGGGTTGGCTTATTTAGGATGGGGTCAGTCTCCTGGAAGTAGCTACCTTCACTTGCCTCTTGGTTGTATTCAGGCTGACTTGTCTTCAGCATCCGACAACAGCTCTCAGAAAACTGCCTTCTGTGAAGGTTGGTACTGAGCTCCTGAAGCAGCTGTATGAACATCTGTCTGGTTTGGGGAGGGTGTGCAGGGAGGGCTCCCGTGGTACCCACTCAGACAAAATATTTACTCCCGTGTGAAGACAGCATACTTTCACCAGCCCAGCTTTGGGACACAATATGCACAGCTTCAGAACACAGGTCCATTTTGTTCAAGCTAATTTTCACAGAAATGTGGGAGCTGGGCTGCGATGATGGGTTGGGAGCATATATAGAACCAAGTATATTCAAAAATAAATAAAATATTTTCAATCTTACTTTAAGAAGGAGGACTTTGATGGGACAGAACCCAGTGTGCTTGCCCTTATAGCAAATACAAAAGCACAAAGGCAGATGAAATACAAAATCTACACATCTCTACACATCTGCCAGTGGTTTCTGACGTGCTCTGGTGTGAAGACAGACTTTGAAAAATCCAGGCCAGCTCCCCAAAGAACAGGGTGTTAACACATGTCAGGATATGTTAGTCATGAAAATGGAAAATAGGGGTGGGGAGGGCAAGAGGTTCCAGGGTGATGCCTTAACACCTTGCTTCATAGTGAATGGAATGGGTTGGTGAGGGCTCCTCTGGGAGATTTTGAGGATAAAGTAGTGAGTCCTGAAAATGAACATTTGAAACAAGTTTGCCAGGAGAACCCTTTCCCTGGCTGTTCCTGCACAGGCTGTTCCTGTTTGCTTTGCAAATCCTCTCATTGCCACTACACATTAGTGCCCACAGCTTCTGTGGCCAACCGCAGTACATGCTTGCTGTCTGCCAGCAGGCAGCATCCCACAGCTTTGACATGGCTCAGTGTAATTCCATGAAATGTTCTTTTTAGGCTCCTTTTCTCGGGGTGAAGCTAAGAGTTGTACCAAGGAAAAAAGAAACAGAAAATGTTCTCCAGGGGATCTGGCCACAGCACAATGGCTAACACGTGGCAGTGGCTCTGTGCAGTTCTCCAGCAGCATCTGTGGGCTGCATGGGGAATACTTTAAATCCCTGTTTCTTTTCACATTGGCTACTTCATTTGAAACCTGGCTTATACTTGTGTTAGTGTTTAACCCTGCAGTCTCTGACCTTAGCTGAACGGTTAACAGCACTGGAGATGTTCGACTCCCATATAACAGGGTAGAGTTAGTGGTAGTTACTGCTGTGTGCAGGAATGCATCTCCCATCATAGAATCATAGAACCATAGACTCATAGAATAGTTTGGGTTGGAAAGGACCTTAAAGATCATCCAGCTCCAACTGCCCTGCCATGGGTAGGGACACCTACCACTGGATCAGGCTGCCCAAGACCCATCCAGCCTGGTCTTGAACACCTTCAGGGATGGGACATCTATAGCTTCCCTTGGCAACCTGCTCCAGTGTCTCACCACCCTCATAGTGAAGAATTTCCTTATGTCCAGCCTAAATCTGCCCCCCTCCATTTCATACCCATTGCCCCTAGTCCTATCACCACAAGCCTTTGTGAACAGCCCCTCCCCAGCATTCTTCTAGCTCCCTTCAGATATTGGAAGGTCGCTATAAGGTCTCCTCGGAGCCTTCTCCAGGCTGAACACTAACTCTCTCAGCCTGTCTTGTACGGGAGGTGCTCCAGCCCTCTGATCGTATTTGCAGCCTTCCTCTGGACCCATTCCAACAGTTCCATATCCTTCATATGTTGAGGATTCTAGAACTGGAATCCATCCTTCTGCTGGAGTGCTCCAAAGGATGGAGCATCTCAGCTGCAGGGAAGTGTTGGGCTGAGTGGGACTAGTGAATGCCCTCATTTCTTCAAGAGCTTGGTTACTGGATTGGTTTGCAAGTAGACAGCAGAGATCAAATTCATGGCTCTGAAGGCTCGGTCTCTACCCTGTGTCTTCATTTGCACCAAATGGTTTCACAAAGATCTCCTGAACAATTTTTCATGCTCATCAGGAAATGTGAGAGGGTGAACAAGGAGAATTTCAGCTCATATGTGAGTTTGTTGCTGCCTCTTGGCTTGTGTTGACTTCAGCTCCCACCATTTCCGTGTTTCCTCCTAAATTATAAGTTGTCATGGAATTGTGTGGAAGTAACTATTACTCCTGATGATTTTTCCATGATGTTAAAATCTAGATCATAGTCACAGATTCTCACTTTTTCCATAACCTGAGGGTGTCATAAAATGGGATACAGTATTCACGTATTCATGTGGGACAGGTAAAGTGTGTCTCCTGGAAGGGACACTCCACTCCTACACAACTTGCATTAAATTCTGCACCCAGGCAGCATAATGGGAAGAGTAACTTTTTGAACTTGGTGCAGATCTTGCTGCTCACATGTGATGCCTACCAGCTGTTTGCAGTCAACGCTTTTCCAACTCTTGTTTTTCCAACTCTTGTCTCTACACTTTGGTTTCAAAACTCAAGAGGTGCTTCTTAGACCTTATCATCCCTGTAACAACATATGTCAATATTGAGCCCACAAAGGACATAGATTTTTTTTTTTTTTTGGCAACAAAATACTCCTTTAACAGTGAACACTGACATGCTAAACACCAGTTCAAACCATGTATGAATGATGTCCCAATTTAGACACAATTCTGTGTCTCTAAAGTCTTCTGGGATGATGTTGCTGGAAAAATATTCCTGTGGCCACTGTTGTGCCAATGTTTTAATCCATCTTTTAATAAACTTAACTGAAGAACATAGGGTGGAATTCATCAAATGGTGTGTTTTACCTCACTGGGGAGCAGGATGTTGGAGCCAAAACTGAAGGCAGCTGTTGCAACTGCTGCCTGTATTTCTGTCTCACCAAAATATTGACTATTGTTATTTGCGTCCCAACATGGAAAGCATTTAGTTTAATATCAGTACAGGCAACGCTGTCATTGTGGAATTTAGGACTCCGGAGTCAGTCAAACAAGCTCAGCTGCTGCAAGACCAGGAAGGGGGGGAAGGTGGCTGGAATGCTCTCCTTCAAGATACACAGCAGCTTTTGAAACACCATGAAATCCATGTTAATCATCTGTACTTCACAGAAAAAAGGGAAGACATTATGAGAGAATAATTAAACCAGCTGAAAAGAGCAAAGTGTTGGCAGACGGCAATCTCCCTGCGCAGACCACACAACAGCTTGCTACGATCAGCAGAAAGGGCCGAGAAGCCCGGGGGGAGAAGTGGGATGGGATGTTGGCGTGGTCCTACAAGACCCTCCTCTTAACCCACACCACAGCACAAACCCAGCTGGGGCTGTGCCGATTCTCCTCACTGCTGAGGTGATCTCCAGCAACAGCAATGCTCAGCTCATGACTTCAAGTTGCTTCCCCTGGACACAAATTTCAACAAGGAAAATTCCGATTTTGTATTAGGGAAATTTTTTCACCACAAGGGTAATCAAATATTGAAACAGGCACGAATTTCAGTCCTTAGAGATATTAAAAACTCAACTAGAAAAATGCCCTCAGCAACCTGTTAGAAGCTGGCTTTGCCCTGAGCTGGGACTTGGAACATTCAGGTCCCGAAGTCCCCTCCAACCACAATTATTCTCTCATTCCCATACTTCCACCAGCTAACTGGGACACAGAATGGACACAGACACTTCCAGGAAAGGTCTGACCAAGCGTCACCTCTTTATTTTATGTAAAAGACAGAGGCATCCTCTTGTTTAAACATTGGCCTATTGGGGACTGTGAGTGTTACCCACTAGTCACTGGGCTCACATTAGTAACCAGCGTATGGCCATTGTCCACCTCTAGAATAAATCTTTTCTCCACTTAAGACTATAAAGAGATTCACATCTTTCCTCAGTGGCTGAGTCAAATGATTAATTGCCTTAATTCCCTAAAACACCTCCCTTCTTTTAAAATCAGAATTGTATTTGAATTCTAGCTGCTCTTTCAGGTTTATCCTTTCTTTGACAATTTATTATAGGATAGGCTACTAAAAAAACCTCTTCTTCTCAGGAAGGTGAACTATAGTAAGGTTCAGTGTGATACCTTTAGATTGTGAGGAAAGAGAAATTTGCCTCACTTCTCTTTCATCAGCAAGGGACAAAGACCATGTGACCTGCTCTTGCATGGTAACATCTTGCCCAGTAGCCCCATAATTTGCTCTCAGCTCTTAATCTCTGCAAGAATTTCTGTATTTGTGTCTGAAATCTGTTTCTGTGCTTACCTGGTGTTTGCTTCTTCCTCTGTGCTGAGGCAACTTGAGATCATGGTGTCAGAGCTTCCACCTATTCCACTTTCCAGTCACCAGCGTGTGAAGGGCTGAGATGGAAAAGAAAGAGGTGGTCCAATGAGATCATTGCTCCTGGGAGCTAGACCAGCCTTGTAGTAATTCTCCTTGTTGTCTACATGGTCTGGGATAGAAGCCTGGGTTGCTAGGGTGAAAAACATGGTTGTTATTTCACAATGTCCCTTACCCTGGTGCTAATCAGAGCTCCTGACAGTGTCTGTGACAGGGAAATGTAAATAACAACTCTTGCTGTGCATCCCCTAGTGTCAGGGCAGATCTTGTCGTGCATCGCTGTACGACCCTGGAGGATAGATTTGACTTTGTATGTGTCCCTGTACATATATGAAGATGACAGTGGTGGTTGAAGGAGGTAAGGCTTGCAGAGGAAGCAATTCTCCCTCCTTCTGAGATAAAAGGAAATATCAAGACTCTGACTTTCACTTACATATCAAAAGTTTTGTATGCTCCATGGCACAGTTGAAATTTATTTCCTGTTCTGTCCTTACTGATAAAGAAAACCTGCATCCTAGCATTCATGGTTCTGCTGTAACTCGGCGAAGGACCAGCCACTGACCTCAGCACTACCTTTCCCTTCCCTCTGTGAAGTCCTGAGACTGATGCAGCAAAGGTTAGAGAGCAAATTCTTCTGTTACAGCTGGGAAAATAGGAAATCAGGATGCAGTCAGGCTATTTAAGAAGATTATTCAGCTATTGAAGTATTTGTATCTAGTAGGAGACCCATCTTCCATTCCTCTTATTCCCCAAAAGATTTTGATAGTAGCATTGAGAACCTTTTATCCTTGCTTTATAATCAGGTGTAGGCTGGCAACATCTTGAGTGTGGAACTATGACATCAGACATAAAAGTTTCCTGGAAAGCTGGCAAAAACAGATAGACTCTAAGATTTAGTTCTTACTGACTTCCAGGTATGTTTCCAGTCTCTGGATGGACAATATGAGACAGAACTCCAAACATATTATGGACGTGCCCTAAATATTTGAACAGGAGTCTTGTATCCATGTTAGCATGAACTTCAGCTCTTGGATTCCCCATTGCAAATTCAGCCTGCTTGGGAGCAATGGTGACACCCTGCATGGTGAGCTTGCATCGTGTGTGGTGATTTCCTTTTCCTCCTTTCCATCTCCTGACCAAGCTAATGAAAGTTTTATACCTTGCATTGTTGCACTAATGCCAGCCAACAAAGACTAGGCTGCCTATTAAGTGAAGGAACAGAGCAGTCTCTGCAGAAGTACAAATAATGTATCACTTTATACTGAATGTCTCACACGCTATTTCCAGCCATTAGTTTAAGGATTATGATCAAATTCTTCATGAGACTCCTTATCATATGTCCTACATGCAAGCAGCTGTCTGTCCTGTGTTGCCATAGCATCGCTGATACATGGACCTCAGAACTGGCAATGCCTCCAGCAGACTCCAGCTCTGGGAAGTCTAGGAACATCAGCTCCAGTTTCCTTGCTCATTTTTCCAGATAAGTAGTAAATGACCTTATACAGTTTCTCAGACCTCCTGTGTTTCTCTAAGAAATTGTGAGCTTTGTAAGAAAATAGCTCCAGCACTTAAAGTTCACACTGAAGAGGTGAGCGAGGGGAAGGTAGCCAAGAACATCTCTCCTGGGATCTGCAGTCAAAGAAAAGAGTTGAGGAAGCCATCTAGAAACAGAATTGAGAACTAGTGTATTACACAGATCTGATTTCAGGACTGACTTTTGTGTGCATGGCAAGGACACTTGGGTTTTAGGTACTTCCTCTGCCCATGGACCATGATGGTGAGTGCCTGGACATCACCCTTAAGCAGCTGGCCAGCAGAACCAAAACAAGAGTATGGGACTGGCATTCATAGTGCTTGTGACTTGGAGAAAGGCTGTATGTATTTTGGAAAGTGTGCTGAGCACTACCTGGTTTTCTTATAGAGGAAAGACTGAGTCTTAGATACTGAGTCTTAGGGAGACTGGTGACAGATCTCTGCAGTTAGAGAAGCTTCTGTGCACTCAGAAAGTGTATAAAATGAAGACTTTCATCTAGTTGAGTGCCTTTTGTATCCCCCAGATCTCCCAGCTTTATAAAAGTTGAGACTTCTACTCCCTCTGGCTATCAAGCAAAGGAAAATACCTTTAAGTCAACTAATATTGCAAAAGTCCCTAAATCTTCTGGACTGAATCTTTTCTTGTGTGCTGTATGATGTTGGCCTCAAGCATTTTCCAGTCTCCTAGAAAACGCCATCATCTCACCTGCTGGCTATACTGTTAAACCGGCACTTTTTACTCAGTAACTTCAACCATCTTACTTTTTCTTATTGGAATAAGCTTCCAGTAAACATATCATGCTCTCCTGCTCCTAAATGTCTCTTCCAAATCCTCTCTGCTGTCACGCTTAAGCTGCTTGGTGATAATTTTTTGATTTCCTATGGAGAAAGGGAAAGGTGTCTGAGTGCTGTGCAATGAAAGCTCTAATTTTATCTGGCAGGTATGGAGTGTGCTGTGGTTTTCATTTAACCGTGCAAGAGAGTGACCTGTGTGAATAATGGATTCAAGGGAAAGTTTTGAAAATGGAAAGAACAGAGGCTGTTGTGCTCTGGCTTCATGTTGGGGCCATCTGGTTTCCGTGGCTAATATGAAATACTGTCACTGGTAACAGATTGGGTGGATGGGACTGCAAAACCTCACGAGTGCTTGCCTCGTGTCAGCAAGTTTCTTTGGCAGCCAGTGTTGGGCAGGTAGCAAAAATGATGACAATGTCTCTCGTAGGCAGGTAACCCAAAAAAACACCTTTCACTTCGTGCTCAGCATTAGCCCAGCCAGCTGGGGGAGGTGTATTCATACATCCACCTCCTTTTCTTCTTCCAGAGGTATGAAAGAGCCATAAATCGCATGGAAATGACCACAAGACATGGCTGTGTTGTGGGCTGCTTTTAACTCATGGTGTGGAGCTTGGGCAGAGCAGACACCACAAACAGCCTCCCTTTTGAGGCTAAAACAATTGTGCTGAGCTACTAGAGCTGACTTTGTACAAATCAGAAACTTTGCTGAATGTTGAGCCATGGCTGAGCTCAGTTACAGAATCACACAATAACTAGGTTGGAAAAGACCCACCGGATCATCAAGTCCAACCATTCCTATCAAACACTAAACCATGCCCCTTAACACCTCGTCCACCCGTGCCTTAAAAACCTCCAGGGAAGGTGAATCAACTCCCTCCCTGGGCAGCCTGTTCCAGTGCCCAGTGACCCTTTCTGTGAAATATTTTTTCCTAATGTCCAGCCTAAATCTCCCCTGGTGGAGATTGTGGCTGTTCCCTCTCGTCCTGTCCCCTTTCACTTGGGAGAAGAGGCCAGTTGCTCACCTTGTGCTCTGACATGCCTGTGTTTGCATCTGCTTGCCTCTTTCTATTTAATGCAGTGCTGGCCAGCTGCTTGCTAGTCCTCAGATCAGGTCCAGCAGCCCTGGATGCTGCTTCATTGTTTTCCCTTGGAACAAGAAGACAAATCCCTCTTTTCAGGTAGTGGTAAGCATTTGTGGTTGCCCATTCCTCACTGCAGATTTTTGTTGATGCTGAATTGAGAGGAAGAATTTAGTTTCTTCTCATTGCTGCCTCGAGAAAGCTCACCGTAAATAAAACAGAAAGAAAAAAGAAAGAGAGAGACAAAAAGAGAGAGTTAAAAATGGCACTCTTGTCGAGGCCTCTGCTTCTTACGTTTGGTTTTTTTTTATTTTGAAGATTTAGTTGGAAACAGGAGGTTCTTTTAATATACTTAGCACTTAACTTGTGACTGGCAGTTACATCTCGCCAAAGCCGGCAGTCATTTTCCAAAACAAAAGCTTTCACCTTTTCCCTTATGGCTCTTCCCTGTTACAGTCAATAAATAATGAAATTGTAGAAAAGCTTTCTTGTCTTCTACACATGCAGTCAGAAACCCCCTTAACAAAGCTACTATCTGCATCTCTGGACTTCTAATCTTACAGCCTGTGTGTAATTTCTGGCTGAGTATCATTTTATAATCCCTGAATGCCAGTTTATTGACTCTAATGTCATAAACATACCTACATTTTAGGTCATTGAGTAAAAAGCTACCAGCTTGTTACCCAACAACAACATTTTTACACTGTGCTGCTTCCCATCTGTTAATATCTCTTGTGAACTGACTAATATAATAAACAAACTGCATTTTCTTAGGTCTGGTTTTATCTGCACCTCCCAGGGGGTTCGAAGGAAGAGTTGTGTATTATAGAAGCTCATGGACAATGGAGAGAAGAGCTGCTCCCTGGGCTGGAATCCCCAAGGTGGGCAGCAATTGGAAAACTTCTGCAGCGTCCAGTAATCTCTGAAGGGGTGGTTGTTGCCCACAGCTGAGGGAGCACAGCTAAGAAAATGCTGCTCCAGAAAGCTCTGCCCAGGGGTGTGGTTGAGTCACCTTCCCTGGAGGGATTAAAAGGACGGGTGGACGAGGTGCTGAGGGACACGGTTTAGTGTTTGATAGGAATGGTTGGACTCCATGATCTGGTCGGTCTCTTCCAACCTGGTGATTCTATGATTCTATGATTCTAATGATTCTATGATTCTATGATTCTATGATTCTATGATTCTATGATTTTGGGGCACCTTTGGACTCAAACCTATCTCTGTCTTACACCTGGTGAAAAAATACCTGATTCCCACTGGGATGTGTCACGTCACCATGTGTGACGCTGCTTCTCATGGGACACGGGCACCCGTTACTCAGCCCTTCATTCAAGGTGTGGTACTTGCCCAGTGTGATTCTTACTGCATAGATGGTAATTATTGCATACGGTCAGGCAGACAGCGTGGCTCCAGACTGCAAATCTCTTCCAGGAGTCAAGCTCCCAGCCTCGTAAACATGGAATCCGTCAAGCCGGAGGACATAAGACCTCCAGGCCATTATTAGCCAATATGAAGCTTATAAAAGACTCTATAAACCAACCCATGATAAATAATTTCACAAGTAAAGCTGTGGCAGTATAGAGCTTGTTTAGAGTTTAAAAGCTGCTGTAATGTGCTGCCAGGAGGATTAAATGCTATCACTGTGTTTCAGGCGTTGTACAGTGTGCCAGAGGGGTATGTGTGGTTTTTGTTTGTTTGTTTGGCTAGGAGAGAGTGTAAGAAGTGGGGAGAGCAAAGGAGGTCTCACACGTGCACAGCATAAGAAGGAGCAGACTCTGAGAGCCAGGTGCTGCCTGATGCTGTGGGACAACCTATAGAAAGTGACCTGGCCATGTTGTAATATCTGTTTTATATCTTATCTTTTGGCTAAAGCTCACA
Source organism: Clamator glandarius (assembly GCA_033459285.1). Lineage (NCBI taxonomy): Eukaryota > Metazoa > Chordata > Aves > Cuculiformes > Cuculidae > Clamator > Clamator glandarius. The sequence goes on from JAUNZM010000231.1 coordinate 44,775, forward strand.
GGCTGGACATCTTTAACACTGCATCAGGTGAAGGATTACCTGTGGGATAAACCTGCATGGTGACTTAGAGGAAACTTGCAGCTGAAACCTGGAAAGGTGTTGGCTGGTGCCTTGATCCATCATCCTCTTCCCTTCCCCAGCAAGCAGAGAGTGATGCAGATCTTCATACTGGGTTTTAACCCACAGCTTGAGGTTTCTAGCAACTAGGGGAGACTGGATACAGCTTTATGGGAAGGAGTTCACCTCCACCACTGGCAACACACCTACATGTGCACAGGTTAGCTGCAAAGGTGATGGTGGCTTCAGTGGTATGCGCTGAGGTTTTGCAAGTGCAGTTTCCTGGCATCTGGAGTCTGAGTTGGGTCCTAGGAGGAATAAGGCCAAATTGTACACCTTCTGTGCCCCATTCCCAGAGGTGTTCAAGGCCAGGTTGGACGGGGCCTTGGGCAGGCAGATCTAGTGGGAGATGTCCCTGCCCATCACAGTGAGGCTGGAACTGGAGGATCTTTAAGGTCCCTTCCAACCCAAACCATTCTATGATCTCTCTTGGCCTTCTGGATGTGGTGTTTTGCTTTACAGCCTCCAAGGCAGTAAGTTATTGCCTTCCAGAACAGTCCTCAAAACAGTGTGAATCACTTTTGTATGACGTGTGTTTTGTTTCCATGGATATTAGAGCCAGGTTTGCTTACAACCATCCTTCCTTGGCACAAAATGTTTCTGTTGTCTTTTAAGCTAGCGTATTTATCTGGGCTCCTCCTCTTGTTCCAAGATAACAAATATTTTTAAAGGAAAATTTGTCCAAGAGGTATGAAGCTCCCAGTTTAGAAACCAAGAGACATGTAAAATCAACGTGGCATTCTTCAGAAAATGAGTGGATGTTTGAGTCAAACATAATCCAACTCATCATCTAAAGCTGTTGTCCTTGGCAATCAAATCTCTTTCCCCCTTGAAAATACCACTTTGGTTCATCAGTTTGTTTCAAACACCCAACTCCTTGAAGGAAGACGCAGATTGAAAAGCAGGAGTGGTGGATTCTGACCTACAGCTGGTGCAGAGGAGTAGGAGGGAATCAGGGAGAAGGCTTTTTCTCTTGTTGAATAAAGCCATTGCTTATTATATAGCTCCGCTTGGACTTATTCCAGATCCATTATAGTAAATGGAAAATCTTCACTTGACACAAATGGGAGCTGGCCCCAGCTCCGGGGATTAAATAGCACACAAGGTCTCAGGTGGATCCTCACAAAGGAACAAATCACGCTCCTGTTGAGACAGTCCCTGCTGGGTTTATTTTACATTCTTGTCATTTGTTGATATGGTGGATTTTACGTGTTGCCTTGCGCTATGTCATTTGTGATCAGCTGCAGTGGTCACAGAGGGTCTCATCCAGCCATAAGCAACTGAGCTGTGGCTGCACCTCTGAGTTGATGCTGAGCTCTTGGGGCACCAGCTGCAACACCCATGGGGATGTGTGCGAGCCCTGCTCCTGGAAGAAGGAGCATAACCTTGTCATTCAGACTAGAGTGAGATGCTGACCTCTGGATGGAGCGATGACTTTCTGTGTGTTGCAGAAGATCCTGGATGGAAACAAACACATCTCTGCGAGTAGCTCACTGTGAGCTGGCACCAAAGAGAGAACAGGGATTTTGTCTTTGCTTTTTCTGCCTTTGCTGGGTCTGGCAGCTCTCCTGGTGTAGCACCTGGGAGACTCTACATCAATACTAAATAACAAAGAGAGATGTCACAGATGTGGGAGAATATAGCTGTGAAATGGCTTCTGTTGAATGGAGCTGTAAAAGCAGCAGCCCAGATTAGAGAAAATGGCTTTAACTGTTTCTTGCTTTTCCTGAGGGAAGTCCTTTCTGCGGGTTGTTTCTTCCCTCCTGTTTCCCCATATTTTCTTATCCTCTTTTCCTTCTGTTAGGAAGGGTTTCTTTCTCTTGGCCTGCTACAACCAGCAGAGCCAAGATGAATTTTTTTTTGTTGCTCATCTTTCACTATGCAGGGCTGAGGCTGGGGCCAAACATATTCATGAGACAAGGAGAGCCTTCCCAAAGGCACTGCCTCAAAGCACAGGGGGGACTTTGGCACCACAGGAGTGGTTTCTATGCTCCTTCAACCTTAGTCCCAAATATCACACGTTTCCAGCCTCCAGGTAGGAGCCCAGAAGAGTCTGGAGTCATCTGTGTGTCTGTGACAATCTGTATGACCTGCCATGCCACGCACTGAGCAATCAACAGCTCTACCAGCATCGTTAGTGCACAAGAAGATGGTCCTTGGAGAGATGTGAATACTGGTATCATCAGTTAGAAAATAGCCATGTGGCAAGTGCAGGTGGCTAAGGAGGTTGCCCATTAAGCAGACCTCACAGTGCCCATAGAAGAGCATCAACAGAAGATGCAACGGGGCTGCTTCAAGTCAGGGAAATCTCTGGTGGCTGGTGCTCCAGGGAGAATTCCTGGAGCATCTGGTGGCACGAGGAAGGGTGAATGCTTTTGCCTGGACAGCAAGGGGTCATGAGAAGAGAAGAAAAACATCAGGATGTTATATTAAAAGCACATCTGTGCACAGTCTGGAATGGTAAATACATTTTCAGACTCCCCTCATAAAGCTGCAGTGTTTGAAAGTGCTGATAAAGTGCATTCCAATGTCCTTAAATTATTGCAGCACGCCACACACACTACACAGTGTTTATATGAGAGACGGCCAGCAAAGTGAAGAACAGTGAGAAGAACGGGCTTATGCGTGTGAAGGGGAAGGATTTGTGGATTGTCACCAGAAAACAGGGTCCAGCTGGCTCGTGCTGTCCTGGCCCTCAAAACCCTGAGGCTTTTGATCACCTTGTGCCCAGGACAGGCTGTGAAGCTGCTGGCACAGCAGGGAGGAACTGAGCGGAGCTCAGCATCCTTCACTGCTGCTTCATTTCATATGGACCTAATGTGGTCCCTAATGACAGTCCCTCTTTTTAAGAGAGGTGTTCACATATTTTTGTGGCTGTTGCTGCTCTCCCTCCTGTGCTACATTTTCTTGCAGGTTTATTAACCCTCTTTGTACCACGGAATTTCTGTCAGGATCCCCTTCCTATTCCTTGGGGGTTTCTCTCCTTGTGTGGTCATGAGTCTTGAACTGGGTTATTGCTGTCAGAAGAGCTATTTTCTCCCCGCTGGCCCACCGAGGAGCATCCATTCTTCCCACTGTATAAGAAAAAGTCCCGATTAAGACTGTTCCTCAGAATAAGAAAGTCCTTTAAGAGCAGTTTGAAAAAGAGTTTTGAAAACACTGTTTGCAACACAAAGTGTGAGGTGAAGATGGATGCTTTGGAAAGCAGCTGTGGAGCTGGTCCAACACCTTTCTGAGGCTGGGCCATGGTCTGGCTTTAGTGCACACTGTGATATATTACAAAACGCAACAATTTGCAATACGAGGGCTGGGAAAGGGCTGCTGAGGATTTTGTCACTTAAGAAAATGATTCAGATTTGAAATGCCTTGGATCATGCAGTATTGCAAAGCATTTCTAGCTGCTATTGTGCTGTGAGTGCTTGGTGAAGCATCTTTACATCAACTTGATTAAAAATGACTGAGGATGAAAGGAGAGAAAGCAATGGAGCTGCAGAAGGAGCTGGATTCAAGAAGTTGGCAAGAGGGAGAAGAGAAAGTGCCAGGTGCAAGGGGCAGCACAGGGGATTGGCCAAGGCTGGTGGAGGGAAAGTTCATAGGAGAAATGGTGTAATGTCTTGGTACTGCCAGAGCGGCCAAGGAGGAAGGAATGAGAGAGGTGGGGAAGGCAGAACTCAGAGGCAAACAGAATCCAAGAAAGGAGACATTTCAGGCACAGAAGATGGCAGGAACACAGTGGTTTCTTGTGACATAAGCTGCAAAAATGGTAGGCAAAACATTAACTGTCAGTGTGCTTATGATGCTCGGTTTCCCAGATCTGATGAAAGTGGATATAACTCAACAGGGGCTTGTAACTCTTCACGTCTTGTGCTTCTGGAGCATAATTCCCTGGCTGCTGACATCTGTCATGCCACCTCGCGCTCATGGTGCCACCCTGCCACCTGCCCAAATTCACTAACACTTCTGCTCCTCTGAAACGTATGAATCATAACTTCCATGCCGCGGCTCTCTGCGAGATGGTGCTTCCAGAAATAGCATCCTGAGAGCCAAGAGACGTGATACTGCCCTCATGGTGCTGGAGGCCCAAAGAGAGGGAGCACAGAGGGAGGGTAAAGAAAACATCCCACCCAAAGACGCAGTGGGAGGAACGCAAGCACTGTGCAGGATCCAGCCCTTCATTTGGGTTTTTCTGAATTTGTAAGCTGAAGTTATCAGCATTTCAGTGCATGATGAGAGTTGGAAATAGATCCTCTATTCTGGAATAATTATTGCACTACAAAACCACACCCACTGACACATCTTGAACCTGAAATACTGTTTCCTCATAAAGTATCTTGCTCCCAGAGTAGATTGCATCTTAGATTTTCCAGTAAGTAAAGCATTCTTTTAACCAAATCTACCTCGATCAGATGTTTTATGGATGTATTTGTTATCTGAGATTATTCAAGGTCCAGCTTCTGGGGTGTAGACAAGCCATCGCAACTCTGCAGCTAGCGACATATTTGTAATTTATTCTTGGTTTTGACTTTTTTCTTCATCCGCATGCTGTTGTTTTTACTCCCTGGTCAGATCCTCTAACACTTTGCAAGTTACTTCCATGTGAAATGACCTTAGCTGAATCCTAATGCACACGCTTATTTTTGGTTAATCGGTCTCATAGGTACCCATTATAAGAAGAGTTATGTTTATATGAATATTATCATGTATTAAAAAAGTCAGAGCTTTAGAGTAAAATTTGAGCTAAGGTGAATTCAAAGCAATATACCTACCTGCAATGGCTATTTTGCATAAAATTAGTTCTGAATATACTGTTTTGATGCTGCTTTATCATGAAGACAAAAGATAATTTTTCTCTGCAAGCTGGAAGTGTCATTTAGAGAAGTGATTTCATAGGGTAAATACTTGTTTAGGCTCTCTCATTTCCCTGATTATATCAATTTTTTTTAAGCAAGTCTAATACACTGCAGAAACACAGAAAACATGTAATGTTGTTGTGGCCTGTAACTGGGGCTTTACAGTCCAGAATTGCTCTTCTAACATATGAGTGCTGGCTTGGGATAGTACCACCAGGGATGGGTTTAGTACATCAAATCCACCTGCCAAAATAATAAAGTGGGAAAACCCCCCAAAAAAAGGTGTGAAAAGCAAGACTATTTTTCTTTTAATAGCTGCTTTTAACTCTCCTTACCTCCATCTACTTTTTGTTCTGCTAGTTTAAAAGCTGCATTACATGAAATTACAGTAAAAGCTCCACATTTCCATATTTACCAGATGCTCAGCTGAGCAAAATTTGCAGTAAAGTTTTTTTGAAGGGTGATTCATTTACACTGTCAACATTACAGCTTTTCTCCTCCCATTCATGTCAAGGTCTTGTCCTGGTGCATCTTTTGGTCAAATGCTAGCTGTACTTTCTGTTACTTAGGAATGATATTTCTATAGCTAAGGAATGAAAGAACTGACCAGCCAGGGAGGCAGCAGCATCTGAAGTTGCTCTCATTTAATTCCTGCCAGATATTAATTAATAGACTACCATTGCATTCAGTTCATAAAATGGACTCATAATGAAAAGTGAGAGCATCTTTTTAATGAAGTTTTGTGGTCAACTTGAAATGCTGGGAATTCTTACAGCATTTGCAAGTCTTTGGGAATAACGTGGAAACAGGAAAACAGCTTCTGGCTGTCACTGTCGGGGATGCTTTGGCAGGGAAGCGGGGTGGTAGAACGCTGAGAGAATCAGAGAATCATAGAATGGTTTGGGTTGGAAGGGACCATGAAGATGATTCAGTTCCAACCCCCTGCTATGGGCAGGGACACCTCCCACTGGATCAGGTTGCTCCAAGCCCCATCCAACCTGACCTTGAACCCCTCCAGGGATGGGGCAGCCACCCCTGCTCTGGGCAACCTGGGCCAGTGCCTCACCACCCACACAGTAAAAAACTTCTTCATAATATCTAACTGCTAGATTAGGTACCGGGTAGAAGGCACTGCTGGGAGAACTTTTCCTGCATGAAGCCCAGAGGCTTGGCTTTTGTGGATTTGGTGTGAAACTAATTTGCTTTTTCACAGTATATAGGTGACTTCAGAAGCTGGAGGTGTAGCTTTTTCCACTGATGCCTTCATGCTGTGCAGGGCCTTTTCCAATGAGGCTGGACAAAGCTAGGAATATAAATCCCCACTTAAATGCTTCCCGTATGATTTCAGAAGCGCTATTGCTTTGATTTTGATTTTTGCAAGAGAAATAATTTTGCATACACAGGAAGGAGCTCAGATGCATAATTCAGGGGAAATAGGCTTGCATGAAGGGCAGAGCTCCGGCTGAGCACAGAGTCACTTGAGAATCCAAGTCCAGCTTCCCAAAGTGGGTCTGTCTCCTGTAAGCACTCAAATAACTGAATCACATTGATCCTTAGGCTTCCAGATAACTACCTCCCATTGACCTCAGCAAGCCAGAAACATTTAGGTGACTATGGGATGAAGGCAGTGCAAGGCATAAAGTACCTTCACACTGTTTGTTTACATGAATTCTCAAATGACAATCAAAGTCTGCAGACTTCCCTGACTTGATCAGATCCCCTACTAGCACATGTGACTGTTCCTGGGGTTAGATCAGAGCTGCTTGCTTTGGAGTAGCCTTGTTTGTTTTATTGCTTAGGACTAATGATTTTCCTGGGCAGTGAGCGTCTGGTTTGTTTACAGCTCCATCCCAGTACGCTGTCAGACACAGCTCTGTCTATCTAACTTTAAAAGGACCTGGAAGACAAATTGAAAATGCCCAGAAGGAAATAACTTCTCTGCAACCCTAGAGATGCCAAAGCGAAGTGTGAGCTCTACATGTGATAAAACCTCCAGCTCCCGTGCCATAATCTACTGCTAATGGAAGTGGGGAGAATATGCAAATTGTGTCCTCATCAAATATTTAGAAATAAAAATACAAAAAGAACTCTGGGAGCAGAGGAGACTTTCCAGATGATTCAGGCTGTGATGTTTGGTTCCTAAAAAATCTGAATGCCTGTGCTTTCTGGAGTACTAGGCAGTGGGCCATCTTCCTAACTGGCATCAATCAATTACAGATCCATTTAGTAGATGGGCCAGATTTACCCCATCTGGACGCTAATTTCTCTTTCTGACAAGATTTGAATGTTCATTTTGACATGTTCAGGAGCTGAGGCTGCCAGGAGTTGTTACTTTCCTTGGCAAACCTCTCCAGTGCTGCAGAAGCGCTTGTTTTTCTCTTTCCAGCATGTGCAGACGCCACAGAGGGGCTTAACTGCTGGTTGTAATGATCTCACATATTATGGGACCTCACTCTTTTACACGAATGGTGCCTGGAATGCTGACAGATGGGCTCTTCCCAACTCTCCCTTGGATATTTGAAGAATCTCCCAGGTCTTTCCCTAAAATGTCTCCTTTATTTGCCTTTTTTTTCACCATTCCTCATTACCCACGGTTCACCTTGAGGCTCCTTAGGGCTTTCTGGTTATAAATTTGATTTGGAAGTAGGAATTAGAAATAGAAATCACTGGTTCTGTGATTACAATGAGGAGGGAATGTGTCCCAAAGGCTGAATGGGTATGGTTTGACTCAAGCTCTTGATACCGAGTTGGAAATTAAAACCATTCTCTATCGGTATCTCTTTGCAGGAGACATCTACAAGGAAAAGACTACCTGGCCCTCTTCCTGGAGGTAGGATTCATTAGGGAAGAAGCACACATGCTGATGGTCTGGAAAAAATATGCAGGCATTGCTAGCAAGGTTGTAGTGTCTATTCATTGAGAAAATTTAAACAAATATAGTTCTGTTCAATAGCCACGCTTTCAATAGAACAGAAGAAAGTTTCCTATGCTATGAGATTGAGGCTGATATTAAAGATAACCTTAAATGTGACCTGAAACCTAATTAAATCCTTGCCCCAGTTGAGAGTTAGGCAGCAAAATGAACATTAAAATGAAATGAGGTGGGAGACTGATAATGCTGCTGTGGGTCTGGAAGTTGCCACGTTCGTGAGAGGAGCCAATTTCAGACTTGAGTGCACTGAGGCTGTTGGTGAGAGGATAGAAACAAGGTGGAAAATCTCCAGATCAGAGCATAGAAAATGCTACATTGCACATCCAGTAGCAACAGTGGCTCTTGAGTCCATCAGATTGGAGGAGGCAGGCAAAGACTGAAGGTAATAGGAAAGACAAGTCTATGTGCAAGAAGGGGAGAGGGAAGCCTTGGAACTTATCATTCTGACCCCAATTGTATGGATATAAATGAACATTCAGGGATAAAAATAAAGCGTGGTGGTAAATAGGAAATTGGAGAAAATGGAGCCTGGGTCTAGCAAAGGCAGATTGTGTTGTTTTTATCTTTGATAAAAGAATGTATTTTCCTAGACATAGATTAGATCTATGGCATTTCCTAGCTGGATTCAGTGAAGTAATTGATATAGTGCCTTGTAAAAAATGACTGGGTGAGCTGGCAGACGAAGAATAATACAAGAACTAGAGGGTAGGGGATATAAAAATATCTAAAGGAGAGAACTATTGGATTTTGCTAAAAAGACAATTTGGGGAGTGGGAAGAAAATGCTGGGGAAGTCACTCAAGAGTAAGCCTTGAAATGAGCTCTAATTCATTGTCAATGAACTTGTGATATCTTTGACAGCTGAGCTAGGGAAACATCCCTGACACGGAGTCCTGGAGTATGTTCTGGGAAGAAGTGGGTGTCCTTGGAGATTAAAGGGAGAGTACTGGAAGTTAGGATAGACAAGGAGAATAGAGATGCCTGGAGGTATGAGTGTGATTGCTTGCTGGGAACCAGTGCACTCTCCTTGAGCCATTGTCTTAAGCAGCAATACTATCAGAGTTGGATGTAGATGCTAACAGGACTATCTGAATAGTCTTAATTTTTTTGTGCCACTGCTTGGATGGCTTGGGCCATAAGAAGTCCTCTCTGTCCTTTGGTAACAGCCCCTGGAGAGCTTTCCCCATGACGCAAGTGTGGAAGGCAATGAATTCAGCTGCCAGGCCAGTTTCTGTCATGTAGATTTCCCTGCATGAAAGGTGCTTCTTGCAGTAGTTCTGCTTTCCCTGAGATGAATAGAATAAATTCAAAAAGAATTTTTAAAGAGTCTTTAAATTAAAAAGAAAAAAAGAATGCTTTTTGGTTCACTGTTTTGAAGGTTTTAAGATTTTTTTTTTTCCGTGAAAGACCTTCATATAGCAGAAATGTAATATATGGTCTTGGGCACATTGGGGAAAATCACTCCCAGGGTTCTCATTGCCTCTCAGGAAGCTAGATTCATGATTCCTGCCATCACACAGAATGCTTCCAGGCTATGCATGCATATTTTTCTCTCAGATTTAGCAGTATTATTTTACAATTGCATGACAGTTTTAATCCTGAAGGATGCTGGAGCACTTCACCAACTGCATAAAGCACTGCTGAAGAGCTAGAAAATAGTAGACGGTCTTGAGAGATCATCTTGTTTGTGTGCTGATCCCACAGATCCTGACTGGGATCCCTCCAGTTTGGTTTGCTCTCTGGATGGAGTGTCACCTACTAAGAACTGACCTCTGATGCAGCAAATGCCGTGCTATAATAAAAACGAAGTTTTAAAATATCACTATTGATTACTAACACTACCACATGTTTTCAAAATTATGATGATTGTTACAATTATCAAAGAAGATTTATGATGATGATGATGTTCCCTCTGGACTGTAAGAGGTGAGTATCTCAGTTTAAGGCTTGTGGGCACTGAGGTTCTCGAAGTATCCTCCTAGATTCTCATAGATAAATCCATACCTATGCATGTTTTGTAATTTACTGCAGCAGCCTCTTGTCTCCCCTTTGGGTATTCCTATGCTCAGTTATACCTTTGCCACCACAGACAGGATTTTCTTAATCTTTCTTCTTTCTTCATTAAATTCACAGCTTTGGTAATTGCCGATCTTGTGCAATCCGGCCCTGTATTCCACCCTGCGGACTTGCAAGGCAGCAACGTCATTTAAGCACCATATGGTTCTCGACAAAGTCAGGTTTCACATCCAACCTAAACAGTTTAATATTATCAAAAGCCCGAGCTCCGTGCAGCAATAACAACCCCTGCTTCCTCTCCCTGCGTTGTATAACAAGAGGAAGAAAGCTCTCAAACCGTGCAGGCTGCTGTGATCTTGAACAGGGGCTGCAGGGCTGGGGAAAAACCTTTTTAGCACCCTCATAATGTTCATAGGACAAGTGCCCACCTGGACCACAAAGGAAGTGCAAACCTAGATCTGATTTCAATTCAGATGCTTTAATAACATAGACCAGGTTTAGTTCCTATTGTTGCCTTATATAATTAATTTGATGTTTATGTTTTAATGAGGGAATGCTGCATGCCTCCAAGCTGCCAAACACCCAGCTGACTATTGTTTAATTTACACTTGGCTTCTTCTCTTTTTTAGGAGCTTGGATTCCAGTCCCCACCAAATTTGATGCACACAACTATTTTCTGGCAGAATTAATGTATTCAGCATGGGGAGTGGAGGACAGATTGGGTGGGGACAGGGGAGCTGGGCCATGTATTCATTCCTCAAGCCACACGGGCGACTAGAAAAGACTAAGCCTTCAGCTTCCTCACTTAATAGACTAAGAGGTCTCTGTAGATGATGAGTAATGCTACATGGAGCAGATGCCAAAATGGAACAGGAGCCCTGAGATGGCTTTTGTTGCAGCACCTTGTAGAAATCAGAAATGATTATCCTCGTTGTCCTATGATGCTATCAATTGGCTGAGGACCTCACACTGAATCACAGCAATCAGTATCCCAAACGCTTACAGACATCTGCATTGAATCTGAATAACAGCAATTATACAGCTATGCCTGCATCTGGTGGGACCTTCATGGGACCCATACCAGGAGGGCTCTTGCTATTCCCTCTGCCAGCGACAGGAGCTGAGTGTTCAGGTCAGGTGTCAGCATCTTGGTACAAAACCACCCTAGAGAAGAGATGGCAGAAAGATGTGTAAACCTTTCAGGCGCCGTGCTGAGGAATTCTGTTTCATTTACCTGTCAGGAGCACAGCTTTTTCCTATTTCTAGGAAAATAAAAAGGAAGAGCAACTGCTGGTGTTTAAAAAAGTGCCATTTACAGATTACAGCATTTTAAAGAGCTGCAGGGGCTTTTTAGCAAAGAGGTCAATGGAGCTACCAAATGAGAAGATTTAGACAGAAGTGAAGATCTACAAATGTCTCCTTGGTAACATACTGGAGGGTGAACATGTTGTTAGGGATATAAGCAATGGGGTGTCTGTTTGCTATCTGGGACTAAATAAATCTTCTCTGCAAGCTGATGCTTCTTGCGAAGTGACAAAAGCGCCCAGATGTAGCATTTCCTTCCAAGCTGAAGCACAGGATTTGTTGGAGAGAGGCTGTGCTCGGGTGAGATACAGCTCCCTAGCAAGGAAAGGATTATCCCTGCAGATTACAAGCAGGTCAACTAACAAAACAGTCCTTTCCTACAAGGGGCTAACACCGATGCAGCAGGACAGGTATTGAGAGGAATGGTGCAGGGAGTGCTTTTCTTCTATATGCTATTTATTGGAGTATGTGGGTTGAATAAGGGGTTTGTGATCTCAGCATTTGCATGTTGATATTGGGAAGAGTTCCCGGAGGAAATGGTGGAGAGCTTCTGCATGGAGAGATTTCTGAAAAGATGTGAAGTCAAAAATGATTGCTACAGCCTGCAAAAAAGTCACCTCGTTCATAACAAAAGGCAAAACTCGGCCTCTGGGACACAGAAGGTAATCAAGGAAAAAAGAATCTCCATTCTGCTTGCTCGGCATGTGTGCTTGTTTAGTTTCTGCTGTGGAAAAAGGACTGATGAACATTACATTAAATGCAGCTAATTAGGTGTGGCCTTTTGAAAAAATCATATGCTCTCCTGATATCTTTGTTCTGCCAACAATAAATCTGGTTGGATTATAGCACGAATATGTTGCTAGCACATGATTTACCAGCAATGTTTTTGTTAGTTGTAGCTATTTGGCTAGAAAGCAGAAGGGCGCTTGTACCCTGAAAACAACCACCTTCCTGTAACCCCAGCTGAACAGATCTGCTACTCATGTGTAATAGCACTGCTGAAGCCTTAGGAAACTCCGAATCTGATTAATAAAAGGAGCTGCTTACCACAATGGATCTTGCCTTCCCTTCTGCCTTTGGCAGCTAGAAAGAAGCAGGCATGAGGAACGATGTTTTTGCACTTGGGTGTGTTTGTGTTTGCGGTGAAAGTGAAAACCTGTGAAGTCAAGTTGAGGTGGAGGATAGTCCTTCTGAATGCTTTGATTCAATACTGGAAGAAGTTTTGGCAGGCCAAGTACCGCATCTTCTGCTCTCAGCTGGCCAAAGAAGTCCACTAAGCGAATAGCAGCAGTGACCATATCAGGAGGCTGAAGGCTGAAAAAAGTGCTCTTCCCAACGTGGTTCATGACCATGGGAGCAGTTATCAGATGGGCAGAGGAGAAGGTGTCACTAGATGCTCTCTGTGTGGCTTCAGTGGGAGAGGAATGAACATGTAGTTCTTTCCAGCTCTTGTAGGGAGACTCATTGCCATGCAGGGGTTGTGTGCAGAAGTTCGTTTAGGAAGAGGTGTGAACATCCTACTACTGAGTCCACGGGTCCATGAGACCAGAACACACTTTCCATTTTCTTGCTAATTTGAGTAACGTTTGCACTTTGATATTACTTCTGTGTCATTGTAGATTTGTGCTCCTGCAAAACGATGGATTTCTTCTGGATTTTTAAGGGCTCTTTCTTTTCAGTGGAAGGGAGTGATCTGAGTCTGGTTTGGAAATGTGATTGGGAATTTGGTCTCTAGTTGAACAACCATCAACAAAAGCTGTTGCTCTTGTATGAGGTGCCACGGCTCCTTTGCCTTTAGAGGATCTGGTATTTTCTAGGGGAGAGAAGGCTAGTTGGTTACTGGACGCTGGTGATCCTCTTGAGGTCATACCTCATCCATTCAAGCTCCGCACCAGTTATAATACTAAGCAAGACAAAAGTTGTGGTTTCTCCAAATGCTTGGGAATTAGGAAATGACAGCTGAGGTTGTAATTTTAACCTTCCCACCTCTCTGAGGAAGCATTCGATTTTGCTGATTTCTGTCATGGGCTAAATAAGCTGGTTTGGCCTCGAGCTTCATCCACAGACTTGACTAAATCAGCTTCATTCATATTTTCTACCTAAAACCACCATTGCCTAAAGCCAATGACTTCACCAGGAACTGCAGCTCCAAAAGTTAAGATACAGAAAATCCACATGTCTGGAAAGGCTTATTTATGAGGAACTGCATCTCTCCCAACCCAATAAAAGATTTTCAATTGCCTGGCAGAGCCATAACGAGATAAGAGCTCGTGAACACAACCTCGTCTTGCTAATCTTTCTGATGTTTCGCCAGCTCTCAATGTTTGCTGCGCGGTGCTCTGGTCTGACAACGATGGTGACAGATGGTATTTGTTTAATTCTGCTTGTTCCCAGCACACGTGGGAGGGTTTTTGCTGCCCAGGCAGAGTGAGGCACAGGAGGATCCAGGATGCCCTGCTAGGCTGTGACCATGAGGCATAGTGGAGAGAGAGGTCTGTAACCCCCCTGTTTTAACCTCTCTTCCTCCAAGCCTTCTCTACTTTGAAAGCGTAGTTCAAGCTTTGCCCCGATAAAGAATTAGGCTTGGAAATGCAAAGCTTTTTGGAGAGATTGGTTGTGAGGGGAAGGTGAAGGCTGGTCCAACAGAGGAAGGAGGTGAAGGGGGTACAGCCAGGTCTGCCTGGTAGGGACAGTAGCTTGAAGAATCGTATACTAATGTGAAGGACCAGTACTCACCTGGATTTTAACTTTAGAATCTGTTATAAGGTGCTCAGCTGCGGATTATTTTTAGAAGCCCTCAACTGTTTTGCTTCACTGGCCCTGGCACTGCTGTGGCACAGCGAATTGCTGCTAAGGGAGAACGTCCCCCCTATAAATGCACAGAGGAACATGTCAGAAGGAGAGAAATTGTGCATTTGTGTGGTGTGCGAGGGTGGGTGTGAGAGAGAGGGATGGTGCCAGAGGGAGAAACATGACCCCATACTTCATCCTTCCTGATTGCATTTATGATTTCCGTTAATGAGAATGTTAAGACATTCATTACATGGTTTGTTTAATCCAGACTTCACATTTAACTCCCCTGGAGACAGAGTAAGTGGTTTGTTTTCCCTATTTCTTCCCAGTGTGACACCGGACCCCCTCTCAGAGATAACGAAGGAGCTGCTCGCCCACTCCAGTGGCTTGCTGGCTCTTCCCGGTGGAGGTGGGCCTGGAAACACGGCTGAAGAGAGCAGTTCTCTTCCATCTTCTAATGTCCTGCAGTTCCACCTCTTGTACCAAACCTCAGCTGCTGTGAGTGATGTCACATGTACCCAGCCTGGCTGTCCCTTCCCTGAACAGAGGGGAAAGGCAGGAGAGTGTGGGGCCAGGCTCCCAAGTGATAAATAAGGAGGTGAAGGAATGATAGGGGAGGGCATAAAAATACAGCCTAAAGAACACTAAAGTATATCCCATGGGAGCTAAAGTTGGACTGAAACTATCCCTTCGCTGTGCATGTGACAGAAACACTAATGGGGCTGCGGTTTCCCATGATGCCCAAAAAATGATGCAGAAAGTGATTCTGTCCCATCTTTCTGCTGGGGCTTTTAAAATGAAGAAAACTTCTCTGGGTAAGCACTGCTTGATCTAAATCTCCGCTTCAGACATGACAGCTTCTTTCTAAACGTGGAGCAAAGTAGCTTTTATACTTCTAGATTTCTCTTGCCCGGTTTGGATTGGGATCACACACTGCGGTACCCAAAATTAGAGCTAGAATGAGGAGCCTTGAATATTCATTTCTTGCTGAAATGAGGCCCCACTGAGGGTCTTTAGCATTTTACTGATAATGTTTCTTTGCCAGCAAAACTAGGCACAGGGCCTAAACTTGCCCTTATTAAACTCATTGGAAGTTTTGATGTGGATTTCAATGGCACTAGAATTTTTCCCAAAGGGATCCTGACTTTTTCTTTGTTTTTCTCTACAGCTCAATCTTACAACTGGTTTTGCTTCTTTCTTTCACAGGACCAGTAGCTCTAGGAAAGGGCAAAAAAAACAGAAAGGGTCCCCAAATCTGCCAACAGGGACAGTTAAAGAACCAGTTTAGTGCCTGCATCTGGAATTTCTTTCACAGTAAATTGACTGGGATCAGGAACCGTTAGATACCAAGAAATTCCAGTTTGTTTGCTAGCAAGTGCAAATGCAAATGAGGAAAGCATCGTACCTGGGCTTTGGCTCTGGATTTTCCCTTCCCAAATCTTCTACGGGACAAAAATTCCTCTTTAGAGTTTTTTTGTCCCATAGAAGAAAATTAGAATATTGCTAACAGTCAGGTGGGTTTTCTTACTTATTTTCAAACTGAAAACATTGGCTGGAAACATGTGGGCATGCAAGTCTGTTTGGAAGCAGGACTGTGTCCCCTCTAACTCAGCTCTTTTTTTAAAAAAAAAAAATCCTTGAGGGCACTGAAAGACCCCCCCCAGGAGCTTTTGAGCTTTGAAGCTGTTTTATTACAACACAAAAATTATAAGCATGAGAAAAAAATATTTATTTATAGAAGAGAATACACTGAACTCCTGGGTGTGATGTATAAATTAAAAGCTGGAAAAATTATCTTCAACCTGCCCTTTGTGTTGCAAGCTGAATGTCCTCCTGCTGAATGTTCTGGTCACTGTGTGCATCCAAAAAAACCACCGTGGTACAAGGTGTGCTTTTTAAGCAACCTTCCCTAGGTTTGGATCTAGGTAAGCAAGGAAGCTGTGAATATTTTTGGATGGATTCAGTCTCACTGATTATAGCATCTGTTACCAAGTTGCCACACAATTAAAGCTCAGGAAAGGAGTGTGAAAGATCTGTGAAGCCATGTAGGATGTGGAGTACATCTCTTGCCTGTGCAGCATCCCTTCTAGAGCCCAGCCCTGCAGGTGTATGGGAGGATGCCAGGGAGTTGCCAAATAACAAAGAATTATTTCTTTAGAGGCTGCATCAGAAGGGGGACTTGTTGCACCCTAAAACCATAGAGGCCAAAAAGTAGAAATTGTTTTAAAGCGGATAGAAACATTTATGGGAGACAGAATCACTTGTGGCCATCATGGGGTCCAACTATAAATAGGGGTCTGGGAGACGGCCACCTTCTCAGCAGCAGAGAGTTCCATGAGATACCCTGAGATACCCTAATGAAGGGCCCTTTATTCGTCCCTCATTTATTATGTGGTTCCTCAACACAGAATCATAGAATAACCAGGTTGGAAGAGATCCACAGGATCATCGAGTCCAACCGTTCCTATCAAACACTAAACCATGTCCCTCAGCGCCTCATCCACCCATCCCTTAAACCCCTCCAGGGAAGGTGAATCAACCCCCTCCCTGGGCAACTTCTGCCAGGGCCCAATGACTCTTTCTGTGAAAAATTTTTTCCTCATGTCCAGCCTAAATCTCCCCTGGTGGAGCTTGTGGCCATTCCCTCTCATCCTGTCCCCTGTCATTTGGGAGAAGAGGCCAGCACCCTCCTCTCCACAACCTCCCTTCAGGTAGTTGTAGAGAGCAATGAGGTCTCCCCTCAGCCTCCTCTTCTCCAGGCTAAACACCCCCAGCTTTCTCAGCTGTTCCTCATAAGGCCTGCTCTCCAGCCCCTTCACCAGCTTCGTTGCTCTTCTCTGGACTCGCTCCAGAACCTCAACATCCTTCTTGTGGTGAGGGGCCCAGAACTGAACACAGGATTCGAGGAGCAATCTCACCAGTTTCAACTACAGAGCAAGAATAACCTCCCTGGACCTGCTGGTCATGCCATTTCTGATCCAAGCCAAGATGCCATTGGCCTTTTTGGCCACCTGGGCCACTGCTGGCTCATGCTCAGTTGCTGTCAACCAGCACCCCCAGGTCCTTCTCCTCCAGGCAGCTTTCCAGCCAGGCTTCTCCTAGTTTGTACCTCTGCTTAGGGTTGTTGTGCCCCAAGTGCAGGACCCGGCATTTGGCCTTGTTAAACCTCATGCCGTTGGTCTCAGCCCAGGGGTCCAGCCTGTTCAGATCCCTTTGGAGCCTCCCGACCCTCCAGCAGATCCACACTTCCACCCAGCTTAATGTCATCTGCAAACTTGCACTCGATGCCTTCATCCAGGTCGTTGATAAAGACATTGAACAAGGCTGGACCCAGCAGTGAGCCCTGGGGAACCCCACTTGTCACTGGCCTCCAGCTGGATTTAACTCCATTTCCCATCACCCTCTGGGCCCTCCATCCAACCAGTTTTCCACCCAGGAGAGTGTGCACCTGTCCAGCCCAGAGGTGACAGTTTCCGTAGCAGAATGCTGTGAGAAACTGTGTCAAAGGCTTTACTGAGGTCCAGTCCTTCACTGAGATACATGTCCTTGCTTCCCTGTGCTCTCTTATCCTCCCTTCACTCAGACAAACAGACATCTCTGTGAGATTGTCCTTTTCCCCTGATTTGATGTCACTCTTTGAAGTATCGCCATTGACAGAACCGGCTCCTTCTGAACCATCTCTATGTCATTGCATCAAAAAGTCCCTGTTTGCCAAAGGCAGCCCGGGGTATTTCATCTTGCTAGAGGCAACAGATGAGAGAGTTTCCTCTTTCATTGGTTATCTCAGAAGCAGAGCCCACAGTGCTCCCTGGCAGATTATTAAAGCATTAACCATACTCATTTAATGGTATTGAGATGCAGATAAGATGTAATGTATTATGTATTGCATTCCCCTCTCATTGCGGCTGAGCATGTTTTTTAATGTCAAGGGCAGGTGTTTCTGTGTGATACCTGTTAGTGGTATTCATGGTGATATTTATTCCAAGGCTGCGGCTAATGTCGTTGTCCGCTGTTTCTTTACACTCTGAGATTAGCTGCATGTCTGGCACATCATTTATTCAATTATTAAAACATCTTAATGAAGGTTAACAGCACAGTGCAGCACGATTGTACAGAACCGACACGCTTAAATCTGTCAGGCGTTCTGTTGGGAAAGGCAGTGAACTGCATCTCCCAAAGTGCAAATGGAGCAGATTAAAAGTGCATGCAAAATACTGCCAGAAACTCAGCTCTGAACACAATCCTTCCCGGAACCAGGGCTGGAGAAATGGAAAAAAAGCTATAGCATGTCTCCCTGGCTTTAACTGCCAGGAAGAGCGGAGCAGTAACGTGGCATTTGGGGTTTCTCTCTTGCTGGTCTTGGGTGAACCCTTCTGTGCTATGCAAGACCAGCTCCAGAGCAGATATTTCTCTGGACATGTCTAAGTTTTTCCAGGGCTTTATGGGGTCACTGTGCCTCTGTAAATCCATGGGGAACCCTTTTATGGGGACACTGTGGCTCTGTAAATCCATGGGGAACCCTTTCATGGCCATGCAGAGAGAGTCCTGCCTTTGCAGGGTGGGGTGGATAGGGTGACATGGGCTGATCCCAGCAGGGTCCATGGGATGGCACTGGGGCTATTGGTAACCACCAGTAAAGATATCCCGCAGTGCTCGTGGAGGAGCTCAGGGACGCAGAAACACTCTCCAGACCTTTCATTCACACTGGGAAAAGGCTCCCAGCACCACAGGAAAGCCCTGAGCAGCAGCCTTGCCACAGCAGCTACAGGGATAGTGTTCCATATTTTTTTATTCACTTAGTAAATATGAGTTGAACCCTGGGAAGTACTGAGAGAATTCACTCTCCTTTTACACTATGTTTTAAGGAACAAGTTAGCTGTCTTTGCGTTATCTACAACTGACCTGCCACCTTATACCTTGATCCCAAGCTAAAGGACTTGCCGGTTCAGGTCTACTTCATCAAAGCAAGAATGATATTTGTGTTTAGCAGCAAATATCCATGGTCATCACAAAATGTTTAAATGATGCTTTCCCCCTCCTGCCCCAGCCTTGGGTGAGAGCTGTTGGATTCCTGTGCGGTGCAGGAAGCAAACAGAAGTGCTTCTTGCTCAGCAGTTTGTTGATGTGCTTGCAAATTGCAGCTACATTAATTACCCGATGATGCCACACTTAATTGAATTGTTACATTGTTAATTTTTTAATCAACTCATTATAGAATCATAGATTCATAGAATCACCAGGTTGGAAAAGACCCATCAGATCATCATTATGATCTATTGATGACTTTGGAGCAGTAAAGGTTTTCCAGCCCAGGATATGTCAATATCCTTGGAATTTCTGCTGTATGAGCCAGTCTGAATGATGCTCACTAAAGATTTTCCAGCCCAGGGTATGTCAATATCCTTGGGATTTCTGCTGTATGAGCCGGTCTGTATGATGCTCGGTAAATCAAGTAACGCTGCTGTACACTGTAGTTTGTACAGAGAGGTTTATTTAAGATTATACAGATGTCAGATGCAGAAACCAAAGTCAGCAGCAAGGGTATTTTCTGTCTTCTTCCAGATGTGTTCCTGTGCCCTCTCCTCATTCCATTCGATTTAATTATTTCCTTCATTTCTCTTGAGATGAAATGATTTGTCCCAAAGCTCAAGTGCTCATAATGTCCTCGTGCAGTTCAATAGCCGGTCATTGATCTGCTTCATAGTCCTGCAAGCATTACCGCTACCTGCTAGTTCAGTGGCGGCCCTGCTGACATCATGAGTTCCCTCCCCAGGGGCAATTAATCACTCGCTGCCTCATTCTTTCCAGTTCATTTACACACTGCAGTGGCAGAGCCCCAAGGAGGGTCATGCGAAGAGAAAACACTCCCGAGCGTAACGTTGGTATGGTTGTGAGGACACTGTTGCTCTTACTTCTTCGCTGAGCACCTGTAGATCACTGGCTTTCCAACGATGCTGTTCCGGCTCAGATTGATGGGGAGGAAGGCAGAGTCCTTCAGCAGAAGCTCACTCATCTTTGACTCCGTTCAGTCAGGTTTGGGAGACTATGACACAGACCTTTCAAGCATATAAAGATCACCAGGCTAGAACGTTTACCGGGGTTTATTGGGGAAGTAACATGAGTGGCAGTGATGCGAAGGGAAGCTCTCCATCACCCTAGTTTAAGTCCCAAAGGCAACACTCCATAACACTTCAAAAATATCAACAGTGTAGTGTGGATAAATATAATACATGGGCTTTGCCAATGCATATGAGAAGCAATTATCCCAAATAGCACTCTTAATTTATAAGCAGTCAGTATAATTTGAGAAACTGAAATCTGATGTTGCTAAATCAAATTCCTGTAATTCCACTGGGCATTAAGCACATAATAAGATTACACTGTGCACTGAGCATGTCCTTGTTAAATCTGCTGGCTACTGCATTTTTATTGCTCTCCTGGGGGTTTATTGAGTTTACACTTCCAGTAAAAGGTAATGTTTTCACAGTGTCTTTGGTACACTGGCCACACAAGTCTGTCTGCAGCAGGCAGAATTGTTAAGCCATATAATTTGCTTACACCCCTTGGCAGCTCAGCTGGAAAAAAAAGGCAATTAAAAGACACCATGCAGTTGTGTATAACCAAATTAAAAATAATAATAATAAATCTACTGTACTGTAGTCAGTAAGGAAAGGAAGCCATGTATAATGGTGAGGTTTAGCTGCGAGACAGCTGAATTGATGAGCTCTCCTGTTTAGGTTTGGTTTTGAATGCCTGAATAGTGGTGCTAATATGATGGTACCTGCGATTTATCCACAAAAGTGACCTTGAGACTAGCTGCTCTCCAGTCAGGAAGAATAAGATATTCCTGCATCACGCTGTCTGTAATCTTGGAAAATGGATGAGAAGACAGGGGATAAAGGGAGGACAACAGGTAACTTGGATACTGGTCAGTGAAAGTCCCTGGGAGGGACACAGAACTTCCTAAAGAAGACTCAGAGATTAAATGTGCCATTTTAGAAGGAGGCAGAAAACCAACAAACCAATGCAAAACAAAAGAAAGGCAGCAGAGACACCAAAAAGCTGCTGCCAAGATGCAGACTTGGAGGTGTTCTTGAAACTGTGGCCGTGAAATTGTTCTGGAAGGTGAACTTATTAGGGTGCAAAAGGATGACCCTGCAAAATCACTGAGATTTAAATATTACAGGATCATTATTCAACACTATCAACTCCCAGTGTTAAAGCAACATCACTTCTTAGAACAGATCTGAGACCACAGTTTTAAACTGCCTATTCACAGCCAGACACAATGGCAAAGATTTAAAATGTAAATTAATGTGTCTATCAAGCTTATCCAGCATTATCCTGATTAGTGATAAGCATTTTCAAGGAGACTTTTACACCCAAGTTTAAACTAAACCCTATTAGAGAGAAGGAGGGAATCAAACACCAGGAGAGCACATCTGTATATGAAAGCTGAGAACGTCCTGCAGGGGAGTCCATGCTAATTGCTCATCTGAGTGCAAATCGGGGTGCCCAAACATTTTCGTTAAGATCAGGTCTGAATTAGAAAGAGAGCCTTTCTCTGTCATGCTCTTACAGCTTCCAGCAGCTGACTCGTGGAAGATTTCTTCCCTTCCTTGAAAAAAAAAACAAACTATAGCATTTATATATGATTTCTGACATATAGAGAAAGATTCCTGGACTGATTTTTTCCTGCATCGCTTTTTGATTTCTGCACCTGTGGATACAGAATTACAGACCCAAACATATGTGAGGTCAGAGTTTCACTTGTGGGTTGTCCTGCATCTGACATCAGCTTGTGTGGTGGAGGGTGACTTAGCATGCAGTGAATGCTGGAGCTCTCTATGGGGACTTAGGTTGCTCTCGACTGGATGATTTGCAACCTGGAAGGGTTTCATGTGTCTTAAATCCACAGGTTCTCTAAATGGGCACCAGTTATTCCTGATACTTGAGTGTCAAGGTCAAGGTTTGCTTCAAAATTTCCTGAGCAACCCTGTAGGTTTCTGAAATGGTTGCGAACAGCCCAGAGTCTCTTGGATAGATGCACCAAGATACTGACTGAATGCTTCCCTTACTTGAGATTTATTGCTGGCAATGAACAAGTTCTTTTGGAGAGGTCTTAATACAAGCTGACAGTAATTCACCAGAACTCTGGCGTGGTTTTACCTAAGGGAACTCTAAACCAGCACGCCTTCCCATGAAATATCACAGAGGTCACGGAGCAATTAGGATTAGGGTTACAACTGTGTTTATCAGTGTCAGGACAATTATGTCTTCTAGTTCTGTTAGATGGGCATCTTAGGACATCTACTTGGGAAGAGTAACTGGAAGAAGGAAGAGCTCGAACCATAAACATCCTGAGTGCTCTGCGTGCCATGCAGGCTGCCCCTTAAGTGTTGATAACATATTGGCATTGCCAGGATGGACTGGGACTGGCTTTTCACTCTCTTTTCCACTACAAAGACTAGGAGGCATTTGAGGAGGTAAGAAGAAATTCAGAGTAAACAGAAGGAGGTGCACCTTCTACAATTGGCTGCTTCCTATGGAACAAGCACAGCCTCTTGACCAGCTGCAGGTGCTAAAAAAACTGATAGGGGCTCCAGAGAATACTAAACAAGTTCATGCAGGAGCGATCCACCCAGGGTCGCTGACTGTACAAGGACCACACCTGTCTTGGGAAAATCTTGTGCTGAAAATGGCTGGAAGCTGGAAAAATATCAGTAACTGCTTCCCTGAGCTTAGACTAGCTTCTTGGGCCAGGCTAGTATGTGATCTGATGGCTATGGCCACTTTGATGGTTTGTTGGTCTGCAACATCCTCCTACAATTGGGTCATGAGAGCAGAAAACAGTCCCTTGTTGTGCCCTCCCACCGCCACCGCCCCCAGCCCTGATGTGCTGCCTCTGATGTGTGGGATCAGAAATGTGCCACTCCGTTGCATGACCTCGTGCATGGCATAACTCTCATCAGGAAAGAAAGTGCAAGGTATATACTCAGATTATACTGCCAGGATCTTATCCCAGAGGGAAGGCAGTTTTCATTGATGTCCCTAGTTCATCACATTAGCCATAACTTGGTTCATTCCTGCTATGAGCAGTGCTTGCCCTTTGAAAGAAAGAAACAGCCTTTCATGAGGTCAACATTTGTGTCTCTCTTCCACCAAAAAGGTGACATTCAAGGACAGATTGGACAGGGCTCTAAGGAATGTGGTTTAGTTTAAGATGTCCCTGCTCATTCCAGAGGAGTTGGACTAGATGAACTTTCAAGACCCCTTTCCAACCCAAACCATTCAGTGATTCTATGAAAGATGAGGATCTTGCAAGTATTTCCATGCCGTAATCGATTTATTGCTTTATGGGATCCAGAGCTCCCCAAGGAAGTCACGGTGCACACTACTACTTGCACGGACACCTTGGATTCAGCTGGCAGACATAAAAAGAAGACAAAATGTGTTTAGCCAAAATGCTCCGTAATGACCGCATGTGTGCAGCTGCAAAAAGAGCAGTGGTAATTGAGCCAGGATGGAAATTATTGGCAGCAGGATCTGCATTCATGTGTGTTTCATACTTTATTGCTAATTTATAATTTCTTTACCAGCTGTGCAATGCAGCTTGCTATGTTACTGCTGATTGTTACGTTCCTACCCAATCATGGCTGATGACCTGGTTCTTGCGATCACCCAAGAGCTGGGGAGGTGCTCTTAAGTACAACCCAGGCTTAAACATTTGGGGTGAGGCAGTGGAATGAGAACATCCCCTGTATACTTTATCCCAGACCTAGAGAAGCTGGAAACAGACTGGAAGCTCAGGAACAGGGACCGAAGCCAGAAAATCACAGCTATCAAGGGAAAGATGTTTCAAGCTGCAGTCCAACTTCTACGACTCATCCAGTAAATCTCCACCTCAAGGCTTGACAAAATTGTCCTGACAAAATAGATGTTCTCCTTTGTCTGCATTTTCAACCTCTTCTCACCATCAGTGCGGCTGAGAGGTTACTGAAAGAATTAATGTTCATCGTGTGCTGGTTTTTTACCCCTTTCACCCTCTCCTGCAGAGAAGGGCTGAATGTGAGGTGCAGGCTGCAGTTTGCACTTAGGGCAGCTGGCACAGAAGTGGTTAAATGTGCTGGCAGCACAGACACTTCTTTGCAGCTCAAGTAATTTTTACAGAAACCACAAGAGCCGACTGGCCAGCAGTGGGACGAGGAAACATTCATATAAATACGTCCCTAGATTAAGCGGTGCTGCAATCTGCTCTCCACTTGCTGCGGGTAGCTTGACGTTACTGCAGCAGCAAAGAGAGATGGAAAAGCAGATCCTTGCTCTTTCTTAGTCTTCCAAGTGGTTTTTTCCTGTATTTCTGTAAGCAACTTTAATGGCTGAGCTCATGTTTATCTCCTGCCAGGCCAGATCGGCCACGCTTGGTCCCAGAGTTTGGGTCTTTGGTGGGTACACATCAAAAATGTGTACACGCACAAGACAGAGGCAGAAGAAGTAGCTGCTCCCTCAGTTTTGGGGATGAAAAGGGGAAAGAAGGATGTATTTTCTGGTTTGTAATATCACAGAGTTTCTGCTGGACAAAGAAGATTTCAAAACACCTCTCCTTACAGCAGTGAGGAGGCCAAGGGATCACAGCAAACTGAAAGTTTGAAGCAAACTGTCTTGTAATGAAGTATTTTTCCCAGACATTTTCTCTGCAGACTGGCTGGAGTCTGTAGCAAACCTCAACCCATCTCCGCACAGGCCACAGACCTCTGCCTGGGCTGCTTTAGCTTGGAGTTCAGAAGTTAAACAGAACTATTTCCTCAGAGGGATGAAATCCTGGTCATGGGATCATAAAATTGTTAAGGCTGGAAAAGACCTCTAAGATCATCAAGTCCAACTGTCAACACATCACCATGACTACTAAACCATGTCATGAAGCACCACATCTGCATGTTTTTTGAACACCTCTTGGAACGGCTCCACCTCTTCCCTGGGCAGCCTGTTCCAATGTTTCACCACTCGTTCGGTAAAGAAATTTTTCCTAATGTCCAATCTAAATCTCCCTTGTCACAACTCGAGGCCATTTCCTCTCGTCCTATCACTTGTTACATGAGAGAAGAAACCAGTCCTGCTCTCCCTGGAGCCAAAGTTCCTTTTACTGTTACCTATGGGCCTCGTCAGGAACTCTGTACATTTATCACAGCATTTTGCAGCATCCCTCCCTTCCTTGGTCAGGCTCTGCCCTGTCATCTCAGGGACAGGGACAAGAACCAGTGCCTGGAGCCAGGCTGGGCTAGGGAATCCTGCCAGGGTGAGATTCCTCATGTCAAATCTGTTGTTTAGGAGGCTTGTGAGATCTCAGGCACCAACTAGCCACTGCCACTAGAAAGAACGACTTTTTACTTAAAGGCAGGGCTCAGCAGGCACCTGCAGGGCTCCCCTGTATGTAACTGGATAATTTGTGAGCTTTGCACCCACACAAGTCCAGCAGAGCAGAAAGCACACCACGATTTCAATGTTTTCCTCTTCTGTCCCTGCTCCTGCAAAGTGTGGAGCTGATACTTCTCACACTAAACTCCAGTATTGAGGAAGGTGTGATTCCTGTGGAAGCTGTGAGGATTTGTTGTAAGTCTTCTCACTCTCCCTCCTTTGTGATGGCAGAGGGATTCTTGCAAATACAGCACAGGTTTATTTTAAAAGCTGGAACAGCAAAGTTGGAACACGAAGCACGAGAAACAGATCCCCACTGTACTATTCATTTGCCTTGTAAGACATGAGGCTTTTTATATTATTGTTAAAAATTACTAGGGAAATGCATAAGCCTTACAAGTTATAAAATCCCCAGCCTGCCACTGCTAGATTAGCTCTCCAAGCTAAGGACAGAGAGGGGGTGCTGCATTTAGAGGTGCCCCAGAAGTCTTGCATGCCCAGCTTCAGCACAAGGAGCACGCAGGGGTGAAAATCGCCACAGATGGATTTCAGTGTCTCCTGAAGACCTTTGCTCCTGTCTTATGTTCCACGCATGGCTCTTTCTGAATAGTTTCCTTGCTTTTCCCAGAGGTGTTGGTTTGATTTCCTCTCATGGAGAAATTCCACCTTCAGCCATCAGTATAGCCTGTCAGGCCACCGTCTTTAAATCCTGGCGGATGGGTTTCAGGCCAATAAAACCTCCTTGCATGTGAGGTTTTGTCCAGGCTTCTCCTACGCTTCACTTCTAGTAAGTGTGATGTGGAGAAGAAGGATAACATCTGGTAGACCAATTACTAGTGCTCCAAACAACTGATAGGGAGAGGAGATGCTTTCAGCATCAGATGTCTATTGTCTATATCGTTCCAGCTTGAGCCCAGCGCTTCTCTTTGATAATTAGGGAAGTTTTTCCTATTGACTGTTTGCAGAGCTCTTGAATTTGCCCATGTGAACCCTCCTGGGTCCAGCGCTTGCAACTTTGGTTCCTATTCTGGGTGTAGGACCTGGTAGAGGGTCCTGGAACTGCCTCAATTTTTTTCCAGTCCTATAACTCAGAGTGAGACATGTGAAGATTTTCATATGCATGAGATGAGGACATGCAGTCTCTTTTAGAGGGAAGGATGCTGTTGAAGTGGCGTGGGCTACCTTGGCTCTCAAAAGCCCTCTGTTACAGGGGAGTAATTTGTATTGATATATGATTTAATGTAACCTCAGATCTTCCATGTTTTCTGTTCTTTGTTTTTTCCTGCATTTCCCCATGCTAGGTTTGAGGATGAACCTATGCACGGTCCTGGGGTGCTGCCACTGCTGCTGGGCTGTGTAAAGTCTCCTGCCTGAAGAAATCATTCGACTTCCACTGTTCTTTCAGAGCAACCTGGCAATGGTTAGCAATAAATACAATTGATACAAGGAGGTGCCAGGCTTCAGCAAGCTGCTGCCTGTCTGAGCTGGGCTGTGTTCATTCCTGCTGAATCATAAGGCTGGTGCCACAAGGAGGGAGGCAAAACAGCACACAGTGAGATGAAACTGGTGGAAAAGGGGTAGAACGTAGCTGCAGAGAGGAGCTTGTTGTAGTTTAGGTCTCCTTAATGGTCCCATGGCCTCCTTTGTGTTTCATCATAACCTAATTCATGCTCATGCTTGGCACTGGCTGTGGCTCCTTGAGATATCTAAGGGCCTCTCATGACTGTTATTGTTCCTTAGGAACACTCAGACTGTGGCGTTGCCAGTGTCCTGTGTCCCTGGAAGGAGTGGGCAATATCTGTGTGGCGGGACCCGTTGCCCTTCCACTTGGTTTCTGCTGAGAGACACGTTCTGCTTTTCCAGCCACCGTCACATGGGAAGGATGTGGGCTGTAGCAGGGAGACACATCTTAAAGACTCTGTGCAGTCAACCTCCATGGCCACTTAACCGTCTGGCAGACCAACTGATCTGCACTCAATTTCTCTGTAAATACACTACCAAGGGAGAAGAGGTGAACCATGGTGAGAGTAGCTTGACCTAAAATTTCATACAATCATAGAATTACTAGGTTGGAAAAGACCCACTGTATCATCAAGTCCAACCATTCCTATCAATCACTAAACCATGCCCCTCAGCACTTCTTGAAGAGCCAAACCCTTGCCTTTATCCTGAAAATGATGAGTTGGATACTGTATTAGAGACACCAGAGACCCCCAATATGTTTTCCGGCTGTCTTTGCAAGGAATAGAAGCCAAATTTATCTTCTGCTCTTTCTCATTCTTTGCTAGACACACGCCCTCAATTATTATTGCTTTAAAAACTTACAATCGCTCTTTCCAGGTAGTGTATAAAATTTTTGGAACCCAGTGACAATGTAAATACTTCTGCAAAATTGAAATAGAATTTCATGCAGGCTTAGCCATGTCCAGCCCTGCTGTGTCATAGGGGATGGTCCATAGGGTGCAACACTGGCTCTCTCCAAACTCTGGAGCTGAAGAAGAACTTGCAACAAGGGACAGTGAAACACCTGTATTTTTGCCTGTAGAAATCGCTGTTGCTGGCAATTTGGAGGAACAGATCTCTGCTGGGAAGGGATGAACCAGAAGTCACAGTCAGGACCAGCTGGCTATGATGCTCCTTGTAGCTTCCCCCATGTGCGACTGGCTCCTCGTGTCCCTAAACATCAGTTGCTCCCCCCTCCCCACACATTCAGTCCACAAAACCTCCTGGGCTGTAGAAGACTGAGATGGAGTTAACCACTAAGTGTGCACAGAACAGTCCTGTTTTCTCAGCAGAATCATCCACTGAGCCCTGGCTGGGATTTACCACTGGAGCTGCTGCTGTGCCATTTGACCAGCAGGACAGCTGCTATTGATTTTCATTTCATGCCCATTGATAGAGACGGTGCAGGTGGGAAACTCTGAAAGGAGACATAAATAATAAACTAAGAAAAGCTGTAGTGGTGGACTGATCGAAAAGCAGTCTGGCATTTACTGGAAAGCAGAGTTTAGCAGGTAATTTTTCAACGCAAAGACAGTTTTGCTACAGAAAACCTCGGGCCTGCTTTTGCTGTTAATTATGCAAGTGGAATTTGGAAGCCGTCCTGGGCCAGTGGAGAAGGTGGGATCAGAATCAGCCCTGCTGCTTTTCTTGTACCTTTCCTCATGCCACAGTGACAGTGCCTGCCAGGCAGGAATGATCTGATGTCACTGCCTAATACTCAGGTTAACAATGACTCTGCTGATCAATTAGCAATCCCAATCAATTGCTTAGCAATTTTGGACTCAATGATCCAGTGGGTCTTTTCCAACCTGGTGATTCTATGATTCAATTTTGGTTTTATAAACTGAGATTTTTTTTCTTTTACAGAATGAACTAAGTTCTCTTTCTTCCTTACTGTTCAGGTAGATTTACTGAATGCAGGACAGTTTGAAGGGGAGGGCAGCCCAAGTGAGGGTTTGTTTAACACAATGTGAGTTCATAATAGGAGGCAAAAATCTTGCCACCTGTCCTGGAACAAAATAATGTGTTCTATTTCTCCTCTCCAGCAGCTTTATTTGATAGATACTGCACAATGCTGTGTGAAAACAAGGTGGCGAGCTAGGGGCATGGGCAGAAGAAGGGGACATATCATGTCTGAGATGGGTAATCCAACACATCCCTCCATACATAGAATCATAGAATCAACAGGTTGGAAAAGACCCACTGGATCATCGAGTCCAACCATTCTCATCAAATCCTAACCCATGCCCATCAGCGCCTCGTCCATCCGACCTTAAACACCTCCAGGGAATGTGACTCAACCCCCTCCCTGGGCAGCCTCTGCCACTGCCCAATGACCCTTTCCATGAAAAATTTATTCTTAATGTCCAGCCTGAACCTCCCCTGGCGGAGCCTGAGGCCATTGCCTCTTGTCCAGTCCCCTGTCACTTGGTCTGGGTCTTGTTGCTGACACTCACCAGAGCTGCAGGTCCTGTCCTGGACCCCACCAGAAGATCCACAACCTGTAGGTGAGACCTTTGTTTTCCTCAAGCAGATCCATTTGGGATCAACACAGTGTTTTCTCTGCATGCTCACAGCTGCGTCACGCTAGGAACAACCCACTCAGTTTCCAGTTATCCACCGACAGCCTTCACTTTAGTGGACAGCAAAAAGGGAAGAGTTATGCCTAGAGCAGAGCATGCTGGGGACAGAGTGAGGAACAGATGTGAAATACGCTTGGGGAAGAGCAGCAGAAAACTGAGAATGAACAGGCGGGAGGCCTGGTACTGGGAAACCCAGAGCCTCTCCCCACGAGTGAGGTGGACTTCGAACCAGGTTGTATTTACACATCAGAGAGTTCAGTTTCACTCAGCACCCTGTGCAGATTCAGTGGTTTCTCCTCACTTGGACAGACAGTGTGGAGCTGGGAGAGGTTGCCCAGACCTTCTGCTCTCACAAAGCTGCCTGCAGCATCAGGAAACTCTCGTCCATCCCCTCCCCGGTTTGCTATCCAGGCAAGGAGCATTTATCAGTCAATTTGCCCATAGTGCAGATGTCTGTCTGGAACAATAATGACATTTACCAAAGGGGACTAGAAATTGTCACTGGGGGACTGCAAATAATGAAGCCAATGCCTTTTATTGACACACGTGGAAGCTGTTTAATTTGAGATGTTGGCTGTCAGAAAATAGAGCTCTTTTGTGGTGGCTTTCTCAGCGAAGCAATATTGTGTTTAATTTCAAGGTTCGTGCTCGCATTTAAGAGTGAGCTATTCTCAGGGTTTAGGTTTGGAGTTTCTTCATAGCAATAACGTTTCAATTCAACACGCATCTAAGACATGCACATGTCTCTACGATGATTTCTGCCAAGGATTTCTTGCTAAGAAATCACATAAGCGTTTTCATTCTATTCACCTTCCAAATGCAGCTGTAGGCCAAGAACCCAGAGCTGGACCTCTAGGTGCCATTCAGCCCCCAGTTTCTGAGTTAAGCATTCTGCTTCCCATTTAGAAGATGAAACTTGGTCTTCTTGGGATTTCTTACGTGCTCTTTGCCACATTGTTGTGCAGTCACCCAAGAGGACCGAGATCCTTCAGAGAGGGTGATATCTAAAGTTGAGCATCACATATTTAAAGACTGGGAAAACAGTTCCTGTTAGGATAGGATGCAGACACAGATCTCCTTGCACCATTAAGCTACACCAGCTGTGTTTAACTCTCACAAAAGCCTCGGGAATCCCTAGTGTCCCCAAAACCGGGTGATTAAACTGGACAGTGAAGCAGAAGGTGTTTGCACAGGTCAGCTTTGCTCCTGGCTCCAGCTCCCACCAGGGCTGAGAGACGTCACTTTGCACCCACATCTTCCCATTGGGAGCTGGGAAAAAAAAGTGGTTATTTTTGCTTGTGCAATATAAGCATCTAGAGGAGAACAGGGGGTAATTTTGGAAGAGAGATCTTATCAAAACACCTCTACTGTCTGGCCAAGCAGTCTGCCCAGCTGGTCCAGCAGAAACTCTGCACAGCGGGGCTGCCCCTGGCCCCAGGAAAGCCACCTCTGGGATTAAAGCACTCACAACAGGCTTTAATAGCAACCTCCTCTCCCAAAGATATGTATGCATTAGGGCTTATCTCCCTGCTTCATTAAGGAATAGGACCAGAGGCAACCTTGGAGGTCACCAAATCCTGTCTCCTGCCACTGCAGGTAGACGTGGTGTCTAATCCCTTTATTATTGTGCAAGGGCAGAGGCGAACATCAGCAGGGACCTAAGCTTGTGCAACCTGTCAGCCTTGGAAATATTGCTGGGAAAAGCCTGTGGCCCTTTTGCTTGACATCTGCCAGGGTTCCATCCATCTCAGGCCACGTCTGCTGGGATGCTGGGAGGAGGCAGCCTGGCGTATTAATTTTAAGTGTGCTTGAGATGCTGTAGTATGGAAAGCTATCATCATGAAAGCACTCAGCAGCATGTAATCAGTGCTCACCCTTACAAAGGCAACTCTGTTGTGCTCAAGTGTCTCCAAAGGCCAGTTACAATCTACATTATTTATGTGGAAAAGTGTTATTAGCTGAGTTTCCTTTATTTTCTTTTTTTTTTTTTTCATGGAAGGATTTTAAGGGAGTTCTTTGTAAAGACAGCTTGGAGGCTCTGGGACTTTCTCTGTTTCCTGGTGGGACCAGATTTTTTATTTATTTACATTTTCTTTTTTTTCTGAATATTTCAAATACCAGGAAGCGATATAACATTAAAGCCAAGCCAGTCAACGCGTAATTGTGGCACCAGCCTCGCTGGTATAAAGAATGATATTTTCTGTGTTACTATGAGAGCCTTGGAACTTTAAGAGTTTACCTTTTAACAGCCTCCACAAGAACATGGGCACACATTAATGCTCAGAATAGGCAATTAAAAGCAAAAACATCTTACATCCTTGATGACACAGGATGGGTTTGTAAAAATAACTAGATCTAGAAATAGATGCTGAGAAAAAAGGACCTCCCTAATTATTTTAATACAGAGGAAGAGCTTGAGGCTCAATTGTACATTGCAGAAATTAGTGTGAGTTTTCTCAGCCCCTGCAGTAGCTGTGTCTGTACCTTGAGTTTGTAGAGCAGGGATGTTTCAGTGAGTTTCCCCTGCTTGTGTCAGGCTGGGCGTGAGTCCTCCTGCACAGAGACTGATTGTCCTGGCAGCAACGCATTGCAGACAAAAGATAGAAAATAGGCCAACTTTCCAATTTGGGGGTAATTCGGAGCAGGTCCAAGGCTGATCTGCTTGGACTTGGCTATCCAAGAGATTTATATGAGATTTATATGAGATATCAGGAAAAAAATATTTTCCTGTGAAGGTGGTGAGGCACTGGCACAGGTTGCCTGGAGAAGTTTTGGAGATCCCTAAAGATGTTCAAGACCAGATTAGATGAGGCTTTGAGCAACCTGATTGAGTAGAAGGTGTCCCTGCCCATGGCAGCGGGTGTGGAGCTGGATGATCTTTGGTGTCCCTTCCAATCCAATTGTTCTATGATTCTACTAACTGGACCCTATACCAAGTCCAGGCTAACGTTGACTCTTTAAGACTCTGGCCATCCTCTCCAACCCTGGCATACAGCAGATTTTTTTTTTCTGCTGTGTTTCTTATCCATCATTTCCTGCAAATATTTGCAGCAGTAATTCCAAATTAGCTTTTCCGTCTTTTGTAATGCATAGAATGAGCTGCTCATTGAATATTCAGAATTTTAAGCAAAAAGCCGTGTCCACTATTTGCTGTAAATATGTATAAATGCTTATTGGATCTTTCCCAGTAGCACCTGTTTCTCCTCATGAAGCCTACGAGATGGATGAAAAATGCAAAGAGGAGCCTTCTAAATGAAACGGCAAATTTAGCCTATGTAACGCAGAGAATACTAATGAGCAATCGGAGGGAACTGCGCCTTCACGTGCTACCAGCACCGAACAATGACCTTGCTCAAACGCATGAGAGAAGGGAGCTCTTGCATTTGAGAACAAATAGATGACTCTGATTAAACTACAGCCACCTCACCTCTCTGGGGACCTTCCCAGCCGAGCATGGTAATACTAAACAGCACACGCTTCCCGCAGGCACCCGCATTCAGCTCACGTTCTACAGTAATTTTGCGCCGAGCCCTGCCTTTCCCTGCCACCCCCTTCAAACCCCACCGCTGCCTTCATTGTCACAGTGCACTGGGTGAGCTCTCACATTAATAAAAACACCAGATTGGCACTCAGTGCCCTCCTGCAGCCTCAAGCTGGTCAGTTATTCCGTTTTAATTACCCCCTTAAACATGCTTTCTACAGGCATGGGCCTTTGCTGTGTTTACAGCTAATAAAGTGATGCAGTGATAAATTACTCTATAAGGTGGGGATGAGACATAACAAGTGCAGGTGGGGATTCAGAGAGGTTTAGCATATTGCTGCCTTTCAGAGGTTTTTCCCCCCCCGGGATGTCTTTGTCTCTCCATTGGTTTTGCAGCAATTTTGATGTTTTAGCGTAAGTTTGTCTTTTATTATATGACTGAATATAAAAATGCTGAACCTGTCTTTGTTCAGCAGGTTAATTTTCTCGCCGATGATTAAAAGGAGACAATCATTTAAGACAGCAGAATAAAAATCACACTTGGGAATTGGACTAGACCAAGAAATAGAATGGAAGGATTTTTATAAGGGGCTGTCTATTTTGGATTTATTTCTTGTTAACTAGAACATGCTTTCCATTATATAAGGTCAATAACAGCTTTTTTATATTTAATAACCTCATTTTTATATTTAATACTTTGCTTAATAATGGTGCTGGATAATTCTATACTTCCAGTATGACCCCAAAATCTGATGCAGGGATATTTTCAGCAGTGGCCTCCTACAGAAAACCAGCAATTACATCTTCCAGCAATTATTGCTATTGCTCTCTACTGGGAAAAATGAAACAATGAAGAGCAGAGGAGATGCTGGCATGATAGAGGGTGAAGTGTGCAGTGTCGGAGTCATCGTGGACTTCAGGTATCTGCAAGAAGACAGGCACCTGGGTGCCAGGGA
This sequence comes from Clamator glandarius, assembly GCA_033459285.1. NCBI lineage: Eukaryota > Metazoa > Chordata > Aves > Cuculiformes > Cuculidae > Clamator > Clamator glandarius. Next base: position 78,724 of record JAUNZM010000231.1, read on the forward strand.
GCGGATTTCTCTCCACATTCCATCAGTAAACCACTCAGTGCAACGCCCAGAGTTTGGGGGTCAACACTGGAGCTCATGCAGCTTGAGAGACTCCTGCTCTTACCCTGAGATCCCTCCACCTTGTTCCTGGTCACCTTTAATTCAAGCCAATGTTCAGGCAAGCAGTCTTACTGCACATAGAAAATAACTCCCCAAACATGGTGTGCTGGGGCCAAATGGTCAAAAGCTTAGCATAATGTATTACAGATGTGGTTTGTTGGTTTGGTTTTGTTTGTTTTTTTTTTTTTTTTTATTTCTGGCTTCCTTCTCTACATTCTTGGATGCAGCCAGGCTCTGTTTCTATATTTCTAGTCCTTACCACCTCCATGTTTGGGTTTTTTTTTCTTTCTCCAAAATGCAGAGTGCCAGAAACATTTCTCCCCTGGCAAAAAACATTTCTCATTGTGCTCCCATGGCTGGGACTCCTGCCTGTGCTCACAAACATCTGTAGGACCTGAGATAAAAAACAAGGGAAGGGAGACTCTTGGATGGTCCTGTGACATAAACCAGGGAAACTGGGAGGCAGGACCATATGGAGGCCATTGCCCTCTGGGTCCCCAGGTGATGTCATGGTTCCACAGTCCATCTGTCACCGGGTGATGTCCTCAGCTCCTGGTAGCAGCCTGGAGATGTTCAGCCCCTGTCAGTCCCCAGTGTTCATAGAATCATAGAATGGGTTGGGTTGGAAACCACCTTCAAGATCATCCAGCTCCAACTCCCCTGCCATGGGCAAGGACACCTCCCACTGGATCAGGGGCTCCAAGCCCCATCCAACCTGGCCTTGAACACCTCCAGGGACGGGGCAGCCACCGCTGCTCTGGGCAGCCTGTGCCAGTGCCTCACTACCCTCACAGGAAAAAAATTCTTCCTAATATCTAATCTAAATCTCCCCTCTTTCAGCTTAAAACCATCACCCCTCATTTTATCACTGCACTCCCTGATAAAGAGCCCCTCCCTATCTCTTCTATAGGCTTCCTTTAATCGCTGGCAAACCGTGTTCTGGGGCTGGAGCTTGTTGCACTTTACCAGGTTTGTCACGTTGGATGGACAGATGGATGGACAGATAGACATCTTTAGAGCGACTGGAATGTGCCAGCTCTCGGGGGCCTTAACCCCTCGCAGCCACACGCTGCAGCTCCCTCCGCAGACAGGTGGAAACCCTCTTAGAAAACCTGTTAAAAGTAAGTGAAAGCCGCGCTACCCCAAAGCAAAATGAGCTCCCTTAGAAAAAAAAATAACTTTTGATTTGAAACCCCTCCCTTCCCTGGGTGCTGGTGAAAGCAGCCCTGTGTTATAGGTAAGGATGTGGCAGAGCAGCTATTGGAAATATGTAAAGCTGTAGAAAATGAATTGGCTAGATCTGCAATAACTCTCAGTGCTGTTGCTGGCCTCTTGAAACAGCCATTTCATCACTGCACACTGCCACATGTCTCCTTACATTTACATAGGCAGAACACAGCTTTTCATGGCATGCGGTGAGCAGCTGGGGTTGAAAAAAAAGTCCTGGGCAGCCACAACATCCTTGCAGTGAAGGTGAAGTATGTGAAATCGGAGGAGAAATCATTTCTCAAACAATTATCATGGACATGGCATTTAAGTAGGTTATGGCAGCAGGAAGAGGTAGTCTCAAGCCCACGACGGCTCTCTTAGCTCTCATGTGGAGCTCTCATTTGTACATCCATCCCTACACTCATGGAATGCATGAACGCATCCCTGTACTTTGATGAGTCTAGGGTTGCCTTTCTTGCTGGTCTTACCAGACAAATGGATGAATCATAGAATCATAGAATCACCAGGTTGGAAAAGACCCACCAAATCATGGAGTCCAACCATTCCTATCAAACATTAAACCATGCCACTCAGCGCCTCGTCCACCCGTCCCTTAAACACCTCCAGGGAAGGTGAATCAACCACCCCCCTGGGCAGCCTCTGCCAGTGCCCAATGACCCTTTCCATGGAAAATTTTTTCCTAATGTCCAACTGGCCAACAACAAAGAAAAGGAAAAGACTCATCTTCGTCCCACTTGGACAAGTACCTGTGCATAGGCCAGCGTCGTGTTTCTGCAGTCCTACCCTAACTGGCTGAAGCAAGTCTTTCTCAGCACTGTTGCCCTTGTGCCATCAACTGCTGCTCCAGGAGAGCAGTTCTGAGGCTGAGCAGTCTCTGTGTGTGCCCAGGAGCTCTCAGCCGCCTTTCATGATACAGCCAGTGGAAGGAGCCTTCAAGACAGGGAAAAGTCCTTACTTAACACATTTTTGCTTTCTCTCTTCCAGACTCATTCTACAAGGTGGTGGGTTTGGAATGTGATTTTTCTCCTCTTACTGGTAGCCCACTTCATAGCATTTTAAGATCGTAGAATATCTCAGGTTGGAAGGGACAAGTTGTAAGAATCACTATGTCCAACTCCCTAGTCCTTGCAGGACTATCTAAAACTAAATCATATGACTAAGAACATCATCCAGATGCTCCTTGAACTCTGACAGGCTTGGTACTGTGACCACTTCCCTGCAGACCCTGTCCCACTGATTGACCATCCTCTCAGTGAAGAACTTTTTCCTAATGTCCAGTCTCTCCACTTGTCCCTTTCTCTCTGCACTGACTTTGGAAGTTGGTGTCTTCTCTCCTTCAAGACCTATGCAGTTTGAGCCCAACTTTTCTCTGCCTGGCCCCACAATAGTACCTCAAATGTCTTGCTTTCCTCGGGAGAAATTAGGAAATTCAGATTTTTCCCTCCTCACCTCCTTTTTGCACTTTGCAGGATTTCCATATGTTCATCATCAGATTCCCAGCTCATCTTGGCCCATAGGCACAAGACTTTCCCATCCTGTGAGTTGCAGATATGCATGATAACCTTCAAACAAAGATATGATGAATCCTCCAGCTTGTGTCCTCCCTGCTTAGGAGGCTTTGAAGTGGGCAGACGTTGAACAGCCTCGGGGCTGCTGGCTAGCCTGAACTTGATCACATTAAGCACTGCAAGGCAGATGACGTGATGGCTCATGATTCTGGCTGTGGGAAGGTGCTACGTTTTCCAGAATAATTATATATCCTGATAAATAGTGCAAATTAATCTTATGTGACACCATTTGTTGTCCTGGGTCTGCTCTATGAGGTTGGCCCATGGTAGTTATTGATACTACAGAGAAAGGGCAATCAGGAGAGAGGCAACCAAGCTGTAGAGTCATTGCCTGGAAAACTGGAGAAGACCACATGATGGGGCATGAATAGGCAACTGGGGAATGGCCGTTTGCCTCTACTCTTCCCCAGGATCCCAAGCAATGTTCTAGACTCCTGAAGAACAGGCAGAGGCAGGAGTGACTTTACAAAGATTATTAGAATCTCCTGAAAGAGCAAAACAAAGACCCATTCCCTTTCCCTGCTGCTATACCCTGTCACAATCATCACTGTCTCTGTTCGGTCCCCCAGTATGCCCCAGGAGTCCCTCTCCTCTCAGTGACGCATCACCAGCTTCATCTGCACGTCTGCATCAGTTCAAAAGCTCACGTCATGTTAGTCATGCTTGAATCCACTGAGATCCCTCCCTGCCTTTCTCAAACATGACAAATGTGTAAGTGGCAAAACCACCTCCAGCATCCTTGTGTCGCTTCCCTGTAGAATATCCTGCTCAGACAAGAAAGGAAATGCGCATGGTAAAGCTCTTTCCAGCTCACTGGTGTTCTACAGGACAAGAAGACCTTCTCCACCAGCTGAAGAAGTAAATGCTATTGAACACATGGTGCGCAGAAACACACTCTTCCGTGGGGAGATGAAGAATCTGGCTCCAAGCACTTATAGCAGCTATATGGAGTTGGGTGAAAAGCATGAAAAGCTGTAAAAAAGTACACCTTGATTTACCTCCAACCATAGCAAGCAGCAGATGCCTGGAGAAAAGCAGCAGGACAAAACATGCATATAGTGATAACTCCCCAGTAGACTATTCCACTGCTCTGCGATGCAGAGAATTCATAGGTCAAAGTTAGTGGTTTTGTCTTGATGGCTGGTTCACTGTCGTCTTACTGAGATGGTGTAAGGCAAATAAATATGATATTCAAAGTGAAGCCTGACTTATGCAGCCGTCTAGTGAGGATTTCTGGCTTATTCTCTATTCCTGATCAAACATTTCTCAGTTCTCCTTGCCAGGGGTTTTCTGACAGCTACCAGTGTTGGCACTGATGTTTCCATCATGCTGTCTACTGTAGTTACTATTTCAGTTTGCAGTGTCTATTACACTTTGGTTTAACGTTTTATCTTTGCAGCAGATATTTCTCCCACGGTCAGTTCCCTGAAATCAACTACTGAGTGGTAGCTCTGAGTAGGCAACTGGATCAGTTCAGGTGATGTGCCCATCCCCAAGCATCGTTGGCAAGAAGTCTAGGAGCTGCGTGGCCAAAGTCCCAGTAGTCTCAATGTGAAGCCCCTAAAACACTGGCTTAACTGCCTGAAAAGTCGATTGCGTGCATTGTCCTAAGGATTTGCAGAAAATTAGTTGAAGATGTAGGCAAAAGGACAATACTGTAACTAATAGGAGGTTATGTTGGCTCCTGTAGAACTAACTGAAAATGTTGCCAGCTGGATACAAGAAAGGAAAAGTAATACTGAACAATTTATTTTTAAATAAAACACACATATGTTGCAAAGTGACTGGAGTAAAGCTTTTGGGACTTGGGGAATTCTGTGGAATGTGTGTGAAATTCAAAATGTGTAGTGTGCTGAGTTGAAGATTAGGCTGTTTCCAACTTTGATATTTCATAGCTTTCCCTCACCTGCCTTCCAATGGCTCTGGGCAGTTTAAGCTGCGTTATCAGATGTGCACTGGACACGTCTGATGGATGCCAAGATCTCACAGTTTAAGCAGACAGCTACTGCTCTGATCTGAATCGTTGCAGACTTTGAACAGGCTGGGTTTAAGCTGAAAGTGGGTGGTCTGAGCTGTCTGCAGACAGTCTAACTTGAGAGGGTTCTTATTCCTGGAGCATATCTAACACCATATATCAAAAGTTACTTTGATTCTTATCAATATTCTGGAGGCAAAACTTCAAAATATGCCATTAAAACAAAAAGGCATGACTGATCTTTGTAAGAACTCTTGGGAATTTATTGTTCCTCTAAAGTCAAACAAGCTAGGAACAGAAAATATATTTTTCTGGGTAGATATCTAGGTTAAAGCAACTTCCTCTGTAAAAGAAAAAAAGCCTTCAGAAATTCTGTTTCTTCAGACCTTCCTGACTTTCCTCCAGTTGCACTAAACAGCCTTTGCAAAGCAGATCTCACAGTTCAGTTGAAAATGACCTCCAGCAAGAGACAATTTCTTCAGTAAACAGCCTGCAAAAATCCCTGTTAAAGAAAGTACCCTCATTCCTTAAATGGCAGGCAAGCTGAAATAATGTGCTTGTTCTGTCTGTGTTTCTTGGTGACGAACTTTCTAAGCCCAAGGGGAATTTCCAGAAAGGGGTGGGGGGCATGCATGGTCAGGGGATAGATATGCAGCCATGTAAATCTGCAAAGATTGCTGTTATTTTATGCTCATTTATATTAGCTGAAGATAATATAACTTCCTACCCCCACACACATTAGAAATTTGTGTTGTGTTTATAGCACTCTGTTACTCGAGAATCTCCGTGAAAAAGGATAATTTTATCATATAAGAAAGGGCAAGGAAAGGGAAAACTTTGCTAGGAGTTCTGTATTATCCTCAGCTTTTGTTTCTTTTGCTCAGGTCAAATTAATATATAATTTATAGCTGGAAATCTCTTGATGAAAATTCAACAGCCAGTAGATTAGAGGCACTAATATCTATACTTTTCCTTTGTTCATTTGGTTGGAAGGAGAGGTGTAATGAATGGCAGCGAAGGAAATCTCTAAAAGCTCTTCCAAAAACTCACCACTTGTCTTTCAAACTGCTGGGTCATAGACTGGGGCACCCTGATCTTTTTCTGGGTCAACCTTAAAATACCAGTGGGCCAAAGTCTCCACAAGTGCTTTATCACAGAATCATAGAGCTGTTTGGTTGGAAAAGACCTTTCAGATCACCTAGTCCAACTGTACTAAACTACTACTAAACCGTATCTCTGAGCACCTTATCTACCCATCTTTTAAATACTTGTAGGGATGGGGACTCCACCACTTCCCAGGGTAGCCTGTTCCAGTGCCTGTTTCAGAAAACAGCCAACAACTCCCTGATTTCAGCCGTGTCATTTGGTATTTACACGTGCATGGCAGAGAGCAAAATGTGACTCAATTTGCTTTTCAACCCTCTGTATATGCTTAAGATGTAATGCTTAAATAATTGTAAGCAGCCTTGTGTAGGAGAGAGGCTTCTCAAAAAAAAAAAGGTCTCTCCTTGTGTAATTACTTACAACAAAGCACAACGTAATTTTGCAAACAGCAAGCACTTTGTTTTTCTCCCAGTTTCGCATTAATTCTCTTGGCCCAACATCTAGAGCAGTGTTTTTGTTTTTAGGCTTTCACCAGGGATAGAATATCTCCTGTAAAAATGTTGTTAACCTGCTGGTGTTATGAGTGTTTCCTCCTCCATAGTTTTGCTGTGACAGACTTGGTAAGTTTATATGAGCTGAACACACTTTCTTAGTGATAATTTTTTTCTAGGGATAGTATTTCCTAGAGGGTGTCTCTTTGGTTTACATTGTTTTCTGCAAGTGGAGAAAAGCATATACATCTGTGTCGGTGAACTTATACAAAGAACAGCTGGTTTAGCCCCTGTAGAGATATTTTCCCCTTGAAGAGGATTGTTTGGTCTTGCCTTTACTGCTAAATTTTTCAAATCTTTTTTTTTTTTTGGTTTAACCCCAGGGGAACAAGTGCTCATCCGATATCCTGAGGTAAAAACACAAATGAGACAGTAAAACTAAAGCACCCTGTGAGATAAATTTGCAGAGGTCATCCTCAACCAGGAAGAGAGGATTGACCTTGGTGTGTTTACCCACAGTAAAACCCAAGTCCTCTGTCTCGGCTGTGCTGTTTACCTTAAGGGAGCTGCTAGCCATTAGTTACCTTCCAGTAAAAAGAAATATAAATGATTTTCAGTTTTTGGAGATCTGACAAAAACCCAGCATTTGGGTGTATTGTAAGAATCTAAAATAAAGTGGAGATTCTGCTGCCTTTAACTCCTGAGAGTAGCTTTGGTAGCAATATATTTGGGAGAGCATATGCTGGCTGAGTAAAGCTTCCAGGGCCAAATACCCTGCTTTCCTGCTCCAGCCTCGCTACGCTGCCTTGGGCAAGTTCACAGGTGGACCTGATCCTGTAGCTGGAGGTCTTCGAGCCCACTCCCAGACCATTGAATACTCCTGGATCCAGAAGGACCTAGCTGCTAAAAAGAGTCAGGTTGGAGTATGCTATTTTAGTAGGAGGATGAGAGTTATAGAGGAGTCGCATATGGCATTTACAGACCTGAAGGTGATGCTCCTTTGGGCTTGAGGAGAGAGATACAAGACTTAACCAGGCTTCAGCCAGGTCAAACTTAGGCCAGTCCTTCTGCAAACAGAGCAGAGAATAGCTGCATTCATTTTTTACCACCGGTCCCGGAGCTGGTCATAGTGGCAGTGCCCACAGTTTCGTATTATAATGAGCAGCTTCATTTTAATGCATATGTGTGGGGTGTTTTGCTGCTTTCCTTTGAATTTAATGGAAGGCTGCCCAGGGAGGTGGCTGAGTCACCTTCTCTGGAGGGGTTTAAGGGACGGGTGGACAAGGCGCTGAGGGACATGGGTTAGTGTTTGTTAGGAATGGTTGGACTCGATGATCCCGTGGGTCTTTTCCAACCTGGTGATTCTATGATTCTACGTTTGTGAGTGCTGGCTGCGGTGCTCAGAGGAAGGGTGGGAAGTGAGTGCCGATGGAGATTAAACAAAAAAAGCAGAGTGGATCCAGGCCAGAAACCCCACTGCTAAGGTCCTTGGGGAGCGGTAACAATTCCTCTTACTGGCCAAAGGCTTCTTCCTGCTGGTCTGTGCAAACAACGCCCCTGCATTAATGGGGTCTTCAGGCATCTGAGGAGAAGAGCGATTTGGCGGTGGTCATGCTGAATAGGTCAAGAAAGGAGACCTGTTCTCTGCAAGTGGAGGTTTACACGAGCCTTGGCTGCTCTTCTTGCAAATCCCCAGTGAGGCTACAGGTCTCAGCACCACACCCAGGAATTAGAAACTGGGCTGAACCCCAAGATATTTGTCTCTGACATTAAGCATGATAGGAACACAGGCTCTTAACCTGAAGACCTCTTTCCTTCCCATCCAGTCACCTCACCACTGTAAAAGTCAAGAAGTGCTCAGCTGTTGTGATTCACAATACTAATATTTCAAGTCTGAGGGAAGGTTTGTTTTGGAAAAAAAAAGAATTTTTCAAAAATGAATTTTTGAAAGAATGAACTTTTTCAAATTATATTAGTTGATTCATATAAACCTGGCCTGGAAAGAGTAACTATTCCCCAAGGGCACTGATTATTTGAGACAGTCCTGGCCTCTCCCAGTGTGTGATGTGCGTGTAAGAAGGGCTTTCACCAGGTGTTTTTTGTTTAAATAGATTTCTGGCTACGGCATGGTTACATATGACCTTTGCGGATGGGGTTGATAAGGAAGGAGCAATTAAAACAAAACCCTGAAAGCAGATATGGAGACCCATCAGGAAGCTGGGGATGCACATGAAAGATCATTGGCCCCACAGCTCTGAAAGAAAGCCCAAAGAAAGACTTCTGTGGGCTGTGAGATGACTGGAAGAGGCCAGTACTTCTGGGAAAAGAGATATGTGAGTCAGTCATGGGATTTCAGCTGCATCTTTTCAGTAGAAGTACAATTGTATCAGTATACCTGCCGGCATTGCCAGTTTTATTGTCTGAACAGAGGCAACCCGAAGACCTCAAGTATGATCAAATCCAAAGGACTGTAGCAATGGATTGATGATTTTTAAGTAAGGAGGTTCGACTGATGGGAAGCTGGCAGAGGACAGGCAAGAAATCCGTGGCATGTCTCAACCTACAAATGCATGTCATGCTTGGTAGAACATCCTCTCGCTCCAACAAGAGGCCTCGAGTCTCTATTCCTTCTGAACTAGGGCTGCAACAAGAGCCAAACAGTTCAGCTTCATCTACTATTTGTTACATTTTATTTAGTTATTTTAGATGTCTTGCTGTCTCAATATAGGGTGAAACATCCTTGAGGTCCCTCTGATCCCTGGGATTTCAGGTCAGACCCTCCCAGGCACCATTCCTCATCTAGTCACAAGCCCAGGTTACCAACACCCTTGTGTTACCACTGCTGTGAATCTGGGGAAGGCTTGAGCTTCAGGAAAGGTTTTGCATTGAAGCCTAAGGCATCAACCGATGAACCGTGACTCAGAAACTGCTATCGCTTATAATTGTTCTACTCTACATGTCCTTGGTGGGTGGGAAAAAAGGGTGAACTGATCTGCCAGCCAGCCAGAGGCTCATGAGGACAGATAGAGACATTCCTGTTCTCTTATCCTCTTCAGAGGTGCATAGTTGGGTTTCCCTCCTTTTTTGTGTGGGTGCTGAGTCTTTCTTTGTCTGTTGAGTGAGAAACAAATCAGTAGGAGCATTATCTTGGAGGTATCTACCTCTCTTTTGAATGTGGTTAGGATTGGCAAGCTGGTTCAAAAGTTTGACGGTGGGGAAGAACCAACAGGCTGTATCCTCATATAAACCTTGCTCCCTGAGGTAAAAATGGGTCCTGCATGTTCTGCACAAACTTACTCTTCTCTTGCTATGTATCAGGCAGCTAATTACCGGCAGCGAGTAATGAATTCAACTATTCATGTCCTGCCCTGACTGTGTTGAAGGGAATCCTGCTTCGCTCTCCATCTCTTTTCACCACCATCCTCCCCACTACCTACCCAAACTGACTCTGCCTTCCAGGGTCTTGGAGGTTTGATGTCTCCTTTGATCCAAGGCTTAGCTCTGGGAAGAATAACTCGCTCCACCTGGGATGTGTCCAGCTATTGTTATCCTCACGCCTTTGAAGCTGCCTATCTGCAATGCGCTTCTCTGTACCGTTGCGTTTACTCCTCCAAGCCCTTTTAACAGCCCCTTCACAGCTGCCTTTGCCTCCACCCCAGGCATTTGGCAGCACAAAACCAAACAGGGAGGCAGAGTCACTCATAATATTAAAATATTCCCCCTCCGTCCCATGGGCTGGAGACATTGGCTCTGGGAGGAGAACTTGCTGGCTGTGACAAGGGCTGCTTTCCTTTGCCCAGCATCCCACTGGCTCTTTCCCACGAGGTGAATTGCAGCAGTGTGCCATGAGCCCAGGGCTAAGAGCAGCTTAATGGTACAAAACTAATACAGCCATTGTGCTGACTGGAAAGGAGTCCAGCTGAAAACCCCTGCCTCAAATAGCTCAGAGCTTTGGAGAGAAGTTTTACCTCTGGATCAGGAACTGCTTAGTAAGAGAGGTATTTTTCCTGAGTGCATTTATCCTCTGCTCATAGCCAGGGTGTCTGGGCCTCTAGCAGTGATAGAAAAGCAATATCTGCCAGATGCTGAGGTATTCGAAAGCTGATTAGGATGATATAACTGCTGAACCTGAGCAATTCACTATCCACCCAACAACAGTACCAGGACGGTCTTTGCAGAAGGACAATCACTACAGAATATTAGAGTTCACTGCGAGGGCTAGGTGGGACCTTAAAGTATGTGGTGTTTAGCTGGGGATAAATAGATTAATTCTTCATTCAATTTGGCCTTCACTCAGGACAAGAGGTTGAGTCTCCCTGTCCTCACTTATTGAAAATGTTATCTTTGTTTGAAGACATAGGGAGTTCATTAGCGCTGTCTGTCTCTGGGCAACTCAAGTTTAAGGTGTGCATACATCAGCCTAAGTGAAATACATCAGCCCAAGGAGAAAAAATAAAGCAAGCTGTATTCACTACAGCTGAGTCCAATTGTGTGCTGCCACACACCAGTGGATATGGCCCTGGGTCTCTCACATCTGATTCTGCACAGAAATAATTCAGGAATGAATATGGGATCTATTTGTATGTCTATTTGAGGGACTCTAAGCGTAACTCCCAGTGGAGGTTACTTGGAACAGAGCCCACAAAGCCCCACTGAGATTCCCATTGAGATACATATAGACCATTGTGCATTGCACATTAATGCAGAGTAATTATGTTGTACTGGAAACCTTTCAAGTCAGCATTCATCATTCAGAAATCATCTTAAACCAGTTTGTACTGCTCTCGTGCTTGAAAGTGAATTGTGCGAAATTGGCAGCCATAACCACCATTGCAACAGAGCGTATAAAAGCCCTTTCATTGTGGAGTTAGTGGTTTTTCTGTAACTTCCCTGTCTCACCAATGAGCACCATAATTCACTGCAAAAATCTATAAATCCTGGGACATCCTGAGCTTTTGGCTTGCTGAGCGTGGGTGACTTCAGCCTGTGCTGCGGTGGGATCATTGCTCTGCGTCCCAAGGGTACCATCAGCAGGCAGACAGCAAGCCTGGACGGAGAGGCTCATAAAAGTTGGTCCAGATTGCACTTTCCAGGTGGTAAGTCGGTGCTTGCTGGATGGGAATAGTGTGGTAGGAGAAACGTCATCCTCAGCAGCAGTTCTCTAGTTGAGCTAATATAGAGGGGAGCAGGCATTTGCAAATATCATGCTGGCTAAATTCTCCAGGGCCTCTGTCACAGCTGCAACATGAGAGAGATGATAATGAATATCTTGTCTGTTCTGTGGCCTTTCGGGCTATTCCTGAGTTTGTGGCAGGATTACAGTATGCAAAGAGCAAGCCTCCAGCCTTGTGCACCAAATTAGGTGCTGAAAATAATTGTGAAGCAATTTGTGGCTCAGTCTCATTATGTTGTTTTTTCTTTCTTTAGGAGCTGCGCTGTGCTGTAAATGCATGAGAAGAGCATCAAGACTCCTTTGGGGAAAAAAGGGTGGAAATAAAGAACTTCGAAGATTTTGGTTGGTAAATATCCTCCAGCTCAAATAGATTTGAAACCCAATTCTGTATTATTTCAATGTCCGGCACAGCGATGAAGAAATATCCATCCAGGTTGCTAGGGATGGGAAGGAGTGAAATGAAGGTAAAATCCTTCGAAACTTCCAGAGAAAAACACTATCCCCACTAAATTCAAAGCTAAAACCATCACAGATCTCATTAGAGCCAGATTTTCACAAGGCTCGAATTTTAGTGGAGCTGCTCACATGCTTACAGCAAATATCTTAATTAGCTTTTGCAAACTTGGAGCCTTAACTCATGGTCCCAGCTGCTGAAAATGGGAAAGATATATTAGTCCAGCTTTTTGCCATGTAGAAGACTGCTCTCTACATGACATTAATTGTTCTCTCCCTAGGTTAATAACAATTTGCTTTCTGCAGTCGAATATAACCATGTCATCGGAAGAATTTCTATTTATTGTTGAAATGTTTTCATGCCTAGAAAACGGAGGTTTCTGGAATGTGTCTGATGGCAACATGACATGGGCGTTAGGGGCAAGTACAAACATCTGGAGTGCTGACCTGTGATTTGCTCTGCAGCCACCCCCATGCCTTGCTCTACAATCAGCTGCTGCTGCTGTAGAATTTAATTTGAGATCAGCAAGGATTTTTCATTATAAGGGAGGAGACAGCGTGACAGTTTTCCTGACTGCTTGCATGTGCTTTGTGTGTGTGTGTGAACACATGCATGTGACCACCAGCATCACAAACCGTGAGCAGCTGGGATGTGTCCTGAGCGTGACTCCTGAAGTGAGGATGAGCTGTCCTAGAATCATAGAATCACCAGGTTGGAAAAGACCCACTGGATCATCGAGTCCAACCATTCCCATCAGTCACTAAACCATGTCCCTCAGTGCCTCGTCCACCTGTCCCTTAAACCCCTCCAGGAAAGGTGACTCAACCCCCTCCCTGGGCAGCCTCTGCCACTGCCCAGTGACCCTTTCTGTGAAAAAGTTTTTCCTCATGTCCAATCTAAAACTCCCCTAGTGGAGTTTGAGGCCATTCCATCTTGTCCTGTCCCCTGTCACTTGGGAGAAGACCCCAGCTCCCTCCTCTCCACAACCTCCTTTCATGTAGTTGTAGAGAGCAATGAGGTCTCCCCTCAGCCTCCTCTTCTCCAGGCTAAACACCCCCAGCTCTCTCAGCCGCTCCTCATAAGGCCTGTTCTCCAGCCCCTTCACCAGCTTCGTTGCTCTTCTCTGGACTCGCTCCAGAGCCTCAACATCCTTCTTGTGCTGAGGGGCCCAGAACTGAACACAGGATTCGAGGAGCGGTCTCACCAGTGCCAAGTACAGGGGGAGAATAACCTCCCTGGACCTGCTGGCCACACCGTTCCTGATCCAAGCCAAGATGCCATTGGCCTTCTTGGCCACCTGGGCCACTGCTGGCTCATGTTCAGTTGCTGTCAACCAACACCCCCAGGTCCCTCTCCTCCTGGCAGCTTTCCAGCCAGGCTTCTCCTAGTCTGTAGCTGCTCAGGGTTGTTGTGCCCCAAGTGCAGGACTCGGCATCTGGCCTTGTTAAACCTCATACCATTAAACCTCATGTCAGATGTGTTATTCCTTTCCCACTGCAGGGATGACATGGAAATGGCATCGGTAACGCCCTTTTTCTCAGGATAATTCCATGCCGGCTGTCCACATCACCTTCCACAGCTACTGCCATGGCACAAAGTGCTAGGAAGAAGGGGACAGTCCAGCCTCTGGGGTGCCAGCTTGTGCTTTAGGATGCTGCCACCTTTTGCCATGTTTCTGGCAGTCAGCATCCCCTCTGGTCCTTTCCTCCCAGGACACTGTCCTGTGTGGTTTGTACTGGGCAGGAGTGGGGCTTTAGAGCAAGGAGGTGTCCTTCTAAAGAGGGATTTTCTCCACCAACTGTCTCTGAGGTGCCCTGACTTCTTGTAGGAGCTGTGCTGGAGGAAGCTAAGCTTAGCAAAAGACACACTCCCTCCAAATAAGAACCTCAAACTACTCATGATGGTTTTTAATTGAGTAACAGCTTCACACCTAAAGTAACTAGTGCTCGGCTGGTTCATCCTGACTGAACACCCCCGCACCCCAAACCCCAGACTAGGGTCCACTGGCTCTCACTTGGATCTAATTAGCACTGGAAGAAAATACACAGAATCATAGAATCACCAGGTTGGAAGAGACCCACCGGATCATCGAGTCCAATCATTCCTATCAATTCAAGAATCTATGTCAGAAAGAGGCATTTTTTAAAGGGTTTTTTTACTCGTAGGTGCTCAATGAAGAAAGCTGCCACGTTGGAGGAGCAGGCTGTGTGTCCCCTCTCTAACCATCACAGCGAATGGTTCCTATAGCACTTAGCAGTTGAGCTGCAGTGGCGGTGGGGACATGAGTGCTGCAGGCATCCCTTGTGCTTACTGGCCTTGGCTTTATTTATTTCTTTTTCAATAAGTGCCTCTGAGCCAGGAAAGTTACTGTTTTGGCTGCTTCTCCCCTCACCCATGAGTGTTTTTTTCATCTTCACGCAGCCACCTGCGTGCAGGGCACAAGGGACTCAGTAAGGAGCTAAAAGTGCTGATTTTTTTTTTTTTTTCCATTGCATCCTGCACGTTTCCAAGGGGAGACCTCTCCCCTCTGCCAGGGTTCAATGCAGCTCTTATGCACTGGATCAGCAAAAAAAAAAAAAAAAAAAAAAAACAAACAGTAAATGCAGCACAGAAGCATGCTTTGTGTGCTCTCCTGCCCAAGAAAAGTGTTGTAGAGCAACTAGAGTTTCAAAGCTTCCTCAGATAGGACGTTTCATTCCCCGCGGGATTTTGGGCACCGTAAAGCCTAGCTAACTCAGCAAAAGTATTTACTTTTGTGAACTGGAGAGCCACAAGGCAGGAATTCACAGCAACCCCAACTTCTTAGCACAGAACCAATAACATTATGAGCACCTCAGGGCAGCTGTGAACAAGGGCTCCTTTTATAGGCAGGAGAGTGTAATACAAAGTGATTCTCTGCCAAAGGCAAAGGGAAAATCGCCCAGGTAAATGTGCAGTGGGAACTGCAAACTGGATTCTTTCTGAAAAGTTTAATAATTCTGTGTTATTCCATGAAATTTTTCCTGTATTATGAGCAAAACTTGCCCCATCCCCCCATCCCTACATGTAAAAGTAATTAGATTGCAAATTGCAATGACTGGAGAATATAACTATGGCTTTTGTTATTTAGTGGGGTTATGTTGGTTTGTTTCTCTACCCCCATGATGAGTCTAATTGAAATTCAAATGAAATCAGAGGATAAAATAAACGGTGACAATCCGGGTGCTCCCCCTGGGTCTGCAAACCCACTGACTCATGCATTTTGTTCAAAAATTTCTAGGAAATGTAAAGCCAGATTAGAAAAGTCTTAATATGCCAAGATGCTCCAGGAGATGTTCGACTGTTCCTCAGGAACTGGTTCTCCAGATCAGTTCTTTGAGTGTGAGGATTTTCCCTTCCACCATAGGACAGTGTCGTTGCTAAATTAAATTACACAGGGATCACCAGCACAAGCACAAGAAAAAGAAAATCTAACATTCTCCAAATAAAGGGCTGTAGAGTATCACCTTATCAGACCTGAGGGAAATTCCATCTATCCGGGAAATAGCAATGTTGGGCTATTTTCCGAAGATTAAGCAGCAGCAGTGCTGGCTTGAATTTAATTAAAGATACATGTAATTGCTTTATATTTTTTCTAGCTGTTTGACCACAGAGCAGTTTGAATGCTTCCTAGAGAGCTCCGAAACACCGACAAAAGTCCTGGGGCTGCTTCCATCCTTGCTGAGAGGGCAAAAGCTGAGGGGACATCCCGAAAGGGCCAGTGCTGAGCTATCAGGAGGGGGAGCTCTGACCACACAACCCAGCTGCAAGCCTGCTCTGCTTGCTCCCAAACTTCTGTTCCCCGCAGTTTGTATTGGCTTGTGCATTAGCATCCATCCCCATCCCTGACATCCAGCCAGGGAAATCAGGTCCCCTCCCCATGGCACTTTCATCATCCTCCATGAGACATGGCAGAGGATGGGTTTGGTGCCCGGTAGGGGACCTTTCCCTATCCCTGTTGTTTATGGTGTTCTGGAGAAGCTTTCCCCAAGAAGTTGTTCTTCGTGGAAGTTTTTAACCCTTGATCTGTAACACTGAAACAGATGTGTCTTGCAGAATGCTTTTGATCAAATAAATAAAATCCAGTTATTTAAGTTAATGCAAAAAAACCAGCCTGCAATACGTATAAGAGTATTTCTTAAAATCCATGTCATAAAGGGATCGCAGAGTCACAGAATCACTTGG
The DNA here is from genome assembly GCA_033459285.1 of Clamator glandarius. Lineage (NCBI taxonomy): Eukaryota > Metazoa > Chordata > Aves > Cuculiformes > Cuculidae > Clamator > Clamator glandarius. Next base: position 95,021 of record JAUNZM010000231.1, read on the forward strand.
TTGGAAAAGACCCATTGGATCATCGAGTCCAACCATTCCCATCAGACACTAAACTGTGTCCCTCAGCACCTCATCCACCCGTTCTTTAAACACCTCCAGGGAAAGTGACTCAATCACCTCCCTGGGCAGCCTCTGCCAGTGCCCAATGACCCTTTCCATGAATTTTTTTTTTCTGATGTCCAGCCTGAACCTCCTCTGGCAGAGCTTGAGGCCATTCCCTCTCGTCCTGTCCCCTGTCACTTGGAAGAAGAGGCCAGCTCCCTCCTCTCCACAACCTCCTTTCAGGATAATACAGAAAAAGCAGTTACTAAGGACTAGCTACCAGCTGCTAGGATCCAACTGGTCAATAGATATCAATCCTCATGACAGACCGGAACACAGCAGGAAAGGATGATTAGGAATTTTCATCATCTTACTAATTCCTGTGTATCTGACGGCTTCCCAGCCTCCTGATTCATTTGGCCTCATGACCTCCTGAGTTTCCATAGGTCCTGAAGGGGACCAAACCACGCCACTTGAATCTTAGGCTTGAAGCTATTTCCTTGGCTTAGATTGCTTTAAATCTGACCCTCAGTGTTTGAAGAGGACAGTGTAGCCCAAAGATATCAGCCACCTCTATGTGCATCTGTGTTAGAGGAAAACAAGGCACTTTGGGGATTTTGTTGACAATCATTTGCAGCATGTAATTCGAGAAACCTCAACAGCCCAATGCATGTAGACAACCGTGCTTCATTTCTTCTGCCAGTGCTTCTTGTGTCCAGAGCCATAATTGTTTGACGCTTTATAAATAGAAAATCTACACTAAAATGTGCCACAACCTGGAGCAGTGACAACTTCCCAAAGCAGTTGATGGACCCGCCCATGCTGCCGTAGATTAGTTTAAGCTCATGCTCCTTAAGAATGTTATAAACACACTCTGGAAACTAAAACTCCAAGAGTATTTTATTGAGGAATAAAGTCAGCAAAGCAAGGGGTACAGTGCTGGGCGCGTGGCTGAGGCTGGACTGCGTCTAGCCAAAGGTGTGCCTGGTCCCAGTTCCCAACCCTCCCCTTTTATAAATTTCTTCTTGGCACAAAAGTAGTTTCTCCTCCGACTCCCATCAGCATGTGCTGGGGGGGCTCTTGCCACGTGGGCCGCAGCGCCTGCTGCTGCAGAACTGCCCCTCCACGTACCCGGCACCACAGACAAGCTGGCGCCAGCAAAGAAAGGAAACATTCCCCTCATGACCCAAGCATTGGTCCTAAACTCAGGTACAGCGATCAGGATCAAAACATTTGGATCTCCACCTCCCTTGACCCTCCCCCATGTTCCCTTATTCAAGCCAAAACACTGAATAGCCCATTTTTGCAAGAATACACATATATATCATAGAATGTTTTGGGTTGGAAGGGAAGCTCATCCAGTTCCAACCCCTCCTTCATGGGCAGGGACACCTCCCACTGGACCAGACCACTCCAAGCCCCATCCAACCTGGTCTTGAACGCTTCCAGGGATGGGGCAGCCACCAGTGCTCTGGGCAACCTGGGCCAGGGCCTCCCCACCCTCACAGGAAAACAAATTCTTCCTAATATCTAATCTATGTCTCCTCTCTTTCAGCTTAAAATCATTTCCCCTTGTCCTGTTACTGGGCTTCCTGATAAAGAGCCCCATCCTCAGCTTTCTTGTAGGCTTCCCTTTAACTCAGAGTATATATAGTGAAGAGAAAATGTGACGAGATTGAAACCTCTGAGGGCTGGGTTGCAGGGAGAATGCGATGGGAGAATAGAATCCAGCCCTGACTTGGACAATCCCTGTTTGGGCCACCATTCCCAGATGTGCTTCATTCCTTCTGCAAGCTGATGTGTGAATTAAATGTAGAGGGATGAGGTGGATTCATCTTATAAATCCTATGTGCTCTGAAAAGACGCTCAGCATGTGAGATGATTGTGGAAAGGAGTTTAAAATATGTTGCCTGTCCCTGCTCTAAAACAGACTTCCAGTTGCAAAGAGTGTAGTTTCTTCAGCCCCTTTCTAGACCACAACCTGGCTTGCATTTCCTTGTGTTGGGTTTTCCTTTCCAAGTGATTTGGTCATTGTTTCCTCTCCAGAAGTTTCTCTGGTTGGGAAAATAGAATTTCCCGCCCTGAACCACATTTGCTGTCAGATTAAGGGTAGTCCCAGCCCCTTGTAAGTTAAAGGTCTGCGCATTGAACACTGAACCCTCCTAACCAAGACTTAATGAAAACTAAAAGAGGTCACAGTGGAAGAAAAGCAGCTGGAACCAGAAGTCTTCCTTGCATCTCCAAATAACAGAATCACTAGGTTGAAAAAGACCCACAGGATCATCGAGTCCAACCATTCCTATCAAACATTAACCATTTTTTTCTGATGTCCAGTCTAAATCTCCCCTGGTGGAGCTTGAGGCCATTCCCTCTCGTCCTGTCCCCTGTCACTTGGAAGAAGAGCCCAGCTCCCTCCTCTCCACAACCTCCTCTCAGGTAGTTGTAGAGAGCAATGAGGTCTCCCTTCAGCCTCCTCTTCTCCAGGCTAAACACCCCCAACTCCCTCAGCCGCTCCGTGTAAGACTTGTTCTCCAGCCCCCTCACCAGCTTCGTCACTCAGCAAATGCTCTCTTAATGCTGAAGAGAGCTGTAAAAGATGATTTTCTTTTTCTGAAACCAACACCAGCACTTCTCTACTTCTGGCTCTGTCAAGAAGATCCCTGTAACCACAGGAGCAAGGCCAGTCCCAGCCTTTAACTGCTGCTGGAAGGGCTGGGCTTGGTGCAAGCAACTGCAATCAATGCTGGGTCTTACCTTGCCATTCGGTAGCAATGATGGCTGGTCTCAGAAATGCATATTTTGCCTGGAAACTTATCAAAGTGCAAAGCAAAGAGGCTTATTTAGCACAGAATCATAGATTGTTAGGTTAGAAAAGACCTTTGAGATCACCAAGTCCAATCATACCTGCCCACTACTAAACCGTATTTCTGAGCTCCTCATCTACCCGTCTTTTAAATACCCCTAGGGATGGTGACTCCACTGCTTCCTTGAGTAACCTGTTCCAGTGCCTGATAAGCCCTTCAGTGAAGAAATTTTTCCTAATATCCAGTCTAAGCCTCCCCTGATGTAGCTTGAGGCTATTCGCTCTCATCCTATCACTTGTTACCCAGGGAGAAGAGACCAACACCCACCTTGCTACAACCTCCTTTCAGGCAGTTGTAGACAGCAATAAGGTTTCCCTTCCACCTCCTATTCTCCAGTTCCCTCAGCTGCTCCTCATAAGATTTGTGCTCCAGAATGGAACATTGGTTTCTTTTCCCCACAGCTGGCTTCATGTGGTGCTCTGAAATATTACTTGTAATATTATGAGATCCAAAGTTATCTTCAAATTGATGATGATGCCTTAAAAAGACTTTCAAAAATCTTTTAAAGTAGATGGCAGAATATTAATACTGCCTGCAGAGTTCAGCATGTATCAGTGTCACCCTTCTCATGCAGATGTAAAAAACCCTCTCCATCTGGACGTTAAAAGATTTGACTTTAAAAAGGCAAAATAAGAAACCCCAATCATTAACCAGGAATCGTTTGCACTAGAGGTCTATGAAATTAAAGAGCGCTCATGTTAAATTGCTTCCATCCAGTATGTACGAGACATTACATTTGTTACACTTTGGGAAATTGTGATATTACTGCTGCCATTACTAGGCAGAAATATAAAAATGCCTAATAAAAGAACACACGCACATGAAAAATCAGCTTCTTGCAGCATTTCTCTTTGAAGTTGCTCTGGCTCTGCACCAGTGAGCGGCCACAGACTGATCTGCAGCTGCCATACACACTCGCCACGTTGCTAGATCTTTCCTGCTAACAGAGACGGCTGAACTTGATGCCAAAATTTGGATCTGTGTCCTGCTCTCTCTTGTGCTACTATGGTTAGTAGGATTTTACATAGGATCATTGAATGTCCTGAGTTGAAGTGCAACTGAGTTGAGTCCCTTCCCTGCATAGGACAATCCCAATATTCACATCAAGTGCCTGAGGGTGTTGTCCAAAGGCTTCTGGAATATCGTCAGGCTTGGGGAGCTCCACCACCCTCTAGGTGAAGAACTTTTTTCTAATAGCCAACCTAACCCTCCTTTGGCACATCTTCCTGCCATTCCTTTGGATCCTATCATTGGTCACTCAAGAGAAGAGATCAGCGCCTGTTCCTCCTTGCCCCCTTGTGAGGAAGCTGTAGATCATGATGAGGTCTCCCCTCAGTCTCCTCTTCTCCAGGCTGAACAGACCAAGTGACTTTAGCTGCTCCACATACAACTTTCCCTCCAAACTCTTCACCAACTTTGTGGCCTCTGGAGACTCTCCAGTAGCTTTAGATCCTTCTTATACTGTGGTGCCCGATACTGCACACAGAACTTAGGCCCAGAAGGATTTTGTTTTCCTTTGTTTTTTTTAATTCTAGTGTTTGCTTTTCAGAAAATACAAATTGTTGCTGTCTAAAGTGCCAAGCACAGGTCACTGTTGAGACAGCTGAAGTTAGCACCTAGGGATTTTGTGGGTCTGCGAGGGGAAAGTCATCTTCTAGCACCTTCTCCACCAACCTGCTCTGGAGCCTCTCAAAGCCTGCTCTCTCTAGCTAATAATTTGTCCTGGTTTTGGTAGCTATCTGCCTCTAGTTTTGTGCAGGTTATCCAAGGATACACAGCAGGAAGACTTATCCCAAGTGCTGGTAGCATCAAAGATGTGTGTTATCTGAGGCACGAGTTGCGAGCATGAGAAACGGTTCATCTAAATCAGACACGCAAAACTTCTGAGGAGCTTGGTAAGTCCCTGCAAAGTCCTGCCTCCTACTCATCCTCCCACATCCCAGCATAAGCACACCCTTCCTGTGCTGGAAAAGTGTGCAAATTGCCAGGAACACAGCCAGTGGATGAGTCTGCAAGAACATGAAGAGGAAAATGAAGAGGAGTGGATTTTTCTTGACACCTTCCACAGGCTGCCCTTTGTCCTCATTTTCTATGGAGAAAAGATCTCAGTCCCTGGAAAATTCCTTGTGACGTAGTCACAGAGAAGATGCCCAAGACATGGATGGATGGATGGATGGATGGATGGATGGATGGATGGATGGATGGATGGATGGACAGACACCAGCATGCACACAAGATATTCTTCTCTGTTCTTCTGCTTCTCCATTTTTTAAATACAAATATGCATGGCCCATCATTCATCACTTCCTTCAATTCTGACAGCTGATGTGAAACTCAAGGTCTTTATTTAGTTTTCTAATCAAATAATTTAAATGTGTGAGTTGACACAATAGACAAAGAGCCATAAGTCCCACTGCTTCCTATTATGTATGATTCTCCTTTGAGCAAATATATAATCACAGTCCTAAGTTATAATAATTATGTAATATTTCTTGATAGAAGCAATTGGGATCTATTGTGTAGGGAAGTAATTACAGCCTACTTTAGTTCTTTTGTTTCTGAGTGGGTGGCATTTATGGGCAAAAAACTATGCACACTCAAAAATCTTTATAAAATGTTCTCAGAAAGTCTTGGACCTCCTCAGATGTATGGAATTTTTAAGGGATAATAATTTCTTTTTATTTTCTGAAATGGAAAAATGTTTATTCAATTAACCAAGAAACGTTTAGTTCTAAGGATGGTAGAACATCAAGGCAAATGTTTTGCTTATGAAAACAGGAGAGTTTATAAGTTCACACATTCAAATAGCCTTGATGGGTGTGTGCACATGCTCCCCCTCACACACACAAAAGATACGAGTGCTTTTAAGCTGCCACTTTATATATTGATTTTTATGCCGCAGCAATTTCATGTTGGAGGGTTCTTTTCTGTAATTAAATTGTTGAGAAAACCTTCACAGTAACGACAGTGCAAAAATTGGCTTAGAGGAATAAATTAACAGTAATGGCAGAAAGGAAGGAATGTTAAACAGACTGCTACAACATCGTCTAATTTGCTTTTCCGATCGCATCAGTGAAGGTCTGGAAATAACCAGACACATTACCGTTTATTTCAAAATGATGAAAGTTACCATCCTGTCAGATATTCAATTGGTTTATTAATTACCAGCAGAAACCTGAGATGGGATATGTGTTGGTTCAGCTACTTAACTGCTCACTGGAGAATGTTTTTAAAGGGATTTCCTGTAGAGGAATAAGAGATGGTTGGGAAGTACTTTTGAAGCTTGAAAACAAAAATGTTAAGTTTCAGTTCCTACCATGATCTTTATACGTCTTTCATCAAGGGTTTTGGGGGTTGGTAAAGGGTGCAGGAAGTGGTCTGATGCAGAGAAAAGATCATAAAAACACAAATGTTTATCCAGGAGGCATAAGGTGCTTTTTATACCTAGCAAGCTACGGAGCTCCTCTTATAGCACAGCGTACTCAATCAATCCTGCCCCCATTATGGTCATGCTGGGTGCCAAAATTATTGTTCAGGAAGCTGGAACCAGTGTTTTCCCTGTCAGAGGTGGCACTTGCTTTGGTACAGTGTCCTTTCTCACTAAAACTTCATGTTGACTCTGGAGATCAGGTGAGGCGTCTCCCAGCCCAGGGCATGTCTGATGACAGAGATTTTTTGGGGGTCCTGCTTTCTGCTTGGGTTTCACTTGCACAGATAAAACAGCCCATCTTTGCTGCTCTCCTAAATATTATCTTGCTTCTTTTTTCTGTGATACTACCCTTCTAAAGGATGCTTTTTTTTTTTCCTGGATGTGCCCCAATATACCTTTCTGAAGCATAGTGCATTTCTTTGGTATCTGGGTTATTTCCAGGGGTTTGTGTGGGCATCACCTCAGAAAAGGGATTATTTGGTGCTAGTCTTCAATTCCCAGTCTCAATTTCAATGACAGTAAAGCACTAGAGTGTCTAGGATTGTCTATTATTAGCTGCAAAGACACCTTCAGAGCCATCACTACTATTCATTCTGCTTTGATTCACATATTTAATGTGTCTGCTTCCCACTGAAAACATTACAATTGTCTCCCTAAGATGAAAAAAAAAGGTTATTTTTGGCCCGTTGTACATAGAACCAGATACTTTTGTTCTTTTTGACATAATTCATAGACCCATAGGATCACAGAATGTTTTGGATTTGAAGGGAACATAAAGATCATCCAGTTACTCCCCTACCATGGGCAGGGACACCTCCCACTGGATCAGGGGCTCCAAGCCCCATCCAACCTGGCCTTGAACCCCTCCAGGGATGAGGCAGCCACCACTGCTCTGGGTGACCTAGGCCAGTGCTTCACCACCCTCACAGTGAAAAATTTCTTCTTCATATCTAATCTAAATCTCCTCTCTTTCAGCTTAAAACCATTTCCACTCATGCTGTCACTGGCAAAGAGCCCCTCCTGTGCTTTCCTGTAGACATCTGCCTGTAGGTCCCTGTGTCCTGATCAGTGGGCCAACTTTTTAGCTAGTGATCCTCTCCAAAATGTTCTGGCTACTAGAGATTCTCTGTTTACTCTGGCAATTAGTCAGGTTAGAGCGGAAATAAGCAGAGTGGTCCCAGGCCTGTGCAATGCAGATGCATGCGCTGGAACTCCATCCTTACACCTGAGTAAAGCTTTATTGGAAATAATTGCTGGGCTCTTCTCCCAAGTGACAGGGGACAGGACAAGAGGGAATGGCCTCAAGCTCCACCAGGGGAGGTTCAGGCTGAACATTAGGAAAAAAATTTTCATGGAAAGGGTCATTGGGCACTGGCAGAGGCTGCGCAGGGAGCAGTTGAGTCACCTTCCCTGGAGGGGTTTAAGGGACGGGTGGACGAGGCGCTGAGGGACGTGGTTTAGTGATTGATGGGAATGGTTGGACTTGATGATCCAGTGGGTCTTTTCCAACCTGGTGATTCTATGATTCTATGATTCACCTATCTGCAGGCTCTCAAACTGGATGCCTTTTCTCTGCAGCTAAGTAGCACTTCAAACTTTTTGACGTGTAAATTTTATTCTGCATGTCTGCCGCTTAAAAAAAAAAAAAGCAATAGCATGATAGCAAAGCCCACCCTCTTCCACATATTCTGACTAACAGCCTCAAAACATCCTGTATTAGGCTCAGGCTGTGTCTTTCACACATGTCATCACTCTTTTCTTGTACAAGGCTGTGAGCTGCCATGCTCCTCGGAGATAAAACAGAGGTCAGAGTTTGCATCACTGCCTCTGAGTGCCATGGACAAGGAGAAAGCCCCAACTGTTCCCTGCTGTATGGGACAGCTCCCATGCGGCTGTGAAAAACTTCATTTGGCAGAGGGTAAAGAACTCTCATACTGAATTTGATGGGAGACATAATCCCATCAATGTGGGAGGTCAGTCGATGTGGGAGGTCATTGAAAATCATAGAACAGTTTAGGTAGGAAGGGACCTTAAAGAACATCCAGTTCCAACTCCCCTACCATGGGTAGAGACACCTTCCACTTGATCCCTAATGCTATTTGTGCAGGGTTTGGAGAGGCAAATCCCTGACGAGTGCTGTCCTGCACGTCCCTGGCCATGAAGCCTGTTTTTTTCTCCAGACTTGAGTCTCACCTGAAGGGAGATTTTCAGGAACAGACTTTTCAGGGATGTGCCAACTACCCAGCTGTTGCTTACCTTATTGATGTTTCATATTGAGATTCAAATTCTTTTTGAAAGATTGCAATTTAAGCATCAGATTTATTGTAGCTGCAGAGATTTCTTAATAACTTGTTGTCAAGCACAAGATGCAAATTAATTTCTGATCCTTAAGAAATGCTGTGACAAAGTCAGTTTTAATGACACTGTTCAGTACAGCCAAGCCTCAAACCAGTCTTGCTGGTCAGTATGTACAGCTTATGCTCCCACAGTTGTTGCCCTGATGTCCTTTACCTCCTAAAAGTAGCACTGTAATTCCCACTCAATTGGAAAAAGTCAAGCCAAGTTAAGAAAGAATTTCACCCGGATCTTTGAGTGATAGACTTGGCCTATTGGTTTCAGAAAGTGAAAATGTGCTGCTGCCCCAAGCGACATCTCTCAGGATATACCTGATAGCACCATAGTGTGACTTGCTTCAGCAACCTGCATTTCTTCACGTGCACACTTGTCTCTGCCTGCTGCAGTATTAATAAATAACACCTTCGTTTTCATGGCATATATGCCAAGACGGCAAAATGTCCCACAAGCCAAACATCTCCTATGATTCATAAAGAGTTAACAGGCAATCCTGCGCCTTGCAGGGAGACCTTTGTTACACATTTTTAATGGCCTGGGCTCTTGGTAGGTGAAAGGAAAGTTCCAGGCAATAATTCAGGTTTAAAATACTGTCTCGGTGCCAAGTAATCAAACTAGTTTTAAGTGAAGCAATTAGCAAGCATTAGAAAGGCAGCTATTTCCTGCTTGAAGGTGGTAAACTCTGTCTCTCTTATTCTGATTTCTCTGGGGATGTGAGTAATGGGCTATGAGTTTTTTGGGGGGAGTGGTTTTTTTTTTTTCACATGTGTGGAAATACTGGTAATGTCCTAACTCCTTGCCAATTTACTAGATATGAATGACGATGAGGGTAGAACAAAGTCCTTACTCTTTTCTGGTGGCTTGAGCAATATGTGTGCCAAAGTCAAAGAGGTGGTTTTCTCATTAGTTGCTTAAACACAGGTTTTCGTTGTCGGTTCAGGCTCGTTGCCTTAGCCAGATTCCCCATCATCGGGACTAAGCTGGTGCTGGTGACTGGAATGAACAGACTGGGCAAAACTTGGTCATTCTGTTGCATTTACCACATTTTTCCTGGGGGTTGATGAAGTGCAGGTGGGGACCACATCTCCCTGAAGAAGTTTTTATTTGAAACCACCTTGATTTTCTGCTTAGGAAAGCTCTCAAAGCCTGCATTTCCAAGATGTGCTGTAGTGGGGTGGCTGCCAGTGAGGTGTCTCTTACCCTAAGGGAGTGCTTTTGGAGTCAACCTACAGTTCGTCTTGATTTCCTGCACTTTGTACCAGAAAGCCACCCTGAAAGGCTGGACCAGGTCTCTCGTCCTTCTCCCTCAGCTCCTTTCTCCTCCACCACAATGCCACAAACTGCCCTCCACACATACGACTCCTTGGATTAATAAGAAATTCCCCTGTTGGTTCTGCTGGGCTTTGAAAAAGGCCTTGGTGTCTTTGATCATGCAGCCAAAAAATGGAAAGAAGCGAGGCTGACACCTTCCAAAAATGCCTGGGGTGCAGGAATGTGTCCTCAAAGGTTTAGCATCGCATGGGGATGAACCACTGTCCAAAGGCAAACCTGCCTGACTGTTCCACTGCCATTTATTCTTCTTGCTTTGATTTTGGGGAAAAAAACCCTCACCTTTCCTAATTAAGGGTGGTGAGGCAATGGTCAGAGAAGTCATGGACCCCAGTTCATGGAGGAGTTCAAGGCCAGGTTGGATGAGGCTCTGAGCAGCCTGATCCAGTGGGAGGTGTCCTTGCCCATGGCAGGGGAGTTAGAACTGGATGGGCTTTAAGGTCCCTTCCAACCCAAACCATCCTATGATTCTATGGTTCTAAGTGAGAATATGAATCTTAGGATATATCAAATCTAGTTTCTTTTCTATGGTTTATGTTCCTTCCCCACCAAATTCAGGCAACAGGCTGGAAAATGTGGAAACCTAATTCTTCAACAAATGTCAGATTTGTGCAAGCATGTGCCCTTATCTAGTATGGAGCCTGATGAGAGCAGTTTTATTTTAACAGACTTGAATCATAAATTTGATCAGATGGCAGTTCATGATAGCACCAGCTGAAACCTGTGCTGGTAGAATAGTTGTTATAGTTGTTGCTCATAAGCAAAGAAGAAAAGCACACAAAAAAGCTTAAAGAAACGACGAGAAGTTTAGCAGAAGGTACAGAATTTTGTCCTTTTTTAAACCTTGGATTTTGGGGGCTGCAGGAAGCAGAGGGGGAAGATCCCCCTCCATTCCCTGGATTTTAAATCATTTGTTCTTAATTCTTTCTCTGAACATAAAGGACAACTCAGACATTTCTGACAGGTTGTCTGGATACTGAAGACAATGACAATTGTGCTAAAACTAGCATATTTTCCATCTAAGTGCTAGGATAAAGAGCAGAGAAGAGGAAGAAACAGTGTCCCTAGCACATTGAACCTTAACCTAGAGAGGTAATGGCAAAAGAAATTCTTGTTTTGGAAAGAGAGAAGCTAACTATCTGCTTTCCAGCTGACAACTCACCTGATGAGTCTGTGCACTCATTGAAAAGCCTCTTGCCTGCTCTTTATTTATTATACTCATAGCATCTGTGCAAATGTGGTGTTTTTCACAGCTTTCATTTTCACATTCAGGTTTTTCTGTTAGAGGCATGAACACCTTTACAGCAATCTAAGCACCCTCATAGTAGGCTTGACTTTATAGAGAACGAGGGCACAGGCTGAAAACTATTAAACTGTAGCTGATAGCTAGATGTGATATTTTCCATCAGAAGAGCCAGCATTCTTTGTTTTTAAAGCTACTCCAGCACAGCGTGCCTCAGACAGGAATTTTGCAGTGTGTTTCTGGTCAGGTCAGGCTCCTCAGAGATGGGCACTAATTACATGCTGCTGATCACTTCGGTCTCCAACTTGAGACCCACTTCTGTCAGACACAAGGGTGAAGCTCTCCTGATTGCAAATGCAGTCAAAGGGGACCTGTACTGTGACCAAGTAAAGTGCTATGGAAATAAGCACTCTGCAAAATCAAGCCTCGTGCTTTCTCAAATTAGCAGATGCTTTTAAGTGCTGACCTCCCTATCTCTGCCATTCCATTCCCTGTCTCTGAAAATGGGGATAATAGTATCACTTTGTGGCACGGGGCTCTGCGGAAGATACATTCATTAGTGTTGGTGAGGTTTTCAGTCTCAAACAGAGAGCACTTCACAGGGAAGCTCAGCCCAGGATTTGAAAGATATGCAAGGGAATGAGGGCAGGAGGCTGTGTGATGAGCAGGGAGAGAAATACCAACAACCGCCTCGTTTGGGGATGTGGATCATTATGTACTGAGCAAAGAAAGGTCTGATAGAGGGCCAAGGAACAGGTCTAGGATCATGTCTTTCTAGAGCACATTATAACATATGCAGAGGAGACTAAATCAAAGCAAATATCACTGTGTATATGTGTATATGTGTGCCCGCCCACATACATACATGTACAGGATCTTATCTTAAATTAACAACTAGGATAAGGGAGTCATTTTAACAGTGAGATTCAAAGGGATGAGTGTGAAGTTGAGGGAGACCGTGAAAAGTATATTTAACAAAATAAAATAAAACAAAATAAAATAAAATCATAGAATCATAGAATAACCAGGTTGGAAGAGACCCACCAGATCATCGAATCCAACCATTCCTATCAAACACTAAGCCATGCCTCTCAGCACCTCGTCCACCCATGCCTTAAAATAAAACAGAACCAGGGAGTTTTGTAATCATATATGGAAAGACATTCTGCTGCCAGGAAAGTCATCAGAACAGCAAAAAAAACCCTGTGGTGGCAATGAAATCTTAGGACATCACATTACGGTTCAGGGCAGATCCTCCCTGGAATTTCAGAATGACACTAACGAGGGTTGCTAAAGCAGATCTCAATGGCTCCAGACTTTACCAGGTACCAAGGCATTTCCAGGGTGTCCACCCACAGGAGAGGTCCTCCTGTGCTGGCTGTGGTCTCCACTTCTCAGGCTGCCCAGGGAGGTGGTTGAGTCCCCTTCCCTGGAGGGGTTTAAGGCACGGGTGGACGAGGTGCTGAGGGACATGGTTTAGTGTTTGATAGGAATGGTTGGACTCAATGATCCGTTGGGTCTCTTCCAACCTGGTAATTCTATGATTCTATGATTCTTTCTGCTGTCATCCAGCCCTGCCCGATCAACAGATGCCCAGCTGCCCTTCAGCTGCAACATGTTCAATATGAAGGTGGTATTTGTTCTTTCTGCAGCCAAATCTATTCAGGGCTGGCAGTTGAAAGGCAGAGAAATAGCTGTGCTGTGCAGCTGGCGGGGTGATAAACTCCAGCCCATTGGATAGAGCAGCTGGGGCTGAGAAAGGCTTATAAACCTTTGATCGTGGGGGACCGGTCACTGCAGCAATTGAGATGTCTGATGTGAACATTCCTGCAATATCTAATGAGACCTCAGAGGGGACACAGCAAGGTTTGTTTCTCACAGCTTACATCTTGCTAGCAACACAGCCCAAAATCTCGTCAGCCCCACAACTCCTCCCAAATACCTGTGTTTCGTTATATGTATTTTATTTCTGGCATAAGCATCTAAACTTTTTTGCATATCCTGCTCAGGTTTCCTTGTTTGAAGATTGGATCCTCTATATCCCCTGTTTACTCCATTTTCTTTCAGGCAAGCCTGATCACTGCTTGAAATATTCCTAGTACATCCAACTATTCCCACTCCCATTACATCCAACTGATCCAGATTTTTCACAGAGGAGCAGAGTGTGCTCACCCAGAGTGGATCCACCTGATTTCAGCAATGCTGTGTTATTAGCTTGGACAGCTGTGACCTTGAAGGCTTTATATTCAATTTATTTCAACATTCCATCCATAGAGATATTTGCTCTGATTAGACCCAGTAAATTACCCTCCACAGATGAATTATCAGTGGATGTTCTTCTATTTTTTTCCTGCCCCTTCTCAAAGTACTCAAAATGAGTCCAGGTACCTAGCTGTGTGTCTGAATAGCTTAAAAAACTCCTTTACCATAGCACTGCTCTCTAAAGAGTTTACAGTGCTACATTCAGAGTTTCCTGAATGACTGCTCAACATGTATGTGCCATTTCTGATATCACTCAGTGGCTAATTTGGCTATCAAAACATTTCGATATTTAAAGAAATTGCAGATGATTTGCACTTTTGGCCAGGGATTCACACAGAGGGGGCTGATCCATGGGATTATCCGTATCTGCATCCCAAATTAGGCATAAGCAGCCACCTCCTGGCATTCTAGGGAAGGAGAGGGTCTTTCATTTCAGCTTAGGAAAGGAGAGATACAAATAATGAAAGAACAACAGAACGTCTGAATTCAAGTCACAAATGTTGGCTTTCTAAAACTAAGTATCTAGATTTATGTAGTCTGCCAGTGTAGTGACTGAGTGTCAGCAGGTGAATAAGTGCTTCCAGAAATGTTCCATATTCTGGTAATAGAAAAATGGGAATTTAGTCTTGTTGTGTTAACTTCAGACACACTGACCTGCCAAGAGGAGAGCTGAACCAAATCTTTAATATTTTCAGGTTCCGCATGAGCAAGAGGAGTGATTTTTCTGCAACGTTTTTCCACCGGAGACATAGCAAGTACTTGCAGGCAGTTCAGTTACAGGAGGTTAATTCTTTATTACTTTTGCCCCGGCAAAAAGCCACGTGCGACTCTGAGCCAAATGCAAATGCAAAGTAAAGCGTATTAGCTCCAGTCACCCTGCAGGGACATTTTATTTTGCATTTGCAGGAGGCTAAAAGTCTGCATATGGGTAGTCACTGTAGCTTATTTTGTTAGTAGTAACTTTTGCTAAGCTCCAGTGCCCCTAATTTGGTGGCCTGCAGCTACATGAATGTATTCCTAGGGAAGAGATGGTTATATCAGAATTTAGACAAGGGCTTTTTTCAGAACGACTCATCTTAAAGACTAAAAATAAGGATAGATGCACACTTCTGAAGGTGTTTTTTAATCCTTAGGGGACATCTTTTCTTTGAGCAGAATCTGTAGTGTGTGCAGAGGCCAAGTTTATGCTCACGGTTCCCAACAGCGCAGTGCAAAAGCCTGTTGGGACAAGCATTCACCTTGCAAGATCCAGGGCTACGTTACTTAATGCCTGAGGAGCTTCCTGCATCCTCCTCAGCTTCTTCTCACTTCTTGAGCAGTGATGAAAATTGCCTGATCCCCTGCGCCTCTGTCCTGGCATGCTTACTGTGCTCAGCTTGGGAGCCCCATCAGGAGCTTATTGCATTTGCTGTCATTAGAAAAAGCACCTCCATGAGAAGGTCTTCTCCCACAAACTCATTTTCTAGTTTGGATGAGGTGGGAAATGATGGGACCTGGTGGCTCTGGTTACCCTGACATTTTTTTCCTTGCAGCGATTCAGATAATGCTTCCCAGCTTTGAGGGAAGGGGGGATTGCGATTTTTTTTCTTTTTGTTTTTATACTGAGGAATGGAAATTGTGATTTAATCCTTGAACTGTGTAAATAAAATCCTAAATGCAGAATTACTGGAAAAGGCACAGGGGCTATTTCAGCCAGGAAATAGCTTCATCAAATGTTTTTTGGATCAAAACTTCTCTAAGTGTACTTTACACTTTTCATATCCAAAAAAAAAGTGTTGCAATAAATGAGGATACATAGTTATTTGAACTCTAGCATAACATGCTAACATAACATTCTCTTGCACCATTAGCTCTGTTTCTTTGGGGTATGTATAGCTACAGGCAATTCAGAGCCTTGGCAGGTCAGGGTAACATTTGCTTAAAACATGTTTAAGCCTGGGCTCCAGTGACCTCACTAACCAAACAGATGAAGCTAAAAATAAATGTGAAGAGATGTAGACACACAGGAGCCCCTGTTCCCCCAACTGTTTGCAAAAGGAAGAGACTGATTCTCCTGGTTCCAGTTTGTCATTGGAGATAAGAGCTCACATCAGAGAGTTTGTGGGGGGGATCCTTCAGTCTCATTTTCTCAGACAGCAAATACTGCATAGAGATCCTCCTGAAATCCCTCTTGCTCTCTGCATTCCCATTCCCCAAATACTCCAGGCCCTTACATTTTTATGGCTAGATAATGAGGCCAGACCAAATCCGTCACCTGATCTCTCTGCTAATGTAACAGACACAGTTTTCCGATCCCCGCTTAAGTCTATTTTACTGAGCAGTGACCTGTGCAGCTGATGGGAGCTGAAAAGAAACTTCTTCAGTTCAGCTCCTAGGTTTTGGACAATGTGTGACTGCTCTCTCCACAAGTCCATTTGAAAATCCATGTAACTAGCAAGTCAAGATGCTGAGTTCAGAGTAACAATAAATTATTTTAACCAAACAATTGCCCTTGATCACAGAAGTGAAATTTCACATTTATAAATGACTTGAGAAACAGATGGAGCAAGTGCTGAAAGATTGAAAGAGGCAAAAGACAGTTGTCAGTTTTCCCACATAATATGGGCACAAAATGGTTTCGAAACAGGTTTGGATGCGCTGCGCTATGGTAAATGAATATGGTCCTCCATGGGTCTGGATGAATCTGATTCTAATGAAGCTACAGGAGAAGGTGATGGTGACTGGTCATGAAGCTGTGATTGCCAGTGCTGACTTCTTTAGTCTTCATCCCAAGATCAGACTGAGAGGCACATCTCTGTGGGCTGGTAGAGCGTTGGGTGGTGCAGGCAGACCTAAGCCACTCACAACACTGAAAGTGTAACTGGGACACTTAAACAGACTGAATTTCCCCTAAGAAAGTCTCATAGGCAACCAGCCACCCCATAACAGTGGCCATTGACATGGGTCTCCGCAGACGTGGCGAAGTCTGCAACTTGCCATGTTGCAGGTGTATCCTTTATTCCTTCCCTCTTAATTAGATGTTGCTTTTTAATAACAAGATGTGGCTTTTTAATATCTAGGTCCCATTTGCCACTGCAGCACTGTTCCCCAGACTGAAGTGATTGAAGTCAGGGCATGAGGAAGGCAGAGTTCTTTAGGAGACATTTTAAATTATTTTTCTTCCTGGCAGAAGAGGAGGAAAGGCTTCCAGAATGAGACCTGACCTTTTGCATGCCACAGCACCAGCTCCCAGAGAGGCCTGTCAAATTCCTCCCTAATGAGGAAGAACTTTGGTTTTGTGCCGCAATGGAGTTCACTGTGAATAGCCCCATTTTTTCTGCAGATAAGCTGGAAAACTTCCTCTCTTGGGGGTTTCATGGGCTCCTCTGGCCAATGGCTTGTCCTGTCCCTTTGTGTGTGGGGAGACCACAGTATGCACCCTATGGGACCTTCAGCCCAGGAGTAGCTTGGTCTCTTCAGCACTTCTCCTCTTGGTGTCCCTAAGGTCCTCTGCAGACAGCAGTCACTTCAGGGAGGTCCAGGAGCTTTAACTGAACCCCAAAGCCCAGAGGTAAATCTGATCTACCTCTAACATTTCTTAAAAGAGACACACAGCCCCAGCCAGTCCCAGTGGAGGGTGAGTATGAGATGTGCAGAAAGCTCTTTTCCTGCAGGAAAGCCAGAGCTCTCTCCTCCACTGCTTGTTCCCTGCCTGGTGTCCCAATCTCTGCTTTATATGGTCATTTCCCTTTGCTATCCAATGTACCCAGACTCCTCTCATCCCTTCATCCCTCTTTCCTTGCTCTGGAGCTGGTGTCTATTGAGGAAGATGAAGGAAAACTGCACGTTGCAGCAGAAAGGATGAACACAGATTCCTTTCCTTGCTCAGCGCTGAATTGCAGTTTTGCTCATTTTCATCCTCTGCTTTCCTGTGGTCATCTCTGACAAACTTTCATTGAATCGTAGAATGGTTTGTGTTCGAAGCAACTTTAAAGATCTTCTAGCTCCAACCCCCCTGCCATGGGTAGGGACACCTCCCACTGGATAAGGGTGCTCAAAAGCCTCATTCAGCCTGGCCTTGAACCCCTCCAGGGATGGGGCAGCCACCACTGCTCTGGACAACCTGGGCCAGGGCCTCCCCACACTCATAGGAAAAAAAAAAATTCCTAATATCTAATCTAAATCTCCCTTCTTTTACTTAAAACCATTCCCCTTTGTTCTATCCTTGCACTCCCTGACAAAGAGCCCCTCCCCAGCTTTCCTGGAGCTCCTTTCAGCGCTGGAAGCTGCTCTGAGGTCTCCCTGGAACCTTCTCTTCTCCAGGCTGAACAACCCCAACTATCTCAGCCTGTCCTCACAGCAGAGGGGCTCCAGCCCTCTGAACATCTTCACGGCCCTTTACAAGCTAACTCCAGTGTCAGCTCAGCCCTGTGCAAATTTGTAATAGAGGTATGTAAAGACACCCTGCAAACATGACCCTTTTTGATTTTAAAAAAAAAAAAAAAAAAGGAAAAAAAAGCCTAGTAGGAATGTGTCAGCTGCAACAGCTGCAACAAGGAGAACAGGAGATAAGGAAGCAGCTGGAGCTGGATTGTGAATGAAGAAAATAGTTTCCATGGGGGATACCCTGGGACGAAGAGAAGGTAAAAAGGGAGAGGAAAGGGCTGAGGACACTTGACAAAATAGAGACAATAGAGGGGGTTCAGTTTCCCATTTGCTCCCTGCCGGTGGGGTTTGGCAAGGATGAGCTGCTGCTTGAGATTTGCACTTAAAAGTTTGCTTCCTTGGCCTCAAGTGCCTTTTCTGCTTTTGGCCAAGTCACTGAGCCTGGCTGCATCCCATCTGCAAGGGAGTATTCACTGTATGGATTGTACACAAATAACAGCGGACACAGCCCCAGAGGGCTTTAGCCCAACAGCTTCAGGGACCATGCGCACAACCGAGATCCACCATACACCTTCTTCTTTGCCCAGCTCGTGGACAACAAGCAGGAACTGTGTGCACTATATTTCAGCTCCTCTGAGGGGGCTGACACGTTACACCAAGCAGGTACAAATAATTGCTTTACGCTGCACAAAGGCAGCTGAGGGCCAGAGACTGGCTGTTAGAATGTTTGCAGTGACACTGTGCCGAGCCCTGTGATGGGGATTCACCTTCATGTAATTAACTTTGAGGCTCTGTCACTGGATCTAGTACTCCTCAGATAAAGCTGATGTTATATAGGCTCAAAAACTTGCCATGTCAGTCTGCTTTGTACTTGCAAGGAGACGTGCACCTCAGGGTAGGGGGGAGGGAGGGAAGGCAAATATGCTGATTACGGAGAGACACTAAGATATGCTGGTAATGGGGCCAGCCAAGAGCCAGAGAGAGAATAAATAAACATAATTTGGTAGTGACAGTCTGTCTGGCATTTTACTGCAGTCTGCTAAAGTGTATTTTTTTAAAGGATGCAGTAACTTATTGAAAGCAATATGGTGAAAGGGCTCTGGTATTATCAATTAGCTTTGATCCATAAATCGCTGCTGAGCTCCTTGAAAGTGCATGGGATAAGGACAGTCATGAAGGACCGACTAGGACCAGATCTGGACCGATGCACAGTTCTCGATGGTGCTAGCACCACAAAATGTGACCTTAACGCCAACTTGATTAGGAATAAAAGGACTTTTACTAGGCTATGGTGGGTCTTGGCTGGGTATAAAGTCAATGAAACTGGCCCTACTCAAGCCCTTCAGGTCCTCCTGCAGTTCAGGGAGATTGTGTTGGGTTGCAGTGACAGGTCTACCTGTTTGAAGGTGTCTTAAAATGTGTGTTAAGTTAGCGCTGTGGAGACGTCTTGCTGAGCTGGGAGATGAAGACAACCCGGACTGGTGGTTAGCAAAGCATGATGCAACATGTGCCATCATGAATCATCACAAGTGCTGGGCTCCTCTAGTCTCCTAATGCACCCTTCCTAACACACATTTGCACTTGGTTTTAGATGAGTTATCACACCCAGAAGTGGGTTGCAGCCTCTTGGACTGCAGGAATTGTGTGACTTGAAACCTTATCCCTTGTGACGCTCCCTCTTTGGGAGATCCGAGACTTCTCTGCAAGCTTCAGTTGGGCAGTGCTATCAGAAATGCTTATTCCCATGGACAAATTTTAGCCCCTGAGCTCTGTTTGGAAGAAATTTGACCAAATCGTTCTCTTAGCAGTGAAACAGCTACATTTCATGGAGAACTAGCCCTTAAGCAATGTCACATATTAATCTCCTCTGTGCAATGCTTGCTGGCCTGACTTCCCAAAATATTGTTGTGTCTCAGCACACCAAGGATCACAGCTTAGAATCCTCATACACAGATTTCTTAAAGCTGTGATGTCAGTGGCACCATGAGCAGGGTTGATAGCAAAGAGTGGACTCATGGAAGGATCATTTTGTGTAGGATCAGGCTTCCACAGACCCTCGAACTGGCAAATGCGTTCCAAGTTGCTGGAAGGTCTTTGCTATTCTTGCTTGAAGAGGCTCCAGACAAGCACTTCCTTAGCCTCTGGTGATTCAAGGTTGACATTTTACAGCATCAGGGATCAACCGTGGTCAGATTCAGCAAAGCCAATGACAACTTGCCAGCTGTCAGATGTGTACTCCAAGGCTGGAACTTCTTCAAAGAAGCTGTGTATAGAACAGAATATCTTCTTCCTATGGTTTAATTGTGAAAGGGAGATCAGCTTATTTTAAGCATCTGGTCTTGCAATGATCTCCAGAGTGCTCCAATGCTGACAAAGAATATCATGGCCTTTTCTTTGGACCATCACTGCTTCCTTGTGGGTCTTTATGGATAGCACACTTGCTAAGCTCTTTCTCACAGTGCCAGGTCATTTTGCACATGGTGCTGGAGCTCTCTTGACTCATCTTCCCAGTGAAGACTATACCCACTTGGCCCCAAGTCAATGATGCGTTGCCTATCCAAACTACCACTGTTTCTTCAGGATCAGGCCACGTGTGCTCCTCCTCAAGGGCTTGAAACTAAACCCTAGAAGTGTCCATGGAAAAATTCCTAGGTTTTTTGGCTTTGGACCTGGTGCCAAGTTCTCAGCAGTGTGCTGAGTATGAGCCAGGATCCTGCTGGAGGCAATATCTGATGCAGCACCATGTCACCACTTTGGATTCCTTGTCTTAAACCCAGAATAATTATTTTGCTATCTCCCTGTAGTTATTCAAGAACACAAGATGGGAAGAAACTTCCTTGAATGATCAAGGCTGATCCTGTGCTCCCTCTGGCAACTATGCCACTCAAATCCTAGCATAATCCACAGTTTTGGGATTAATTAAACTGTTTGGCCCTTTAAACCATGATTAGTCTCTCATGCATGTTGCATCCTTTTTCTGCCCAAGATGAGAATGTATTGTAGAGTCTTTTCTAGAAGAGCTTGGCTGCTGTCATTATCAGCTCACACCTTCTACTCCCACTCCATCTGTGCCTGGCACTATTTTCATGCATAATACATCAATCATCTGCAGCCTCGTGAGGGGGGAAATCATCACTTCAAGTCACTTGTCTGAATTCAAGCCACATCTTAGCTATATCCTTTGCTGAATCCCATATCTATAGTCTGATATAGGGGAGGAGGGAAGCTGGAAAGAAGATCTCAGGCTCCTCCTGTCTGCAAGGACTCCAAATAAAATGTTGCCTGCATTTATAAGCCTTTGAGATCATTCAGAGTCAAAGCTGGTGGAACTCTATGCAAGTCTGATGCACTCTTGCAGCAATGCCAGCTGACACTGGTCAAAGAATGTGTGTTTGCATATCTTGGCCTTCTGCAATGCAAAGGATCATCCTCTCCTCTTTTGCAGATTGTCTGCGGCCCCATGAATGTTTTACCCTTCAGGATTGCTGGGAAGAGTGCTGGTGTTTCATTCTGGAAGACAGCTCTTCAAAGAGCAATGTGCACTTAACAAACTTGATTTTTGAAGTCTCTCAGGAAAGCTTTGAAAACAAAGGCCCAAATTCCAGAGTAAGTAGAAAGTCCTTGGTTCCTAGTGGTGAAAGCTTCCTACCAGAATTATTCCCAGAGGCAGTATAGACTTTGCATTTTGCCTCATCTAAATGCATTAGGAGTAGTATTAAGTTTCACATGTGCTGCATGTTGATGTAATTCTCCTGACATGTCTGTTTGCACCACTATGAAATAAGGGATTTCCTTTCCCTTTCTTTCCACATTTGCCCTGCTCTCTAGGGATCGCAAGGGTATGATCCATTGGCATATGAGGATTATGCCTTTTGCACAGAGGACTTTAGAAAAGCTTCGGCATTGTGCTAACACAGGTCTCAGGACAACATCCCGCATTAGCAGTGCTTGACTTAACTGAGAACAATTTAATCTCTGCCTACAAGAGATCCATTAATCTTTTGGGTCACAATCCCTCCAGACACCCCCATGCCCTGCTCAAACTTTGCTATGTGCTACTCAGCTCCAAGGATGAACACTTTCATGCAGGAGGATCTTGAAGGTTTTTTTTTTTAATATAAAAACAACCTCTGTGCCTTACAAGAGCTGGGGAAAACGACATCTCCTTCACAATTTCTTTTTGGTGGTTATGTATTTGAATAAATAATCCCTGATTCTTTTCCCAGTTATCCACAAGTGCAAGGTTAGGCTGGAGGGTGCCCTCTGCCACCCTGCACACCCCTTTGCAGCCTGTGGAAAGGTGAGCAGCGCTCTCCGTTGGGTTTCACACCTCCGAAGCCTTGATGCTTGGTGTCAGGGGCTGTGCTGCTGTGCTTGTGACTTTATTCTGTGCCACAGCTCCCCACAGTGATAAGGACAATGGGAATGACTGCTTTGAGTAGAATTTGGGGCCTTTTCCTTTCCAATAAATTTTGCATGAATTTAAATCCTGTGGGCTGTAAGGAGAGTGCCAAGTAAAGGGAAAGAAGAGGAAGAGATGGGATTTTTTTTTTTAAAGCCTTTTTTTTTCCTAATAGGCACTGCTAAAAGAGAGGTATAAAAGGAACTTAATAGGTCCAGGGGGATAGAGGAGACAAACAATTTCTTAATCAGTTAACATTGACCTTACTACATAGACTTGAAGTCATGCTGGGGGATCTAACCTAGCTTATGTTCTAGGACCCTTTATTCAGGGTTGATTGCTGTGTTTCTCAGCTCATCACATAGCACACAAGAGTATGCACTGGAATCACAGAATCACAGAATCACAGAATCACAGAATAACCAGGTTGGAAGAGACCCACTGAATCGTCGAGTCCAACCATTCCCACCAATCCCTAAATCATGCCCCTAAGTACCTCATCCACCCTAACCTTAAACACCTCCAGGGATGGCGACACAACCACCTCCCTTGGCAGACCGTTCCAATGCCTAACCACCCTCTCCGTGAAGAATTTTTTCCTAATCTCAAGCCTAAATCTCCCCTGGCGGAGCTTGAGGCCATTCCCTCTCATCCTGTCCCCTGTCACTTGGGAGAAGAGGCCAGCATCCTCCTCTCCACAACCTCCTTTCAGTTAGTTGTAGAGAGTAATAAGGTCTCCCCTCAGCCTCCTCTTCTCCAGGCTAAACACCCCCAGCTCTCTCAGCCGCTCCTCATAAGGCCTGTTCTCCAGCCCCTTCACCAGCTTTGTTGCTCTTCTCTGGACTCGCTCCAGAGCCTCAACATCCTTCTTGTGGTGAGGGGCCCAGAACTGAACACAGGACTCGAGGTGCAGTCTCACCAGTGACGAGTACAGAGGGAGAATAACCTCCCTGGCCCTGCTGGCCACACCGTTTCTGATCCAAGCCAAGATGCCATTGGCCTTCTTGGCCACCTGGGCCACTGCTGGCTCATGTTCAGTCGCTTGTCAACCAACACCCCCAGGTCCTTCTCCTCCTGGCAGCTTTCCAGCCAGGCTTCTCCTAGTTTGTACCTCTGCTTAGGGTTGTTGTGCCCCAAGTGCAGGACCCGGCATTTGGCCTTGTTAAACCTCCTGCCGTTGGTCTCAGCCCAGCAGTCCAGCCTGTTCAGGTCCCTTTGGAGCCTCCCGACCCTCCAGCAGATCCACACTTCCACCCAGCTTGGTGTCATCTGCAAACTTGCTAAGGGAGGACTCAATGCCTTCATCCAGGTCGTTGATAAAGACATTAAACAGGACTGGACCCAGGACTGAGCCCTGGGGAACCCCACTTGTAACTGGCCTCCAGCTGGATTTAACTCCGTTTCCCACCACCCTCTGGGCCCGGTCATTCAACCAGTTTTCCACCCAGGAGAGTGTGCGCCCGTCCAGGCCAGAGGCCGACAGTTTCCGAAGCAGAATGCTGTGAGAAACTGTATCAAAGGCTTTACTGAAGTCCAGGAAGATACATCCACAGCCTTTCCCTCGTCCAAGAGTTTAGTTACTTGGTCATAGAAGGTGATCAGATTACTCTGGCAAGACCTGCCTTTCATGAACCCGTGTTGACTGGGCCTGATCACCCGGTTCTCTTGCAAGTGCTTCATGATCGCACTCAAGATCACCCGCTCCATGACTTTCCCCGGTACCGAGGTCAGGCTGACAGGCCTGTAGTTCCCCGGATCCTCCCTGCCCCCCTTCTTATAGATGGGCACGACATCAGCCTCCAGTCCAGCGGAACCTCCCCAGTCATCCAGGACTGCTGGAAGATGATGGAAAGGGGGTTGGCCAGCACATCCGCCAGTTCCCTCAAAACTCTTGGGTGGACTCCATCCGGCCCCATACACTTGTGGGCATCTAGCTGGGCAAGCAAGTCTCTAACCACCTCCTCTTGGACCTTGGGAATCTCATACTTCTCATCCGACCCTTGGGGTTGTGCACAGAGGGAACAATTTTCCTTAGTGTTAAAGACTGAGGCAAAGTAGGCATTGAGCACTTCAGCCTTGTCTTTGTCCCCTGTTACTCTTGTTCCCTCTGCATCTACTAGGGACTGGAGATTCTCCCTAGCCCTCCTTTTGCTGTTGATGTATTTGCCGAAAGACTTTTTGTTGTCTTTCACAGTCTTGGCCAATCGCATTTCTAGTTGGGCCTTAGCCCTCCTGACTTTTTCCCTGCACATTCTCTCTTCCTCCCTATAGTCCACCCAGGATGCCTGCCCCTGCCTCCAGAGGTCGTAGACCCTCCTCTTCCTATTGAATAAATGAATATGCATATAGGTGGAAAAGGGGCTGGAGGAGGCATCTTGCTTTTGCCTTCATGTAAAGCTGTTGGCAAAGAGCCTTTTGTTCTTAACGCCAAAAGTTGTATATATATGTGCATCTGTTTATCTACCTATCTCTTCATACACCTATCTCTCACATATATGTAAGAGAGAGAGGGGTGATGAGGACCTACACACACAGAAGCACATGTGGTCGCTGCCAGTATAATGTGCATATAAAACAGCTACAAGTTACATCCCTTGTTTTCATCTGGGAACCAAGCACTTCTTCTGGGCGAATTTGAAATCCTGCTGTCTGTATATCTGTCCTAGACAGGAGATCAGGGACTACATGGAAGTGTTTCTGGAAGACAAAGCCTGCAAGAGTTTTTCTGCGAAGTTTGAGCCCTGTCTCTCTCTTGCTTGGGTTGATGCTGACATCTGGAGGCTATGGCACAGCAGTGTGCATGCACAGTTATTTCTACGTGGCTTTTTGCTCATTTTACGGTTGCGTTTTTGTAAGAAGCAGCTTTTGGCTATTCTGCTATGACAAAGTGATTTGGTCCAGAGGCATATGTAATAATCTGGATATATTTGCTGAGGTTCTGTTGCCGGTTTGGGTAGCCTTTGGCATGGTTGCTCTGGTTCCCTTTATGAGTGTTGTCTGCTCATGACAAGATCAGTAGACAGAAGCCCAAACTCAGACAAAGCAGATTTTGATACAAGACAAGCTGTGATCTGGCCAAGTTTAAAAGTCACAGAAAACTGAATTAGGCTTTTCAGAGGATGGATTTTTGTCTCAGCTAATGGACATCTGGAGCGTCACTGATGTTTGTAAGGGGAGGTTTACCCACAATACTGGCTGTTCTACACTGCTGACCCCCAAAACGAGCTGCTATCCATAATCTCATAGGGAAGAGCACTCTCCCTGTCCTTCTCTGTGCTGCCTCTCCTTGCCAAGCTGTCGCCACGTATAATGGATGGTCCTGGTGGTGGAGTAACAAGATTTCTATAACTCAGCTCTCTGCTTTTTGGCATCTGAGAAGCAAGTAAGGGCTTTAGGGTCATTAAGGTTGCCATTCTCTGTTTTTGCTCATGAACCATATTTACTGAAAAAAATCTGTGCCAAAACTCTGTATGGACATTTCCAGTCATGCTTATAACTTCCCAGAAGTGTAGCTGAAAGGCACCCTGGCTGCTACATCAAAGCCCTACCTACTTTGGTTGTTTTTTTACTACAAATACCAGTATGTAAATTCTCAGGCACCAGAAATAGTTCTTCTCCCTTAACATGTCCATCCTGAGAGGATGTTTTGCACTTTTGCTAGTCAGTTTGCCAAGGCAGGCTGAGCCCTCACCGAGTGCCGTGGGATGATGACCGTGAAGTGTCATTACCAAACCCCAGCCCGACAGATGAGCCACGTTTCAGCAAAGAGCCTGGGCAGCTCGTACTCAGGCTTTTGCTTAGAGATGTACTGCAAGCAAAGAATAGAATTCTACAGCCAGTGCTGGGAATTCCTCCTTTGTGGTTTCCTCCTGGCAATTTTTGGCTATTTGGGATCACCAAATTGTGCTACTATTGCTGTTATTACTCTGAACTTCTAAGCACTTCGTAAACTTTGCTGCCGGGCCTTGTTTCTCTAAGAGCCACTCAAGATTATCTGGGATTCTAGTGAGCTCTGCTGCACCCATTCTTCATCCCATTACCAACGTGGGGGCTGTAAGGAAGAAAGAAATAAGGAAGGAAAGGAAGAAAAGGAAAAATTCTGTTGAAAATATAATATGTAATAATACATCAGAATTTTATACTGGCAATTGGGAAACTGGCCAAACTTCTGCGGAGATGGGCATTTAATCTCTAAATGATTTATATCTACTTTTGTGAGGTATACGTGACCTGACCTCATCATTTCTGTGTGACAGACTTGCACAAGAGGGATGCTGAATAGCTCCTGTATGTTTTGTAAAGAGGCAGGCTACTTGAACAGTGAGATTGCTGTCTAGCAATGGGAAGGTGCCTATACTGGGCTTCTTGTATCTTTCTCATTCTGAGCCTGTGTGTATTATATTTTGAGATGTGTGTATTATATTTTGGACTTTTGAAGTTGAGAATAGGCAGATCTCTGCTTGGCTTTCATCCTCGGTTTCTAGTAAATGCCTAAAGCAATTTTTAAATTTAAGACCTTTATTTTGTTTCTAAAGCACTCAATGAGTCCTTTAAATCAACAGAACTGTGAATTCTGGAGGATTGTCAGCAGAAAAGTCTGACTTATGTTCTTTTCTGGTCTCGGTGCATGATTTTCTCCATCCCTTACTATGCTGAGCAATTGTCTATTACTTTAAGAAGCTGGATTTACCTTAAGTCACATTTCTTCTTTGAAAATATTAACATCTTTCTGGCTAACCCCTCTCAAGGAAGTCATCAACTTAAATTGTAAGTTGTACCTCCTTTCATTTTTTGGCAATGTAGCCTTCTTATTGGTATCATTCTGCTTATCGGTATATCTCTCATTCTGGGGATTTATTATTTCACGCTTCAGCATCTCACCATAAAAATACAGTTATGGTTTCCAACCACATATGTGAAAATAATTGGAAGAGAAGTTTGGAGTCTTTACTCAGGATGCACATGTCCTAAATCATGTTGAGCTGTAATTAAATGGATTCAATAACTGCCCTAACTTTAGCTCAGCAAAATAAGCCTTTCCAAACCTCTAGTAGAGAATTATCCTAATCAAGTCCAGAATCCCTCATGATGGAAAAAGCTGAATTTTCTAAGTAGATTTGGAGTTTTTTGAGTTCATGTCCTGATGTGGAGCATGGACAAGGTCCTCTGGAGGGCAGCATTTTTCCTTCCCCACAACTTTTTAGCCCCAGAATAGCTGAATGTTGACTTTGCTAGGATGGAATCAGCAATGTTGGCCCACGCTAGTCCTCGCCTGCGTATGCTGAGGTGGACCTACCCTTACACTGTGAAAACTGCTATAAAACCTTGCAGGAAATCTTTGAGGCCACTTTGAATCCTGTTGGAATGGTACACAGGGACTTGGATGACACCAAAATCTGCTTTTTCCTTTTCTTTGGATGCAGTTGTAAGAGATGGAGAATAGGCCTTCAGAGAGTGATGAGTTATGTTTGCTAAACCAATTCTGAGCTGTATCTGGTGCCTTTGGTCACGAGTCAGGCAAGAAAGCACATGTCCAAGTGTGACAGAGTGGAAAACAGCATGTGTGTGGGCCACGTTTAGTAATTTCTGTAAAAAATGATCCCACTGGCTATATGATGTTACATTAGCCAAGCTGTTCCACTGCTTTGAGTAGTGTCTCAGCTTCCAGAAAAAAACCCTAATCTTTCTAAATGAACTGGCTACTAATTGAAGGAGACCTCAAGATCCCGAACCATCTCATACGCTAATTAAAGACAGATCAAGGTGCAGCTCTTCCTATTCCCTCTGGAGGCAGTTGAATTTCTGAGGGGCTTCTTTCTAAGGAAAAGATAATTCCTCGTGGTATTTCCTTGGTTTCAAGCACAGAAATGCAGGCAGTTTGCTAGCTGGCGGCAAAGATGTGGGTGATGTATGGGGACCAGACAAGACTGAATGCAGGGACATGCTGCTGACATTTAATCTAAGATAATGCATTTCATGATGATACTCCTGGAGTTTTTCAGCAACTGGTTTGAGGTATGGGAAAGTATTTGGCTTGCCTTGGAAATGTTTCCCATTTGAAAACAAGCTGCAGTGGGAGAGCTGGCAGTTGCACAGGAAGCTGCTCCATCAAAACTGGATTGCTCTGAGTGGCGCAGAGGGGCTGGGTCACAGCTTTTGAGCAGCTTCTGGGAAAGGCTCCAGGCTACGCAGATCCGCTGATGGAGAACCCTCCTGCCTGCTTGCTCCAGCCCTGGAGAGATTTGTCACTGTGCCTAAGCCCTTGTGGGGACAGCTTTATTGTGCAGTGTAAGCATGAGGAACAATATCACATCTAAAAAAGTTCCTCTCCCACCCTGGCTTGCAGCTCTCCTGGGCTTTTCCCAGTGGAGAGGACCACACATCCTTTGGCACTAGTTCTTTCTTCCTCATATCTGCAACTTTTATCTGCACCCCTTTCACTGCACGAAGTACTGCCTGCTCTTGAGGATGCAGCAGAGTGGGACACCTCATCCTGTCCCCAAAGTCTGCACCCAAACCTACCATTCTGAAGAGGTTTTTTTTCTAGACTAAACTCTTTTCCTGTGGGAAAAAGGGTGTGAAGGTGTGCCTCCATCCCGCAGCAGATGTGATAGAGGGAAAGCTGGTGCATGGGGCATCTCAGCACCATGCGTGCTGCCGGTGAGGGTCCTTCACATGCTGGTTTGCTGACTGAAAGCTGTTGCAACCCCAGCTGACATTCACCAAACTGTTTCGGAGTGGGTACAAGGCTGCTTCCTGGCTGAACCTGTTTGAGGTGCCTGCTTCTATATCTTTATTGAGAATGAGGCGTTCTCCTTCGATTGCCACTCAATTCAAGTTGCACCAGGGAACATTTAGATTGGATACGAGGAAAAAAATCTTTATTGCAAGAGTGGTGAAGCATTGGAGCAGGCTGCCCAGGGCAGTGGTGGAATCTCCATCTCTGGGGTGTTAAAAAAACGTGCCGATATGGTGCTTCGGGACTTGGTTCAGTAGGCACAGTGATGTTGGGTCATGGTTGGACATGATGATCCTAGAGGTCTTTTCCAACTTTAACAATTCTATGATTGTATATTTTTTTCCCTTAGTAAGGTCATATAACTGTATAAGAATATATCATAGAATCACAGAATAACCAGGTTGGAAGAGACCCACTGAATCGTCGAGTCCAACCATTCCCACCAGTCCCTAAATCATGCCCCTAAGTACCTCATCCACCCTAACCTTAAACACCTCCAGGGAAGGTGACTCAACCACCTCCCTGGGCAGACTGTTCCAATGCCTAACCACCCTCTCCATGAAGAATTTTTTCCTAATCTCAAGCCTAAATCTCCCCTGGCGGAGCTCGAGGCCATTCCCTCTCATCCTGTCCCCTGTCATTTGGGAGAAGAGGCCAGCTCCCTCCTCTCCACAACCTCCCTTCAGGTAGTTGTAGAGAGTAATAAGGTCTCCCCTCAGCCTCCTCTTCTCCAGGCTAAACAACCCTAGCTCTCTCAGTAGCTCCTCATAAGATTTGTTCTCCAGCCCCTTCACCAGCTTCGTTGCTCTTCTCTGGACTCGCTCCAGAGCCTCAACATCCTTCTTGTGGTGAGGGGCCCAGAACAGAACACAGTACTCGAGGTGCAGACTCACTAGTGCACAGTACAGAGGGAGAATAACCTCCCTGGACCTGCTGGTCACGCCGTTTCTGATACAAGCCAAGATGCCATTGGCCTTCTTGGCCACCTGGGCTCACTGCTGGCTCATGTTCAGTCGGCTGTCAATCAAAGGGGCCACCATATAGGGTGGCTTCCTCTGGTTCGAAGTGACAAACCTGCTGCCCAGGGATTCAGCTAGGGCTGTACCAGCCACACCAGCTGATCTGCACTGTAGAAGGTAGAGTAAAATAGCTTGAACTTGGCAGAAATGAAAAAGGGAGAAGGTCTGCTGCTTACAGCCACGAGAGGGCACAAGAAGCAAAGCTGAGACCATTTTCCAAAGGCCTCCCTGCAGACAGGGAGGATTTGTGAATGGCTGGTCTACTTTCATAGAATCATAGAATAACCAGGTTGGAAAAGACCCACCGGATCATCAAGTCCAACCATTCCTATCAAACACTAACCCGTGTCCCTCAGCACCTCGTCCACCCGTCCCTTAAACCCCTCCAGGGAAGGTGACTCAACCCCCTCCCTGGGCAGCCTCTGCCACTGCCCAATGACTCTTTCTGTGAAAAAAAATTTTCCTAACGTTCAGCCTGAACCTCCCCTGGTGGAGCTTGAGGCCATTCCCTCTCATCCTGTCCCCTGTCCCTTGGGAGAAGAGCCCAGCTCCCTTCTCTCCACAACCTCCTTTCAGGTAGTTGTAGAGAGCAATGAGGTCTCCCCTCAGCTTCCTCTTCTCCAGGCTAAACACCCCCAGCTCTCTCAGCTGCTCCTCTTAAGGCCTGTTCTCCAGCCCCTTCACCAGCTTTGTTGCTTTTCTCTGGACTCGCTCCAGAGCCTCAACATCCTTCTGGTGGTGAGGGGCCCAGAACTGTGTCAACTACAGAGGGAGAATAACCTCCCTGGACCTGCTGGTCACGCCGTTTCTGATACAAGCCAAGATGCCATTGGCCTTCTTGGCCACCTGGGGCCGTTCAGTCACTGTCAACCAACACCCCCAGGTCTTTCTTACGTCAGTAAGTTGCATTTCTCCTGAGAGCTTTTTTTTTTTTTTTTTTCATGCTTGTAGATGTGTTTTCTCTGTTCCAAGCTGACATATACAACTGAAGGGACACCTCAGTTCTTGATGCCTGAGGGAGGACGGTCCCGTGTCATGTCTCACATCTCCTGGCCCACGGTGAGTTGTTAAGCCCCTGTGTGACTTGTCTGGAGGGGCACATCCTTACCCGGAGAGTGGAGTAAGAGCAGATGAGTTAAAAGGTGAATTGCCTGCATCCTATGACAATGGCTGCACAGAAGGGAGTTGAATCATAGAATCACCAGATTGGAAGAGACCCACCGGATCATCGAGTCCAACCATTCCTATCAAAAACTAAACCATGACACTCAGCGCCTCATCCACCCATGCCTTAAACACCTTCAGGGAAATGGGAAGTGTTTTGTTCTTGTGGCTTGTTGTTAAACATCCACCAGTGGGAAGGACAGAAGATCGGCTGCCTGGCTCTGTGCTTACTCTTTGCTGTCAGAGTCCAAAGATCATCTCTTCTGCCCTTCCTGAACTATTTAAAAAGCATCCTCTATTGCTCTATATAGCAATGGGACATTACCTGCTTCTTCATGGCCAGGTTGTATTCGTTACCATGACAGACTGCAAGTAGGACATTGGGAACAGGTTGAAGACAACCTTCAGAGATGTATTAACTTCAAGAGGTTCCTTGGAGACACTTCTTTCTCCTCGGCAATAAAGACAGCAAATACACATGCATTCTACTGTCCTAGAGGCCCTGGGTGGCTCCTGTGGATGCTGAGGTGAATATCCAAGAGGGAATGGACTCTCTCCAAGAGATGGGGACAGTCACCGTGCAGGTGAAATGGGAGTTTCTGGCACGAGCCTCCTCACAAGGGGCTCTTCAGCTGCATTGGGACTGACCACCCCGAGCAGCATTTGCTCTGGATGGAGAGGTGTGGCGGCAACTCCCCGAGTGTGACAGTTAGGTATGGGATCTTGCGGGATACGGGAACATAGCTACAAGCACACAAACTACGATAAACAGGCTATTAGCAAAAGCTAGTAACTTGCATACAAAGAGGGATAATAACGAGGCAGCCTTCGTGTCCCTGCACTGCAGTTCGGTGAGGCACAAAGCTTAGCAGGCGTCCCTGCGATGACAACGTTGGTCGTGGTTTGTTGCCGCACCGCTCCACAAGTTTCAGGGTTATTGATACAGATCCGTGTCGTGCCACGTAGGGCCAGTACATGCCAGGAGGCGGGAGCAACTCCACCCTGAAGTCATAGGAGAACTGTTCTTTATTGCTCATGTGCAAACCCCAGCCAAGGGTCATTCTGCGATTCTATAATTCTATGATCTCCACAGGGACTCCAACCGTCAAAGGTGCTGCCCACACTGGTGGCAGTTTGCAGTCTTCTTGGCAGAGAGTTGCTGTCCCTGTCTGTGTCTCACATTCTCCTCTCTTTTGCCCAGCAGTGTGAAGCCATCTTCTGCCATCAGCTGTGAGGCACTCAAACAAAGCTCTCTGCACGAAGACCACTTTCAGTACCCTAAGATCAGCTGTGTGAACCGAACTTGCACCTCCCTGAGATCACGCAGTGCCCTGGCATGGGCTTCAGAGTCGCGTCTGAGGTGCTGGAACAGGTTGAGCGGTCCAGCCGTTCGCCACTGCGGAGGCAGGATTATGTCCTGGGGCGCATTGTCATAGCCATAGAAGAAGTGGCGGAGGCATTTCTCATCCAGGCAGCAGTGCATATATCGCGTGATTTCCACCATCCGTGGCACAAAATTGTCATTGTCCCACCCTGATGGGCCTATAAGGTTCAGGAGATGCATCACGGCTATCTTGAAGGTATAGATGGATAAGCTAGTGCCTTCCAGGAGGTGGGCACAGGTCCGAAGGCATTTGAGGTAGACACAGTTGTTTGGAGCCTGCCTGATCATATGCCTAAAGAACTTGAACTCTGCCACAGCGAAGCTCACCGTCCATGTTGTGCTTGGGGTTGGGGGGTTCTCTGAAGGCTCGCCACTCACAAAGATGTCCGAATCCATTTGCTGCACACCAAAGATAATCTCAGTCTTTAGGATTATCTGTCTGCCTCTTCCCAACTGGTATGCGCAGGAGCGCCTGGAGGGCACAATCCGTAGCCAGTATTGGGACGCTTGTGGCAAATCCTTCCAGACTGCCTTCACATTTTCATCAAACCAGGCAGCAGTTTTCTCCACATCCAGGTAGGAGCTGGTGCAGAGGGTTTGTAGGAGACCGCGGGCCTGATTCCCCCTAGCGTCCTCCTCTAGGTGATGGCAGAAGCACCACGTCCCCTGCACACGCTCCTTTGTTGTGCAGGTGCACTTCGACTTCACACGGATGTGAAACATCCTTGCTGGGTTTCTCCCTGCAGTATCTGGCTCCAGGCGGAATATGTGCCCATGGCGGGGCCTCAGTGGCACGATGAAGCGGTAGAGTGGAACACCCCCACAAGAACCCCAACCTTCGAAATCACGGTCCACCCCGATGGGTGGTTCCAGCCCAGGGAAGGAACTATTTGACACGCGCCGTCTGATGTTCCTGATTAAAGAGTGTACCAGTTCCCTTGCCGCCTCACGCTTTTTGATCCTCTCCCGATCCTCTCGACAAATTTCTCCCAGCTTCTTCAGTTTTTTCTCATGTTTCTGCTTCTTCGACTGCTGCTTGTTGCACATCGTTTTCCTGAACCATGAGATGAGACCAAAGAGCAGGAACAGGATTCCGGTGATCACACAGAAGTGCCACTGCTGCAAGTCAAAGAGCAGGGTACCCCAGGAAAAGATGCTCTGTTCCTGTGCCTTCTTATCCCGGGTCCTCTTGTCTGTCTCCTGCAGTAGGCGAATTATCCACCAGCTGAGACCAAAGTCCAGGACCAGAACTCCGGCGATCACCCAGAAGTACCACTGCGGCAAGGCGTCAAAGAGCAGGGCACCCCAGGCAAAGCTGCTCTGCTTCTGTGCCTTCTTACGCAGGGTCCTCTTGTCTGTCTTCTGCAGCAGGCGAGTCATCCACCACCAGAGACCAAAGAAGAGGACCAGGACTCCGCCACTCACACACAAGTGCCAGGGCTGCAAGGTGTCAAAGAGCAGGGTAACCCAGGCTGAGCTGCTCTGCTCCTGTGCCTTCTCCTCCATGGTCCTCTCCTCTCTTTGCTGCCATAGGCGAGCCATCTCCTGCTGTGCCGTGCGCTCACGCGTGGCCTCATCCAGCTCATCACTAGCCATCGGCAGGTTCAGGATGAAGGTTAGGAACGCACAGACGAGGAATGCTGTGGCAGCCATGGCCTGCAGGAGGAAGGAGAAGAGGGGTTCAGAGAGGCTGGGCTGGAGGGAGCTGATGGCAGGGGAGAGGGACCTTTGGGGCAGGCAGGAGTGGGGATGAGGCAGCTGGGAGGCAGCGATGCCTTTGCACCGCTCCCTGCCCAAGGTGCTCCTAGCAGTGTCAGGGGCCTGGATGCTGGAGCAGAACAGACCCCCCCAGGGACCCACGGTTCTGCCCCAGCCCTCGTCCAGCACAGCCTCCCCCCACGTCTGCACTCACCACCATCCCACGCCGCACTGGCCAGGGCTGCGTGCTGGCACCTTTATAACCTGCCCCGTGGTCCCCTGTCCTTTGTGATGTCACAGGCACCGGAGCAAACCACGGGCAGCGGGGCACAGCACGGGCACCGGAGCACACCATGGGCTCACCCCCCAGCCAGCCCCACCCTTCACCCCCCTGGCTCAGTGACTTTCAGGTGTCCCGGGCAGCCAGCAGGGCACACATCCCTTCCCTGCTCCTGCTGGCCACACCATTTCTGACCCACACCAGGATGCTCTTGGCCTTCTTGGCCACTGGAACCCCTGCTGCCTCATGCTCAGCTGCTGTCAACCTCCACCACCAGGTGCTTTTCCACCAGGCAGCTTTCCAGCAGCTCTTTCCTGACCCTGCAGCAATTCATGGGGCAGTTGTGACTGAAGTGCTGGCCCCGGTATCCTACCTTTTTGAACCTTCTAGAATCGACCTTGGCCCCTAATCCGTCCCGTCCACATCCCACTGGAGAGGCTTCCTGCCCTCAAGCACGTCAACACTCTCACCCAATAGGGTGCCATCTGCAAAGTTTCCTAGGGAACGCTCCATCCCCTCAACCAGATGAATCATAAAGATCTTAAACAAGACTGGCCCCAACACTGAGCCTTGGCCTATATTGCTAGTGACTGGCCACCAAAGGATTTAATTCCCTTCCCAACCACACCCTGGGCTCCACCACCCAGTCAGTGTTTTACCCACCAGTGCGTACACCCAAGCCATGAGCTGCCAGCTCCTCTAGGAGAAGGCAGTGGCAAACACAGTCAAAGGCCTTAGTGAAGTCCAGGTAGAAAACATCCACAGCTTGTCCCTCAGGCACTCGGTGGATTCGCTGGTCATAGAAGGGGGTCAGACTGGCCAAGCAGTACAGCCATTTCTCAAATCCATGCTGGCTGGGCCTGATCCCCTGCTTGTTGTGCACATGCCTCGTGAGCACAGTCAAGACAAAGTGCTCCATGATCTTTCATGGGACCGAGGTCAGGCTGACAGGCCAGCAGTCCCCCAGACCCTCCACGTGGACCTTCTTGTGGCTGGGTGTCCCTTTGGCAAGCCTCTAGTGGTCTGGGACCCCCGCTGCTAACCAGGACTGCTGATAAATGATGGCGAGGGCCTAGGCAGGCTCCACTGCCAGCTCCCTCTGTGTCCTTGCTGGATCCCATCTGAACCTCCCCAGCACAGCCTGAGACAATTTCCTCTCGTGCGAATAAACACATACCTACTTTATAACCCTTAACGGAGTTATAGAGATTGATTCCGCGAAACGAGACGGAGGGAGAGAGGGAAACAGCCAGGCAGGCAGACAGGCCGTGGCTCCCCCGACCCCGAGGGGAATCCAGACGACACCTCTGATCAACAGAGACCACACCGAACACAAGGCATTACAATGAGCAGTGTATAGAGAAACACCGTGGGAAAGAAAAAAAAATTGTCCTTTGACAGTACAGTGTCCCACATTCTCCCCTCTTTTTCCCGGCAGTGTGAAGCCATCTTCTGCCATCAGCTGTGAGACTCGCACACAAAGCTCAAGTCCTCTTTCAGCGTTTATAGATCAGCAGTCTTGACAACCGATATTGCACCTTCCTGAGCTCCTGCCTTGCCCTGGCACGGGCACCTCAATTGCGTCTGAGGTGCTCGAAGAGATTGAGCGGTTCAGCCGTTCGGAAACCCCAGAGGCAAGATAATGTCCCAGGGCACGTGCTCATTGCCAATGAAGAAGTGGTTGAGGCGTTCCTGAAGTCCAGGTGGAAAACATCCACAGCTTTTCCCTCAGGAGCTGGTGTGTCTGAGCACCACCCACCTGCAAACTGCAAGGTTGGGGGAACAAGAGGTGGGGAATGCCAGTAAGGCACTCGACAGTCACCAGGATAAGGAGGAGACTCCAAGAGAATGGTTGGAGAGGGTGAAACACAACATGCAAAAATCTTCCGGCATTGACCCAGAGTTGGAGGCAGGGCAAGAACTACTTAAAGTCACTTTTGTGACTCGGTTGTGGCTGGATATCAGGAAGAAACTAGAGAAGCTAGAAGACTGGCACGAGAGGGGACTTATCAAGCTACTGAGAGAAGCTCAGAAGGTGTACATCAGAAGGGTTGGAGAGAAAGCCAAGGCTAGGGCTGAACTCATGATGGCTACTTTAGAGGCAGCAAGAGAAAAGGGAAGGATTCCACCCTGGGGCCTCCTTCCCCGAGGCTCTCTCAGGGAGGACAGGGGCGGGGAGCATCCCCTAGGTGTAGTCCAAAAAGGGGGGGATGCGACGTAGGGGGTAAAAGGATCTCATGGTGTGGAGGATGCGGGAGCTGCCCCCAACGTGAGAACGCGTGTTATTGTTGTGGACAAAGAGGGCATTTTAAAAGAGAATGCTGGAATGCTGTTGTAACAGCACAGCCCTTGGAGAGCCCAGGAAAGCCATGTCCCATGGGCACATGGGCAAGTTCATTGGCATTACAGGGGTAGACCCTGAAAATCTGATGGGGACACCCAAAAGGAGAACACAGCTCATTTAGACCCGTGCTAATAACCTACCTAGCCCTGTCTTTGCATCAAAAACCTGTACCAGGAAGTTCATCTAGGACCTGCCGATGGCTGGTTTCACCTTGCAGTGAAACAATGAAGTTCTTCACGTGTATGGCCAGGCCGACCCAACAGAATGGTTGGAGAGGGTAAAACACAACATGCAAAAGCATTCTGGGATGTGCCATGGGCAGATGGGCACCGGGCACGCGTTTGGCTTCCTTAGCGCTCAGACACAGACAGTTCTTTTGACGTGACAAGTATTGAAGATCTTTGAAATCATTGCGCGTGTAACGTAACTGGATTTGCACGGGAGGTGTCCCGCATACAGATACGAGTGCGGCTCTTGGGTCCCACGGCTGCTGTCACGCCACTGCTTCTCATCAACACGAACAGGACTGCCTAAGTGCACGGTTTGAATTGGAGACATCTCAAAATCGTCCCTTAACCTTGCTGCGCGTGATGAAGTCTCCCTCGTGAAAGTGGTGGGAACCTTGGCTTGCAGGTCTCGAGAGGGTATGGTGAGTGATTCCATGTCATAGCGGAGCCGGAGCAGCCAGAGCGCGTGTTACCTGGGCAAGCGATGCACAGACACGCACAGACGCAGCCTTTGTTCAAACACACCATTTATTGGCAACTTTGTACACTGTAAATATCCCAGAGGGAATGGACTCTCTCCAAGAGACGGGGACAGTCACCGTGCAGGTGAAATGGGAGTTTCTGGCACGAGCCTCCTCACAAGGGGCTCTTCAGCTGCATTGGGACCGACCACCCCGAGCAGCATTTGCTCTGGATGGAGAGGTGTGGCGGCAACTCCCCGAGTGTGACAGTTAGGTATGGGATCTTGCGGGATACGGGAACATAGCTACAAGCACACAAACTACGATAAACAGGCTATTAGCAAAAGCTAGTAACTTGCATACAAAGAGGGATAATAACGAGGCAGCCTTCGTGTCCCTGCACTGCAGTTCGGTGAGGCACAAAGCTTAGCAGGCGTCCCTGCGATGACAACGTTGGTCGTGGTTTGTTGCCGCACCGCTCCACAAGTTTCAGGGTTATTGATACAGATCCGTGTCGTGCCACGTAGGGCCAGTACATGCCAGGAGGCGGGAGCAACTCCACCCTGAAGTCATAGGAGAACTGTTCTTTATTGCTCATGTGCAAACCCCAGCCAAGGGTCATTCTGCGATTCTATAATTCTATGATCTCCACAGGGACTCCGACCGTCAAAGGTGCTGCCCACACTGGTGGCAGTTTGCAGTCTTCTTGGCAGAGAGTTGCTGTCCCTGTCTGTGTCTCACATTCTCCTCTCTTTTGCCCAGCAGTGTGAAGCCATCTTCTGCCATCAGCTGTGAGGCACTCAAACAAAGCTCTCTGCACGAAGACCACTTTCAGTACCCTAAGATCAGCTGTGTGAACCGAACTTGCACCTCCCTGAGATCACGCAGTGCCCTGGCATGGGCTTCAGAGTCGCGTCTGAGGTGCTGGAACAGGTTGAGCGGTCCAGCCGTTCGCCACTGCGGAGGCAGGATTATGTCCTGGGGCGCATTGTCATAGCCATAGAAGAAGTGGCGGAGGCATTTCTCATCCAGGCAGCAGTGCATATATCGCGTGATTTCCACCATCCGTGGCACAAAATTGTCATTGTCCCACCCTGATGGGCCTATAAGGTTCAGGAGATGCATCACGGCTATCTTGAAGGTATAGATGGATAAGCTAGTGCCTTCCAGGAGGTGGGCACAGGTCCGAAGGCATTTGAGGTAGACACAGTTGTTTGGAGCCTGCCTGATCATATGCCTAAAGAACTTGAACTCTGCCACAGCGAAGCTCACCGTCCATGTTGTGCTTGGGGTTGGGGGGTTCTCTGAAGGCTCGCCACTCACAAAGATGTCCGAATCCATTTGCTGCACACCAAAGATAATCTCAGTCTTTAGGATTATCTGTCTGCCTCTTCCCAACTGGTATGCGCAGGAGCGCCTGGAGGGCACAATCCGTAGCCAGTATTGGGACGCTTGTGGCAAATCCTTCCAGACTGCCTTCACATTTTCATCAAACCAGGCAGCAGTTTTCTCCACATCCAGGTAGGAGCTGGTGCAGAGGGTTTGTAGGAGACCGCGGGCCTGATTCCCCCTAGCGTCCTCCTCTAGGTGATGGCAGAAGCACCACGTCCCCTGCACACGCTCCTTTGTTGTGCAGGTGCACTTCGACTTCACATGGATGTGAAACATCCTTGCTGGGTTTCTCCCTGCAGTATCTGGCTCCAGGCGGAATATGTGCCCATGGCGGGGCCTCAGTGGCACGATGAAGCGGTAGAGTGGAACACCCCCACAAGAACCCCACCCTTCGAAATCACGGTCCACCCCGATGGGTGGTTCCAGCCCAGGGAAGGAACTATTTGACACGCGCCGTCTGATGTTCCTGATTAAAGAGTGTACCAGTTCCCTTGCCGCCTCACGCTTTTTGATCCTCTCCCGATCCTCTCGACAAATTTCTCCCAGCTTCTTCAGTTTTTTCTCATGTTTCTGCTTCTTCGACTGCTGCTTGTTGCACATCGTTTTCCTGAACCATGAGATGAGACCAAAGAGCAGGAACAGGATTCCGGTGATCACACAGAAGTGCCACTGCTGCAAGTCAAAGAGCAGGGTACCCCAG
The DNA here is from genome assembly GCA_033459285.1 of Clamator glandarius. NCBI lineage: Eukaryota > Metazoa > Chordata > Aves > Cuculiformes > Cuculidae > Clamator > Clamator glandarius. The sequence goes on from JAUNZM010000231.1 coordinate 134,718, forward strand.
GAAAAGATGCTCTGCTCCTGTGCCTTCTTATCCCGGGTCCTCTTGTCTGTCTCCTGCAGTAGGCGAATTATCCACCAGCTGAGACCAAAGTCCAGGACCAGAACTCCGGCGATCACCCAGAAGTACCACTGCGGCAAGGCGTCAAAGAGCAGGGCACCCCAGGCAAAGCTGCTCTGCTTCTGTGCCTTCTTACGCAGGGTCCTCTTGTCTGTCTTCTGCAGCAGGCGAGTCATCCACCACCAGACACCAAAGAAGAGGACCAGGACTCCGCCACTCACACACAAGTGCCAGGGCTGCAAGGTGTCAAAGAGCAGGGTAACCCAGGCTGAGCTGCTCTGCTCCTGTGCCTTCTCCTCCATGGTCCTCTCCTCTCTTTGCTGCCATAGGCGAGCCATCTCCTGCTGTGCCGTGCGCTCACGCGTGGCCTCATCCAGCTCATCACTAGCCATCGGCAGGTTCAGGATGAAGGTTAGGAACGCACAGACGAGGAATGCTGTGGCAGCCATGGCCTGCAGGAGGAAGGAGAAGAGGGGTTCAGAGAGGCTGGGCTGGAGTGAGCTGATGGCAGGGGAGAGGGACCTTTGGGGCAGGCAGGAGTGGGGATGAGGCAGCTGGGAGGCAGCGATGCCTTTGCACCGCTCCCTGCCCAAGGTGCTCCTAGCAGTGTCAGGGGCCTGGATGCTGGAGCAGAACAGACCCCCCCAGGGACCCACGGTTCTGCCCCAGCCCTCGTCCAGCACAGCCTCCCCCCACGTCTGCACTCACCACCATCCCACGCCGCACTGGCCAGGGCTGCGTGCTGGCACCTTTATAACCTGCCCCGTGGTCCCCTGTCCTTTGTGATGTCACAGGCACCGGAGCAAACCACGGGCAGCGGGGCACAGCACGGGCACCGGAGCACACCATGGGCTCACCCCCCAGCCAGCCCCACCCTTCACCCCCCTGGCTCAGTGACTTTCAGGTGTCCCGGGCAGCCAGCAGGGCACACATCCCTTCCCTGCTCCTGCTGGCCACACCATTTCTGACCCACACCAGGATGCTGTTGGCCTTCTTGGCCACTGGAACCCCTGCTGCCTCATGCTCAGCTGCTGTCAACCTCCACCACCAGGTGCTTTTCCACCAGGCAGCTTTCCAGCAGCTCTTTCCTGACCCTGCAGCAATTCATGGGGCAGTTGTGACTGAAGTGCTGGCCCCGGTATCCTACCTTTTTGAACCTTCTAGAATCGACCTTGGCCCCTAATCCGTCCCGTCCACATCCCACTGGAGAGGCTTCCTGCCCTCAAGCACGTCAACACTCTCACCCAATAGGGTGCCATCTGCAAAGTTTCCTAGGGAACGCTCCATCTCCTCACCCAGATGAATCATAAAGATCTTAAACAAGACTGGCCCCAACACTGAGCCTTGGACTATATTGCTTGTGACTGGCCACCAAAGGATTTAATTCCCTTCCCAACCACACCCTGGGCTCCACCACCCAGTCAGTGTTTTACCCACCAGTGCGTACACCCAAGCCATGAGCTGCCAGCTCCTCTAGGAGAAGGCAGTGGCAAACACAGTCAAAGGCCTTACTGAAGTCCAGGTAGAAAACATCCACAGCTTGTCCCTCAGGCACTCGGTGGATTCGCTGGTCATAGAAGGGGGTCAGACTGGCCAAGCAGTACAGCCATTTCTCAAATCCATGCTGGCTGGGCCTGATCCCCTGCTTGTTGTGCACATGCCTCGTGAGCACAGTCAAGACAAAGTGCTCCATGATCTTTCATGGGACCGAGGTCAGGCTGACAGGCCAGCAGTCCCCCAGACCCTCCACGTGGACCTTCTTGTGGCTGGGTGTCCCTTTGGCAAGCCTCTAGTGGTCTGGGACCCCCGCTGCTAACCAGGACTGCTGATAAATGATGGCGAGGGCCTAGGCAGGCTCCACTGCCAGCTCCCTCTGTGTCCTTGCTGGATCCCATCTGAACCTCCCCAGCACAGCCTGAGACAATTTCCTCTCGTGCGAATAAACACATACCTACTTTATAACCCTTAACGGAGTTATAGAGATTGATTCCGCGAAACGAGATGGAGGGAGAGTGGGAGGCAGGCAGGCAGGCAGACAGGCCGTGGCTCCCCCGACCCCGAGGGGAATCCAGACGACACCTCTGATCAACAGAGACCACACCGAACACAAGGCATTACAATGAGCAGTGTATAGAGAAACACCGTGGGAAAGAAAAAAAAATTGTCCTTTGACAGTACAGTGTCCCACATTCTCCCCTCTTTTTCCCGGCAGTGTGAAGCCATCTTCTGCCATCAGCTGTGAGACTCGCACACAAAGCTCAAGTCCTCTTTCAGCGTTTATAGATCAGCAGTCTTGACAACCGATATTGCACCTTCCTGAGCTCCTGCCTTGCCCTGGCACGGGCACCTCAATTGCGTCTGAGGTGCTCGAAGAGATTGAGCGGTTCAGCCGTTCGGAAACCCCGGAGGCAAGATAATGTCCCAGGGCACGTGCTCATTGCCAATGAAGAAGTGGTTGAGGCGTTCCTGAAGTCCAGGTGGAAAACATCCACAGCTTTTCCCTCAGGAGCTGGTGTGTCTGAGCACCACCCACCTGCAAACTGCAAGGTTGGGGGAACAAGAGGTGGGGAATGCCAGTAAGGCATTCGACAGTCACCAGGATAAGGAGGAGACTCCAAGAGAATGGTTGGAGAGGGTGAAACACAACATGCAAAAATCTTCCGGCATTGACCCAGAGTTGGAGGCAGGGCAAGAACTACTTAAAGTCACTTTTGTGACTCGGTTGTGGCTGGATATCAGGAAGAAACTAGAGAAGCTAGAAGACTGGCACGAGAGGGGACTTATCAAGCTACTGAGAGAAGCTCAGAAGGTGTACATCAGAAGGGTTGGAGAGAAAGCCAAGGCTAGGGCTGAACTCATGATGGCTACTTTAGAGGCAGCAAGAGAAAAGGGAAGGATTCCACCCTGGGGCCTCCTTCCCCGAGGCTCTCTCAGGGAGGACAGGGGCGGGGAGCATCCCCTAGGTGTAGTCCAAAAAGGGGGGGATGCGACGTAGGGGGTAAAAGGATCTCATGGTGTGGAGGATGCGGGAGCTGCCCCCAACGTGAGAACGCGTGTTATTGTTGTGGACAAAGAGGGCATTTTAAAAGAGAATGCTGGAATGCTGTTGTAACAGCACAGCCCTTGGAGAGCCCAGGAAAGCCATGTCCCATGGGCACATGGGCAAGTTCATTGGCATTACAGGGGTAGACCCTGAAAATCTGATGGGGACACCCAAAAGGAGAACACAGCTCATTTAGACCCGTGCTAATAACCTACCTAGCCCTGTCTTTGCATCAAAAACCTGTACCAGGAAGTTCATCTAGGACCTGCCGATGGCTGGTTTCACCTTGCAGTGAAACAATTAAGTTCTTCAGGTGTATGGCCAGGCCGACCCAACAGAATGGTTGGAGAGGGTAAAACACAACATGCAAAAGCATTCTGGGATGTGCCATGGGCAGATGGGCACCGGGCACGCGTTTGGCTTCCTTAGCGCTCAGACACAGACAGTTCTTTTGACGTGACAAGTATTGAAGATCTTTGAAATCATTGCGCGTGTAACGTAACTGGATTTGCACGGGAGGTGTCCCGCATACAGATACGAGTGCGGCTCTTGGGCCCCACGGCTGCTGTCACGCCACTGCTTCTCATCAACACGAACAGGACTGCCTAAGTGCACGGTTTGAATTGGAGACATCTCAAAATCGTCCCTTAACCTTGCTGCGCGTGATGAAGTCTCCCTCGTGAAAGTGGTGGGAACCTTGGCTTGCAGGTCTCGAGAGGGTATGGTGAGTGATTCCATGTCATAGCGGAGCCGGAGCAGCCAGAGCACGTGTTACCTGGGCAAGCGATGCACAGACACGCACAGACGCAGCCTTTGTTCAAACACACCATTTATTGGCAACTTTGTACACTGTAAATATCCCAGAGGGAATGGACTCTCTCCAAGAGACGGGGACAGTCACCGTGCAGGTGAAATGGGAGTTTCTGGCACGAGCCTCCTCACAAGGGGCTCTTCAGCTGCATTGGGACCGACCACCCCGAGCAGCATTTGCTCTGGATGGAGAGGTGTGGCGGCAACTCCCCGAGTGTGACAGTTAGGTATGGGATCTTGCGGGATACGGGAACATAGCTACAAGCACACAAACTACGATAAACAGGCTATTAGCAAAAGCTAGTAACTTGCATACAAAGAGGGATAATAACGAGGCAGCCTTCGTGTCCCTGCACTGCAGTTCGGTGAGGCACAAAGCTTAGCAGGCGTCCCTGCGATGACAACGTTGGTCGTGGTTTGTTGCCGCACCGCTCCACAAGTTTCAGGGTTATTGATACAGATCCGTGTCGTGCCACGTAGGGCCAGTACATGCCAGGAGGCGGGAGCAACTCCACCCTGAAGTCATAGGAGAACTGTTCTTTATTGCTCATGTGCAAACCCCAGCCAAGGGTCATTCTGCGATTCTATAATTCTATGATCTCCACAGGGACTCCGACCGTCAAAGGTGCTGCCCACACTGGTGGCAGTTTGCAGTCTTCTTGGCAGAGAGTTGCTGTCCCTGTCTGTGTCTCACATTCTCCTCTCTTTTGCCCAGCAGTGTGAAGCCATCTTCTGCCATCAGCTGTGAGGCACTCAAACAAAGCTCTCTGCACGAAGACCACTTTCAGTACCCTAAGATCAGCTGTGTGAACCGAACTTGCACCTCCCTGAGATCACGCAGTGCCCTGGCATGGGCTTCAGAGTCGCGTCTGAGGTGCTGGAACAGGTTGAGCGGTCCAGCCGTTCGCCACTGCGGAGGCAGGATTATGTCCTGGGGCGCATTGTCATAGCCATAGAAGAAGTGGCGGAGGCATTTCTCATCCAGGCAGCAGTGCATATATCGCGTGATTTCCACCATCCGTGGCACAAAATTGTCATTGTCCCACCCTGATGGGCCTATAAGGTTCAGGAGATGCATCACGGCTATCTTGAAGGTATAGATGGATAAGCTAGTGCCTTCCAGGAGGTGGGCACAGGTCCGAAGGCATTTGAGGTAGACACAGTTGTTTGGAGCCTGCCTGATCATATGCCTAAAGAACTTGAACTCTGCCACAGCGAAGCTCACCGTCCATGTTGTGCTTGGGGTTGGGGGGTTCTCTGAAGGCTCGCCACTCACAAAGATGTCCGAATCCATTTGCTGCACACCAAAGATAATCTCAGTCTTTAGGATTATCTGTCTGCCTCTTCCCAACTGGTATGCGCAGGAGCGCCTGGAGGGCACAATCCGTAGCCAGTATTGGGACGCTTGTGGCAAATCCTTCCAGACTGCCTTCACATTTTCATCAAACCAGGCAGCAGTTTTCTCCACATCCAGGTAGGAGCTGGTGCAGAGGGTTTGTAGGAGACCGCGGGCCTGATTCCCCCTAGCGTCCTCCTCTAGGTGATGGCAGAAGCACCACGTCCCCTGCACACGCTCCTTTGTTGTGCAGGTGCACTTCGACTTCACATGGATGTGAAACATCCTTGCTGGGTTTCTCCCTGCAGTATCTGGCTCCAGGCGGAATATGTGCCCATGGCGGGGCCTCAGTGGCACGATGAAGCGGTAGAGTGGAACACCCCCACAAGAACCCCACCCTTCGAAATCACGGTCCACCCCGATGGGTGGTTCCAGCCCAGGGAAGGAACTATTTGACACGCGCCGTCTGATGTTCCTGATTAAAGAGTGTACCAGTTCCCTTGCCGCCTCACGCTTTTTGATCCTCTCCCGATCCTCTCGACAAATTTCTCCCAGCTTCTTCAGTTTTTTCTCATGTTTCTGCTTCTTCGACTGCTGCTTGTTGCACATCGTTTTCCTGAACCATGAGATGAGACCAAAGAGCAGGAACAGGATTCCGGTGATCACACAGAAGTGCCACTGCTGCAAGTCAAAGAGCAGGGTACCCCAGGAAAAGATGCTCTGCTCCTGTGCCTTCTTATCCCGGGTCCTCTTGTCTGTCTCCTGCAGTAGGCGAATTATCCACCAGCTGAGACCAAAGTCCAGGACCAGAACTCCGGCGATCACCCAGAAGTACCACTGCGGCAAGGCGTCAAAGAGCAGGGCACCCCAGGCAAAGCTGCTCTGCTTCTGTGCCTTCTTACGCAGGGTCCTCTTGTCTGTCTTCTGCAGCAGGCGAGTCATCCACCACCAGACACCAAAGAAGAGGACCAGGACTCCGCCACTCACACACAAGTGCCAGGGCTGCAAGGTGTCAAAGAGCAGGGTAACCCAGGCTGAGCTGCTCTGCTCCTGTGCCTTCTCCTCCATGGTCCTCTCCTCTCTTTGCTGCCATAGGCGAGCCATCTCCTGCTGTGCCGTGCGCTCACGCGTGGCCTCATCCAGCTCATCACTAGCCATCGGCAGGTTCAGGATGAAGGTTAGGAACGCACAGACGAGGAATGCTGTGGCAGCCATGGCCTGCAGGAGGAAGGAGAAGAGGGGTTCAGAGAGGCTGGGCTGGAGTGAGCTGATGGCAGGGGAGAGGGACCTTTGGGGCAGGCAGGAGTGGGGATGAGGCAGCTGGGAGGCAGCGATGCCTTTGCACCGCTCCCTGCCCAAGGTGCTCCTAGCAGTGTCAGGGGCCTGGATGCTGGAGCAGAACAGACCCCCCCAGGGACCCACGGTTCTGCCCCAGCCCTCGTCCAGCACAGCCTCCCCCCACGTCTGCACTCACCACCATCCCACGCCGCACTGGCCAGGGCTGCGTGCTGGCACCTTTATAACCTGCCCCGTGGTCCCCTGTCCTTTGTGATGTCACAGGCACCGGAGCAAACCACGGGCAGCGGGGCACAGCACGGGCACCGGAGCACACCATGGGCTCACCCCCCAGCCAGCCCCACCCTTCACCCCCCTGGCTCAGTGACTTTCAGGTGTCCCGGGCAGCCAGCAGGGCACACATCCCTTCCCTGCTCCTGCTGGCCACACCATTTCTGACCCACACCAGGATGCTGTTGGCCTTCTTGGCCACTGGAACCCCTGCTGCCTCATGCTCAGCTGCTGTCAACCTCCACCACCAGGTGCTTTTCCACCAGGCAGCTTTCCAGCAGCTCTTTCCTGACCCTGCAGCAATTCATGGGGCAGTTGTGACTGAAGTGCTGGCCCCGGTATCCTACCTTTTTGAACCTTCTAGAATCGACCTTGGCCCCTAATCCGTCCCGTCCACATCCCACTGGAGAGGCTTCCTGCCCTCAAGCACGTCAACACTCTCACCCAATAGGGTGCCATCTGCAAAGTTTCCTAGGGAACGCTCCATCTCCTCACCCAGATGAATCATAAAGATCTTAAACAAGACTGGCCCCAACACTGAGCCTTGGACTATATTGCTTGTGACTGGCCACCAAAGGATTTAATTCCCTTCCCAACCACACCCTGGGCTCCACCACCCAGTCAGTGTTTTACCCACCAGTGCGTACACCCAAGCCATGAGCTGCCAGCTCCTCTAGGAGAAGGCAGTGGCAAACACAGTCAAAGGCCTTACTGAAGTCCAGGTAGAAAACATCCACAGCTTGTCCCTCAGGCACTCGGTGGATTCGCTGGTCATAGAAGGGGGTCAGACTGGCCAAGCAGTACAGCCATTTCTCAAATCCATGCTGGCTGGGCCTGATCCCCTGCTTGTTGTGCACATGCCTCGTGAGCACAGTCAAGACAAAGTGCTCCATGATCTTTCATGGGACCGAGGTCAGGCTGACAGGCCAGCAGTCCCCCAGACCCTCCACGTGGACCTTCTTGTGGCTGGGTGTCCCTTTGGCAAGCCTCTAGTGGTCTGGGACCCCCGCTGCTAACCAGGACTGCTGATAAATGATGGCGAGGGCCTAGGCAGGCTCCACTGCCAGCTCCCTCTGTGTCCTTGCTGGATCCCATCTGAACCTCCCCAGCACAGCCTGAGACAATTTCCTCTCGTGCGAATAAACACATACCTACTTTATAACCCTTAACGGAGTTATAGAGATTGATTCCGCGAAACGAGATGGAGGGAGAGTGGGAGGCAGGCAGGCAGGCAGACAGGCCGTGGCTCCCCCGACCCCGAGGGGAATCCAGACGACACCTCTGATCAACAGAGACCACACCGAACACAAGGCATTACAATGAGCAGTGTATAGAGAAACACCGTGGGAAAGAAAAAAAAATTGTCCTTTGACAGTACAGTGTCCCACATTCTCCCCTCTTTTTCCCGGCAGTGTGAAGCCATCTTCTGCCATCAGCTGTGAGACTCGCACACAAAGCTCAAGTCCTCTTTCAGCGTTTATAGATCAGCAGTCTTGACAACCGATATTGCACCTTCCTGAGCTCCTGCCTTGCCCTGGCACGGGCACCTCAATTGCGTCTGAGGTGCTCGAAGAGATTGAGCGGTTCAGCCGTTCGGAAACCCCAGAGGCAAGATAATGTCCCAGGGCACGTGCTCATTGCCAATGAAGAAGTGGTTGAGGCGTTCCTGAAGTCCAGGTGGAAAACATCCACAGCTTTTCCCTCAGGAGCTGGTGTGTCTGAGCACCACCCACCTGCAAACTGCAAGGTTGGGGGAACAAGAGGTGGGGAATGCCAGTAAGGCACTCGACAGTCACCAGGATAAGGAGGAGACTCCAAGAGAATGGTTGGAGAGGGTGAAACACAACATGCAAAAATCTTCCGGCATTGACCCAGAGTTGGAGGCAGGGCAAGAACTACTTAAAGTCACTTTTGTGACTCGGTTGTGGCTGGATATCAGGAAGAAACTAGAGAAGCTAGAAGACTGGCACGAGAGGGGACTTATCAAGCTACTGAGAGAAGCTCAGAAGGTGTACATCAGAAGGGTTGGAGAGAAAGCCAAGGCTAGGGCTGAACTCATGATGGCTACTGTAGAGGCAGCAAGAGAAAAGGGAAGGATTCCACCCTGGGGCCTCCTTCCCCGAGGCTCTCTCAGGGAGGACAGGGGCGGGGAGCATCCCCTAGGTGTAGTCCAAAAAGGGGGGGATGCGACGTAGGGGGTAAAAGGATCTCATGGTGTGGAGGATGCGGGAGCTGCCCCCAACGTGAGAACGCGTGTTATTGTTGTGGACAAAGAGGGCATTTTAAAAGAGAATGCTGGAATGCTGTTGTAACAGCACAGCCCTTGGAGAGCCCAGGAAAGCCATGTCCCATGGGCACATGGGCAAGTTCATTGGCATTACAGGGGTAGACCCTGAAAATCTGATGGGGACACCCAAAAGGAGAACACAGCTCATTTAGACCCGTGCTAATAACCTACCTAGCCCTGTCTTTGCATCAAAAACCTGTACCAGGAAGTTCATCTAGGACCTGCCGATGGCTGGTTTCACCTTGCAGTGAAACAATTAAGTTCTTCACGTGTATGGCCAGGCCGACCCAACAGAATGGTTGGAGAGGGTAAAACACAACATGCAAAAGCATTCTGGGATGTGCCATGGGCAGATGGGCACCGGGCACGCGTTTGGCTTCCTTAGCGCTCAGACATAGACAGTTCTTTTGACGTGACAAGTATTGAAGATCTTTGAAATCATTGCGCGTGTAACGTAACTGGATTTGCACGGGAGGTGTCCCGCATACAGATACGAGTGCGGCTCTTGGGCCCCACGGCTGCTGTCACGCCACTGCTTCTCATCAACACGAACAGGACTGCCTAAGTGCACGGTTTGAATTGGAGACATCTCAAAATCGTCCCTTAACCTTGCTGCGCGTGATGAAGTCTCCCTTGTGAAAGTGGTGGGAACCTTGGCTTGCAGGTCTCGAGAGTGTATGGTGAGTGACTCCGTGTCATAGCGGAGCCAGAGCAGCCAGAGCGCGTGTTACCTGGGGAAGCGATGCACAGACACGCACAGACGTAGCCTTTGTTCAAACACACCATTTATTGGCAACTTTGTACACTGTAAATATCCCAGAGGGAATGGACTCTCTCCAAGAGACGGGGACAGTCACCGTGCAGGTGAAATGGGAGTTTCTGGCACGAGCCTCCTCACAAGGGGCTCTTCAGCTGCATTGGGACCGACCACCCCGAGCAGCATTTGCTCTGGATGGAGAGGTGTGGCGGCAACTCCCCGAGTGTGACAGTTAGGTATGGGATCTTGCGGGATACGGGAACATAGCTACAAGCACACAAACTACGATAAACAGGCTATTAGCAAAAGCTAGTAACTTGCATACAAAGAGGGATAATAACGAGGCAGCCTTCGTGTCCCTGCACTGCAGTTCGGTGAGGCACAAAGCTTAGCAGGCGTCCCTGCGATGACAACGTTGGTCGTGGTTTGTTGCCGCACCGCTCCACAAGTTTCAGGGTTATTGATACAGATCCGTGTCGTGCCACGTAGGGCCAGTACATGCCAGGAGGCGGGAGCAACTCCACCCTGAAGTCATAGGAGAACTGTTCTTTATTGCTCATGTGCAAACCCCAGCCAAGGGTCATTCTGCGATTCTATAATTTATGATCTCCACAGGGACTCCGACCGTCAAAGGTGCTGCCCACACTGGTGGCAGTTTGCAGTCTTCTTGGCAGAGAGTTGCTGTCCCTGTCTGTGTCTCACATTCTCCTCTCTTTTGCCCAGCAGTGTGAAGCCATCTTCTGCCATCAGCTGTGAGGCACTCAAACAAAGCTCTCTGCACGAAGACCACTTTCAGTACCCTAAGATCAGCTGTGTGAACCGAACTTGCACCTCCCTGAGATCACGCAGTGCCCTGGCATGGGCTTCAGAGTCGCGTCTGAGGTGCTGGAACAGGTTGAGCGGTCCAGCCGTTCGCCACTGCGGAGGCAGGATTATGTCCTGGGGCGCATTGTCATAGCCATAGAAGAAGTGGCGGAGGCATTTCTCATCCAGGCAGCAGTGCATATATCGCGTGATTTCCACCATCCGTGGCACAAAATTGTCATTGTCCCACCCTGATGGGCCTATAAGGTTCAGGAGATGCATCACGGCTATCTTGAAGGTATAGATGGATAAGCTAGTGCCTTCCAGGAGGTGGGCACAGGTCCGAAGGCATTTGAGGTAGACACAGTTGTTTGGAGCCTGCCTGATCATATGCCTAAAGAACTTGAACTCTGCCACAGCGAAGCTCACCGTCCATGTTGTGCTTGGGGTTGGGGGGTTCTCTGAAGGCTCGCCACTCACAAAGATGTCCGAATCCATTTGCTGCACACCAAAGATAATCTCAGTCTTTAGGATTATCTGTCTGCCTCTTCCCAACTGGTATGCGCAGGAGCGCCTGGAGGGCACAATCCGTAGCCAGTATTGGGATGCTTGTGGCAAATCCTTCCAGACTGCCTTCACATTTTCATCAAACCAGGCAGCAGTTTTCTCCACATCCAGGTAGGAGCTGGTGCAGAGGGTTTGTAGGAGGCCGCGGGCCTGATTCCCCCTAGCGTCCTCCTCTAGGTGATGGCAGAAGCACCACGTCCCCTGCACACGCTCCTTTGTTGTGCAGGTGCACTTCGACTTCACACGGATGTGAAACATCCTTGCTGGGTTTCTCCCTGCAGTATCTGGCTCCAGGCGGAATACGTGCCCATGGCGGGGCCTCAGTGGCACGATGAAGCGGTAGAGTGGAACACCCCCACAAGAACCCCAACCTTCGAAATCACGGTCCACCCCGATGGGTGGTTCCAGCCCAGGGAAGGAACTATTTGACACGCGCCGTCTGATGTTCCTGATTAAAGAGTGTACCAGTTCCCTTGCCGCCTCACGCTTTTTGATCCTCTCCCGATCCTCTCGACAAATTTCTCCCAGCTTCTTCAGTTTTTTCTCATGTTTCTGCTTCTTCGACTGCTGCTTGTTGCACATCGTTTTCCTGAACCATGAGATGAGACCAAAGAGCAGGAACAGGATTCCGGTGATCACACAGAAGTGCCACTGCTGCAAGTCAAAGAGCAGGGTACCCCAGGAAAAGATGCTCTGCTCCTGTGCCTTCTTATCCCGGGTCCTCTTGTCTGTCTCCTGCAGTAGGCGAATTATCCACCAGCTGAGACCAAAGTCCAGGACCAGAACTCCGGCGATCACCCAGAAGTACCACTGCGGCAAGGCGTCAAAGAGCAGGGCACCCCAGGCAAAGCTGCTCTGCTTCTGTGCCTTCTTACGCAGGGTCCTCTTGTCTGTCTTCTGCAGCAGGCGAGTCATCCACCACCAGAGACCAAAGAAGAGGACCAGGACTCCGCCACTCACACACAAGTGCCAGGGCTGCAAGGTGTCAAAGAGCAGGGTAACCCAGGCTGAGCTGCTCTGCTCCTGTGCCTTCTCCTCCATGGTCCTCTCCTCTCTTTCCTGCCATAGGCGAGCCATCTCCTGCTGTGCCGTGCGCTCACGCGTGGCCTCATCCAGCTCATCACTAGCCATCGGCAGGTTCAGGATGAAGGTTAGGAACGCACAGACGAGGAATGCTGTGGCAGCCATGGCCTGCAGGAGGAAGGAGAAGAGGGGTTCAGAGAGGCTGGGCTGGAGGGAGCTGATGGCAGGGGAGAGGGACCTTTGGGGCAGGCAGGAGTGGGGATGAGGCAGCTGGGAGGCAGCGATGCCTTTGCACCGCTCCCTGCCCAAGGTGCTCCTAGCAGTGTCAGGGGCCTGGATGCTGGAGCAGAACAGACCCCCCCAGGGACCCACGGTTCTGCCCCAGCCCTCGTCCAGCACAGCCTCCCCCCACGTCTGCACTCACCACCATCCCACGCCGCACTGGCCAGGGCTGCGTGCTGGCACCTTTATAACCTGCCCCGTGGTCCCCTGTCCTTTGTGATGTCACAGGCACCGGAGCAAACCACGGGCAGCGGGGCACAGCACGGGCACCGGAGCACACCATGGGCTCACCCCCCAGCCAGCCCCACCCTTCACCCCCCTGGCTCAGTGACTTTCAGGTGTCCCGGGCAGCCAGCAGGGCACACATCCCTTCCCTGCTCCTGCTGGCCACACCATTTCTGACCCACACCAGGATGCTGTTGGCCTTCTTGGCCACTGGAACCCCTGCTGCCTCATGCTCAGCTGCTGTCAACCTCCACCACCAGGTGCTTTTCCACCAGGCAGCTTTCCAGCAGCTCTTTCCTGACCCTGCAGCAATTCATGGGGCAGTTGTGACTGAAGTGCTGGCCCCGGTATCCTACCTTTTTGAACCTTCTAGAATCGACCTTGGCCCCTAATCCGTCCCGTCCACATCCCACTGGAGAGGCTTCCTGCCCTCAAGCACGTCAACACTCTCACCCAATAGGGTGCCATCTGCAAAGTTTCCTAGGGAACGCTCCATCCCCTCAACCAGATGAATCATAAAGATCTTAAACAAGACTGGCCCCAACACTGAGCCTTGGCCTATATTGCTAGTGACTGGCCACCAAAGGATTTAATTCCCTTCCCAACCACACCCTGGGCTCCACCACCCAGTCAGTGTTTTTTTTTCTAGTGGTCTGGGACCCCCGCTGCTAACCAGGACTGCTGATAAATGATGGCGAGGGCCTAGGCAGGCTCCACTGCCAGCTCCCTCTGTGTCCTTGCTGGATCCCATCTGAACCTCCCCAGCACAGCCTGAGACAATTTCCTCTCGTCCTATCACAAGCTGCTTGAGAGAGGAGACTAAAACTCACCTCACTACAACCTCCTCTGAGGTAGTTGTACAGACTGGTATGATCTCCCATCATGCTCTTCTTCTCCAGACTGAACAATCCCTCTTATGCTCCTTTTAAGAGCTGTTGTCAGGACCATTCACCAGCTTTGTTGCCTTTCTCTGGACACACTCTAGCACCATAATGTCCCTGTTTTAGAGAGGGTCAGAAAACTGAACGAAGGATTCAAGGTGTGACCTTACCACTTCTGAGTACGGCAGCACAATCCTTTCCCTGGTCCTGTTGGCCGCACCATTTCTGATCCAAGACAGGATGCTTTTGGCCTTCTTGGCCACTCGGACACCCGGCCGGCTCATATTCAGCTGCTATCAAACAACATCCCCATGTCCTGTTCCACCAGGCAGCATTCCAGCCACTCTTCTCCTAGCCTGTGGTGTTGCATGGGGTTGCTGTGGACCAATTGCAGGACCAGGCACTTGGTCTTGTTCTAGTGTGCACTGCTCAGAGAGGTTTGTGAAGCTGTATTTCCAGTGCTGTGGTCAGATCTCCATGTGTGAACCCCGTCTGTGGGACGAGTTGCAGCCACCGCAATCGAGTTCCAGCATGAAACTTCATGGGGAATGCACAGAGCGCAGGCTCAGCAGGGCTCATTGATCCAAGTGACTTGTGAGGGTGGCCGCCCATGTAGAAGGAGCACTGGCAGTATAACAGGTGCAGCGGTGGCTTTGTCAGGTGCTGGGAGAGTCGCTGCACCTCTCCCTACACCGTGCAGCACTGCTGCTGGCAGAAGCTGGCATTTTGCTCTTGCAGCAGGGTTGGAGGAGAGGTTCTGGGTGTCTCAGAGCCCGGTGTGTGGAGAGACAGACCACATGAGCTTGTCCAAACTAGACCTGCTGGCAGAAACTGCAGGAGTAGCTGTTGCTTATGTGTAAACCCCAGTCAAGGGTCATTCTATGATTCTATAATTCTATATATTTCAGTATCCTAAGATCAGTAATGTTGTGAACAGAATTCACACCTCCCCAAGCTCACATATTGCCCTGGCATGGGCATCCGAATCGTGCCTGAGGTGCTGGAACAGGTTGAGCGATTCAGCCGTTTGGTACTCCAAAGGCAGGATTATGTCCTGGGGCACATTCTCATTGCCAATAAAGAAGTGGTCGAGGCGTTTCTTGTCCAGAAAGGGTCATTGGGCACTGGAACAGGCTGCCCAGGGAGGTGGTTGATTCACCTTCCCTGGAGGTGTTTAAGGCACAGGTGGATGAGGTGCTAAGGGGCATGGTTTAGTGTTTGATAGGAATGGTTGGACTCGATGATCTGATGGGTCTTTTCCAACCTGGTTATTCTATGGTTCTATGATTCTTTGATACCTTGCACCCATGGCACTTCTGGGTGATTGCTGGAGTCCTGGTCCTGCTCTTCAGGCTCTGCTGGTGGTTCAGGGAAAGGAGCCATAAGGCAGACAGCAGCAGCACTGATGAAATGTTTTTCTGGAACATGGAGCTGGTGAAGGAGGAGGAAGAAAGTGAAGGAAAATGTCCTGGTGGTGAGAGGGATCTGGACAGGATTTTTGAAAAGCGCATCCAGTGGCCTGTGCAAATTCTCTCCTACAGGACCAAGATGGTGGAGGAGCTGGTGAATGAGCTCCTCCAGATCTTCCAACAGCAGAAAGGAAGCAGTCCCGGAGGTTCCTGGAGTGTCTGGAAGACAACTTCCTCACACAGCTGGTGAGCGAACCAACAAGGGACGGTGCCCTCCTGGACCTGCTGTTGGTGAACAGAGAAGGACTGGTGGGGGATGTGAAGGTTGGAGGATGCTTGGGGCAAAGCGATCATGAGATGATAGAGTTCTCAGTGCAGGGTAAAATGAAGAAGGTTAGCAGAACAGTCGCCCTCAACTTTCAGAGAGCAGACTTTGGGCTGTTCAGAAGGCTGGTCGGAAAAGTCCCATGGGAGGCGCTCCTTGAAGGCAAAGGTGTCCATGAAGGCTCGGTGCTCTTCAAGAAGGAACTCCTAGCAGCTCAGGAGAAAGCCGTCCCCAAGTTCCGGAAAAGTAGCCGACGGGGTAAGAAACCAGCGTGGTTGAGTAGGGAGGTCCTAAGAGACATCAATAGGAAGAGGAGGGTCTATGACCTCTGGAGGAAGGGGCAGGCATCCTGGGTGGACTATAGGGAGGAAGAGAGAATGTGCAGGGAAAAAGTCAGGAGGGCTAAGGCCCAGCTAGAAATGCGATTGGCCAAGACTGTGAAAGACAACAAAAAGTCTTTCTACAAATACATCAACAGCAAAAGGAGGGCTAGGGAGAATCTCCAGTCCCTAGTAGATGCAGAGGGAGCAAGAGTAACAGGGGACGAAGACAAGGCTGAAGTGCTCAATGCCTACTTTGCCTCAGTCTTTAACAGTAAGGAAAATTGTTCCCTCTGTGCACAACTCCAAGGGTCGGATGACAAGTATGAGATTCCCAAGGTCCAAGAGGAGGTGGTTAGAGACTTGCTTGCCCAGCTAGATGCCCACAAGTGTATGGGGCCGGATGGAGTCCACCCAAGAGTTTTGAGGGAACTGGCGGATGTGCTGGCCAAACCCCTTTCCATCATCTTCCAGCAGTCCTGGATGACTGGGGAGGTTCCGCTGGACTGGAGGCTGATGTCGTGCCCATCTATAAGAAGGGGCGCAGGGAAGATCTGGGGAACTACAGGCCTGTCAGCCTGACCTCGGTACCGGGGAAAGTCATGGAGCGGGTGATCTTGAGTGCAATCATGAAGCACTTGCAAGAGAACCGGGTGATCAGGCCCAGTCAACACGGGTTCATGAAAGGCAGGTCTTGCCAGAGTAATCTGATCACCTTCTATGACCAAGTGACTAAACTCTTGGACGAGGGAAAGGCTGTGGATGTATCTTCCTGGACTTTAGTAAAGCCTTTGATGTAGTTTCTCATAGCATTCTGCTTCGGAAACTGTCGGCCTCTGGCCTGGACGGGCGCACACTCTTCTGGGTGAAAAACTGGTTGAATGACCGGGCCCAGAGGGTGGCGGTAAATGGAGTTAAATCCAGCTGGAGGCCAGTGACAAGTGGGGTTCCCCAGGGCTCAGTCCTGGGTCCAGTCCTGTTCAATGTCTTTATCAACGACCTGGATGAAGGCATCGAGTGCCCCTTAGCAAGTTTGCAGATGACACCAAGCTGGGTGGAAGTGTCGATCTGCTGGAGGGTCGGGAGGCTCCAAAGGGATCTGAACAGGCTGGACTGCTGGGCTGAGTCCAACGGCAGGAGGTTTAACAAGGCCAAATGCCGGGTCCTGCACTTGGGGCACAACAACCCTAAGCAGAGGTACAGACTAGGAGAAGCCTGGCTGGAAAGCTGCCAGGAGGAGAAGGACCTGGGGGTGTTGGTTGACAGCCGACTGAACATGAGCCAGCAGTGGCCCAGGTGGCCAAGAAGCCAATGGCATCTTGGCTTGGATCAGGAACGGCGTAACCAGCAGGTCCAGGGAGGTTATTCTCCCTTTGTGCTCGGCACTGGGGAGACCGCACCTCGAATCCTGTGTTCAGTTCTGGGCCCCTCACCACAAGAAGGATGCTGAGGCTCTGGAGCGAGTCCAGAGAAGGGCAACAAAGCTGGTGAAGGGGCTGGAGGACAAATCTTATGAGGAGCAGCTGAGAGAGCTGGGGGTGTTTAGCCTGGAGAAGAGGAGGCTGAGGGGAGACCTTATTACTCTCTACAACTACCTGAAGGGAGGTTGTGGAGAGGAGGGTGCTGGCCTCTTCTCCCAAGTGACAGGGGACAGGACGAGAGGGAATGGCCTCAGGCTCTGCCAGGGGAGATTTAGGCTTGAGATTAGGAAAAAGTTCTTCACGGAGAGGGTGGTTAGGCATTGGAACGGTCTGCCCAGGGAGGTGGTTGAGTCACCGTCCCTGGAGGTGTTTAAGGTTAGGGTAGACGAGGTGCTTAGGAGCATGATTTAGGGATTGGTGGGAATGGTTGGACTCAACGATCCAGTGGGTCTCTTCCAACCTGGATATTCTGTGATTCTGTGATTTCTGCGATAGTTTCTTCCCTGTGCTGCAACCAGCCCTAAGTATGGGAAGCACCTTCGAAGGTTGGAGTCCCTGTGAAGATGCTGCTGCCTACCAGCTGCTCCTGCCCCTGAAGGTGCCTCATGGCCGTATCTTTCACCTGGAGATGGGTACCACAAGGATGATGCCAGCAGCAGACCCCGTCGCTACATTATGAAGAATCGTGCAACACAAGCGCTGTTGCCTGGAGGAGAAGCGCCTCAACCACTTCTTCCATGGCAATGAGAAAGTGCCCAAGGAGGTAAGCTTGCCACTGTCCTTCAAAACGGCCGAGCCACTCAATCTCTTCCAACGCTTCACTCAGGGTCCACTGGACTGTGACAACGCGCTGCATGATTTCAAAGACCTGCAAAATTGACTCAAAAGACAGCTCATGAAGGGATACTGAAAGGGGTCTCCACGCTCTGAGGTGTGATTGTGGGTCTCTCAGCTGACAGCAGTCAACATCCTCATGTAATAAACAGGCTATTCAGCATTTTGCCTTGAATAATGGAACGTGGTGGAAGGTCAAAGGAGGTGGAGATCCAAATGTTTTGATCCTAATCGCTGTACCTGAGTTTAGGACCAATGCTTGGGTCATGAGGGGAATGTTTCCTTTCTTTGCTGGCGCCAGCTTGTCTGTGGTGCTGGGTTCGTGGAGGGGCAGTTCTGCAGCAGCGGGCGCTGCGGCCCACGTGGCAAGACCCACTCCCCCCCCCAGCACATGCTGATGGGGGTCAGAGGAGAAACTACTTTTGTCCCAAAAAGAAATGTATAAAAGGGGAGAGTTGGGAACTGGGACCAGGTGCGCCTCTGGCTAGACGCAGTCTGGCCTCAGCCACGTGCCCAGCACTGTACCCCTTGCTTTGCTGACTTTATTCCTCAATAAAAGACTCTTGGAGTTTTAGTTTGCAGAGTGTGTTTATAACACTGTGATGACTAGATTAATCTGTAGCCCATCGTTATCTATCAAAAGGGATTGGTAAGCAGTGTTAGCAATTCTTTCTCTGCTCAGATCACCTTTTGTGAAGTTTTGCAACTTTTTGAAGAGCAAAAACAAGTAAATTGAAATTGAAATGAGGTAATTGATACAAATGCAAAGCATTACGTTTTATAAAAGACAAGAAGGATGAATCATCCTGATGTATACAGCAGTGAGATCTGGTATTGCAAGGGATGAACACCACAAGAACAATATTCCATTTCTCTGTGATCACCTTCTGTCGCTTATCACACATCACAGCAGCAGCAGCAGGAAAAGGAGGACACAAGATCATGGATACTTTTTTAAAACTGGGGCAATACCTCATTCATAACCTATGGACACCAAAAACATTAAGTTCAGCTGCATCAGAGAAGTCTTCTCAGTTCAAAAGAGCAGAAGCCACATTAGTCTTCTCTGTATCCTTCCAATTTTAACGTATACATCATCAAAGTCAGTGCGATATGATTCTGCAATGCTTTGGGAGGGATTTAAAAGATGTGTAGATGTGGCACTCTGGGATGTGGTTTAGTGGTGGACTTGGCAGAATTGCTTAAGGTTGGACTTTATGACCTTAAAAGGTCTTTTCCAACCTAAGCAATTGTATGAAAATTCAAGGTAGCACATTTGATGAGCAAATAAAGCAAACTGTAGTAAACCATTCCACTTTCCTATCTGACTGACATACAGACGTTCCAGGCTGCCTTGTTTAGCATAATTCCGTTTAATTGATTCTTTAATCAATTAAAGAGAGGTTCAGGCTGGACATCAGAAGGAAATTTTTCACAGTAAGGGTCATTGGCTACTGGAACAGGCTGCTGAGGGAGGTGGTTGAGTCACCTTCCCTGGAGGTGTTTATAGGACAGGTGGATGAGGCACTATGGGGCATGGTTTAGTGTTTGACAGGAACGGTTGGACTCGATGATCCGGTGGGTCTCTTCCAACCTGGTGATTCTGCGATTCTACGATTCTTGCCAAACATAAAAGAATCACAGAAAGCCAGGTTGGAAGGGACCTCAAAGCCCGTCTGGTCCAACCTTCTAGGTGACGTGCAGTTTAAGTGAGATGGCCCAGAACCCTGTCAAGCTCAGTCTTAAAGGCATCCAGTGTGGAGGAATCCACTACTTCCCTGGGGAGATTATTACAATGTTTCACTGGTCTCACGGGGAAAAAATGTACTCCGGGAATCCTACCATCTCCTCCCCCCGGGCACTTCCGGTTCCGCCTGGGCCACTTCCGGTTCCGCCTGGGCCACTTCCGGTTCCGCCGGGCCGCTTTCGGTTCCCCGAGAGCCGCCACCCGTGCTGCTGTTCCCGCTGCTGTTCCCGCTCCTACTCCCGCTCCTACTCCCGCTCCTGCTCCTACTCCTACTCCTACTCCTACTCCTCTCTTCCTCCTGCTCGCTTCTCCTCCTCCTTCTGTTCCCCCCATTCTCCTGCTCCGCTCCCCTGCCCCGCTCCCTCTTCCCCTCGCCCGCCGGCGGCGATGCTGGGGCGGCTGTGGCTGCGGGGGCGCCGCCCGGGGCCGCTGCTGGGCACCCGCCGCCGCTTCTGGGGGTGGCTGAACGCCGTGTTCAACAAGTAAGGGCGGGCGAGGGGCTGGCACGCCCCAGGCACCCCTCATCCCATCCAGGGAGCAGGGGAGAGCGGCTGGAAAGCTGCCTGGAGGAGGAGGACCCAGGGGCGCTGGTCGACAGCGGCTGAACGTGAGCCAGCGGTGGCCCAGGCGGCCAAGAAGGCCAGTAGCATCCTGGCTTAGATCAGCCACAGCGTGGCCAGCAGGACCAGGGAAGGGATCGACCCCCTGGACTTGGTATTGGTGAGGCTACACCTCGAATCCTGGATTCAGTTTTGGTCCCTCACTCCAAGAAGGACATTAAGGCTCTGGAATGAGTCCAGAGAAGAGCAACAAAGCTGGTGAAGGGGCCAGCGAACAGGCCTTATGAAGAATGACTGAGAGAGCTGGGGGTGTTTAGCCTGGAGAAGAGGAGGCTGAGGGGAGACCTCATTGCTCTCTACAACTACCTGAAAGGAGGTTGTGGAGAGGAGGGAGCTGGGCTCTTCTCCCAGGGGACAGGACGAGAGGGAATGGCCTCAAGCTCCGCCAGGGGAGATTTAGGCTTGAGATTAGGAAAAAATTCTTCATGGAGAGGGTGGTTAGGCATTGGACATTAGAAAAAATTTTTCACGGAAAGGGTCATTGGGCGCTGGCAGAGGCTGCCCAGGGAGGGGGTTGAGTCACCTTCCCTGGAAGGGTTTAAGGGGCGTGGTGTAGTGTTTGATGGGAATGGGTGGACTTAATGATCTGATGGGTCTTTTCTCATCTGGTGATTCTATGATTATGAGAGGTGACTGAGGGACCTGGATGGGCTTTATGATTCCTTCCACCCCAAACTCTTCTATGATTCCATTATTATTATTCCATCATGCACGTAACAAAATACTTGTTTTGCATTGTCACTAACCATCAAGACAAAAACCCTGCAGCATTACAAAAACCCTGTGGGTCTCTTTCTGTCCGAGCAGAGTGGACTATGAGCGTATCCAAGCCGTCGGCCCCGACCGGGCCGCTTCAGAGTGGCTGCTGCGATGCGGTGCCCTTGTGCGTTATCAAGGCTACGAGAAATGGCAACAGGACTACAATGGTCTCCCAACAGGGCCACTGGGCAAGTACAAGATAGAAGCCATCAACGCCACCGAGTCTTGCATCATGTACAGAGGATTTGACTATCTGGGTAACGTAGCCACAGCTGCTCACAGAGTCACCTTCCCTGGAGGTGTTTAAGGGCCAGGTGGTCAAGGTGCTGAAGGACATGGTTTAGTGATTGATAGGAATGGTTGGACTTGGTGATCCAGTGGGTCTCTTCCAACCTGGTGATTCTATGATTCTGTAATTCTATATGTAGAGAAAAAATCAGAAGGGCAAAGGCTCAACTAGAAAGCAGATTGGCAAAGTCGGTGAAAGATAACAAAAAATCTTTCTATAAATCTATAAATAATAAAAGGAAGACTAGGGAGACCATACAGTCCCTATTGGATGCAGAAGGAACAACAGTGACAGGGGACGAGGAAAAGGCTGAGGTACTTAATGCCTTCTTTGCCTCAGTCTTTAATTATAAAGAAAGTTGTTCCCTCTGTGTACAAACCCAGGAGCTAGAGGAACAAAATGAGGATCATGGTCCAAGACGAGGTGGTCAGAGCCTTGCTAGCCCAACTAGACACCCACAAGTGTATGGGGCCGGATGGAGTCCACCCAAGAGTTTTGAGGGAACTGGCGGATGTGCTGGCCAAACCCCTTTCCATCATCTTCCAGCAGTCCTGGATGACTGGGGAGGTTCCGCTGGACTGGAGGCTGATGTCGTGCCCATCTATAAGAAGGGGCGCAGGGAAGATCCGGGGAACTACAGGCCTGTCAGCCTGACCTCGGTACCGGGGAAAGTCATGGAGCGGGTGATCTTGAGTGCAATCATGAAGCACTTGCAAGAGAACCGGGTGATCAGGCCCAGTCAACACGGGTTCATGAAAGGCAGGTCTTGACAAACTAACCTGATCGCCTTCTGTGACCAAGTGACTCGGCTGCTGGATGAGGGAAAGGCTGTGGATGTATCTTCCTGGACTTCAGTAAAGCCTTTGACACAGTTTCTCACAGCATTCTGCTACGGAAACTGTCCCCTCTGGGCTGGACAGGCGCACACTCTCCTGAGAGGAAAACTGGTTGAATGACTGGGCCCAGAGAGTGGTGGGAAATGGGGTTAAATCCAGCTGGAGGCCAGTGACAAGTGGGGTTCCCCAGGGCTCAGTTCTGGGTCCAGCCCTGTTCAATGTCTTTATCAATGATCTGGATGAAGGCATCGACTGCACCCTTAGCAAGTTTGCAGACGACACTAAGCTGGGTGGAATTTTGGATCTGCTGGAGGGTCGGGAGGCTCCAAAGGGATCTGAACAGGCTGGACCACTGGTCTGAGACCAACGGCATGAGGTTTAACACGGCCAGATGCCGGATCCTGCACTTGGGGCACAACAACCCTGAGCAGCTACAGACTAGGAGAAGTCTGGCTGGAAAGCTGCCAGGAGGAGAAGGACCTGGTGGTGTTGGTTGACAGCGACTGAACATGAGCCAGCAGTGGCCCAGGTGGCCAAGAAGGCCAGTGGCATCTTGGCTTGTATCAGAAACGGCGTGGCCAGCAGGTCCAGGGAGGTTATTCTCCCTCTGTACTCGCCACTGGTGAGACTGCACCTCAAATCCTGTGTTCAGTTCTGGGCCCCTCACCACAAGAAGGATGTTGTGGCTCTGGAGCGAGTCCAGAGAAGAGCAACGAAGCTGGTGAAGGGGCTGGAGAACAGGCCTTATGAGGAGCGGCTGAGAGAGCTGGGGTTGTTTAGTGTGGAGAAGAGGAGGCTGAGGGGAGACCTCATTACTCTCTACAACTACCTGAAAGGAGGTTATAGAGAGGAGGGTAATAGCCTCTTCTCCCAAGTGACAGGAGACAGGACAAGCGGGAATGGCCACAAGCTCCGCCAGGGGAGATTTAGACTGGACATTAGGAGAAAATTTTTCACAGAAAGGGTCATTGGGCACTGGCAGAGGCTGCCCAGGGAAGTGGTTGATTCACCTTTCCTGGAGGTGTTTAACGCATGGGTGGACAAGGTGCTGAGGGGCATGGTTTAGTTTTTGATAGAAATGGTTGGACTCGATGAGCCGGTGCATCTCTTCCAACTTGATTATTCTATGATTCTATGGAATGGCCTTAGTTCTTTCAGCTGCATCAAAATAACCAGACCATTTTCTTATTCCTTATTAGAATATAGAGAAATTTTTGAAATCTGACTAGTTTTCCATTTTTAAAATGGCTCTGCAAACACCCAGCACTTCCTCAGGTTTTGCTGGAGGTGTAGCATGAAGCACAAAGAGAGTGGGAACTTGGTCAGCCCTTACGTGCCGTGACAGTAGAACTAAGGACATGTGACAAACATTTGCTGTTTCATTGAGTTTATTGTAAAGCAGCAGAAAGTGCTACTTTAAATCTCTTTCTACACGTAGTGATGGTTTTGGTGCCGTTGAAGTCATAAGGCCGCTTGTTCTCCAGGCATTTATGTCTTCAACAACAAAAAGCACTCTGTTTATTACAAAGTAAGAGGTTAAAAAATGGTTTTGGTCTCCTTTAACTAACGCAAACCCAAATGGGGAGCAGACTGCTGGGAGGGTACCTCCATGGGAACCATCCTAAGTCAGAGTCACTGCTTATCACCCAAACTTCCAGAATTTATGTGTTTGCCCACATTATCAAGAGGATACAACCTTGGGATTTCCATGTATACAAAGTACCATAAAGGGATTTTGGAGATTCTTGTGCATTTTGGCCCTGCCATATGGAGGACCATGGTGCTGTGTGGTTTTGGAGGTGAATGAGAACTTATCTGGCTGGCCTGTTCCTGGTATTGTGAAGCAAATACTCATTTTTATCACAGAATCACCAGGTTGGAAGAGACCCGCTGGATCATCGAGTCCAACCATTCCTATCAATCAGTAAAGCATGTCCCTCAGCACCTCGTCCACCCATCCCTTAAATACCTCCTGACTTAACCCTCTCCCTGAGCAGCCTGTTCCAGTGCCCAATGACCCTTTCCGTGAAAATTTTTTCCTAATGTCCAGCCTTATCTTTCCAGATGGCCTGGAACACGTGACAGAAATCCAGCTGCAGAAATGTATTTACATCCAGGACGAGTGCCTGCAGAGGCTCAGCGAGACGAAAAACCTGCAGAAGAGCCTCCTTCAACTGAAGATCATTTCCTGTGGGAATGTCACAGACAAAGGCATCCTTGCACTCCACAAGCTGACGTATGTGTGCTGCTGAGTTCTTCTTCCTCCCTCGTTGTTGCCACCGCACAGTATTGGGATTGTGTTGCCTGGCAGGGCTGAGCCCCATGTATTTGTGGGCGGTTCCAGAACCATGCGGGGCTGCAGGACGGCTGGGTCCCAGGGATGGACCTGGCTGACAGCTAGGAGGGATGGCACTGCCGGCAGGGTGTGTTCTTCAGGTGTGGTTGAAGACAGGGTTGTGGATGGTTCTGAAGAGACAGTGAGCTAAAAGCCTGAAGCATCCACCTCATAAATACTTTCTGTGAGAACCTGTGACCTTTTAAAAGACTCCAAATAATGATGGTAGGGTGGGGAGGCCCCGGCCTCACCCAGACAAGCAGTGGCTACCCCCTCCCTGGAGGGGTTCAAGGCTAGGTTGGATGGGGCTTGGAGCCCCTGATCCAGTGGGAGGTGGCCCTGCCCATCGCAGGGGATGGAACTGGATGGACTTTGAGGTCGCTTCCAGCCCAAACCATTCCATGATTCTATGATCCTTTGTTCAGTTCTGGGCCCCTCACCACAAGAAGGATGTTGAGGCTCTGGAGCGAGTCCAGAGAAGAGCAACGAAGCTGATGAAGGGGCTGGAGAACAGGCCTTATGAGGAACGGCTGAGAGAGCTGGGGGTGTTTAGCCTGGAGGAGGCTGAGGGAAAACCTCATTGCTCTCTACAACTACCTGAAAGGAGGTTGTGGAGAGGAGGGAGCTGGTCTCTTCTCCCAAGTGACAGGGGACAGGACGAGAGGGAATGGCCTCAAGCTCTGCCAAGGGAGGATTAGGCTTGACGTCAGGAAAAATTATTTCACGGAAGGGGTCATTGGGCACTGGCAGAGGCTGCCCAGGGAGGTGGTTGGGTCACCTTCCCTGGAGGTGTTTAAAAGATGAGTGGATGACGTGCTGAGGGACACAGTGTAGTGTTTGATGGGAATGGCTGGACTCGATGATCCAATGGGTCCTTTCCAACCTAGTGATTCTATGATTTCTGCATCAACAATTCCAGAATAGTTGCTGACTTTTGTTTTTAAATATTTTTAGGAACCTTGAATATTTGTATCTGAGTGACCTTCCCGGCATCAGACAGAAGGAAACTACTGTTCGTGTCCTTCAGCAGGCACTGCCGAGCCTAGAGCTGGAGCTGGACTTGGAATAACACCCCTGCACCTGACTGAGATGTTTTTCATTTCATAGCATTTATCATATGCTGCATAAATTTAAGTTGTAGACGCTGCTGTATTTCCAGCTATGGGAATAAGCCCAGATTTCCCAGCCCAGCCTCAAAAGCTGGATGCAGTTAAGTTCTGTTAAGCTGAACTGGCGTGGTGAGTCAGGCACTGAGATGGAGGCTTCTTATCCCTGAGCATCAGCTTGGCCTCTGAAGGAAGCTCTGCCCAGCTCCGGAAAGGACGACATTGCTGCATCGTGGGGATGATCTTTAGTATCGCTTAGCACAGAGAGGGCCGAAAAGCGATTCCCTCTGGCCTGCAGTGTCCTGGGCTTTGTCACAGAGCAGCTTTCCAGGCCACCCACTGCTTACAAGCAGTGCCACCTTGCACATACCCAGGATTAGGTGGCTGAATATCATAGAATCATGGAATGGTTTGGTTGGAAGGGACCTCAAAGCCCATCCAGTCCCACCCCCTGCCACAGGCAGGGACACCTCCCACTGGATCAGGGGCTCCAAGCCCCATCCAACCTGGCCTTGGACACCTCCAGGGATGGGGCAGCCACCACTGCTCTGGGCAACCTGGGCCAGGGCCTCCCCACCCTCGGCGTGAAGAATTTCTTCCTAATGTCTAATCTAAATCCTTCACCTTCCAATTTAAAGCCATTCCCTCTTGTCCTATCACTGCATAATCCATATGGAAGAGACTGGAACACCACAGCTTTCCGAGCGTACCCAAAACCTCCTACTGACACAATGCTAAAGACTAAAATACCTTAAATAACATGCTGTGCAAGGTAGCCAGGCACAGACTCTGAGGCTTTGGCAGCTGTCCCACTCAAACTGCTGTTGCTGTTCTTGAACACAGACCGGGACTGGGAAAGGAAAACGCTCTAACTTTCAAGTAGAAAAAAGACGTTCTTTACCCAGTAGTAAAACTTCAAAGTAAAACACATCCAGTCAATTGGAAGACCAAGCTGTATGTTTTTTATTCAAAATCAACACAACTTTACATCCTGCGATTACCCAGAATCACTCTAACACGTACGCTTAGGCAGGATTTCTGCCTGTGTCCGGCCACGTTATAAATCATAGTCATCAATTACTTTGGATAAAAACAATGTCTGTAAGTCGACAGACAAGTGACTTCACTAGTGGTAGAAACAGCAGATGAATACAATGTCATGACACAAGACAGAAGCAGGCAGGAAGAACTCTGACAGATTAAAGCAGCAGGAGGTTGTGCTGTTTGTGTGTTCTGGGAACAGCATCTGCCAAGCCTTCTGTCAAGCCTAAGTCTGCGCCAGGGCTTCTAACACCCTGTGATACATAAATCCAGAGGTAAAGCAATTTCCTGTGCTTTTCCAGTAGGTTTATAACAACCAGGAGGGTCAGGCAGCCTCTCTTCCATCCCCCTGCACCCCACACCCCCCTACCCCATCTCTTCTACTCGCATGGGTGATGCGTTGCAGGTCCTTGCGGGAGCAGTGACTCCAAGTGGTGTCGCTGTTTGACACTGCAGAACTCTGATTTCTTTGGCAAGGCTGCAGTTCTTCTGCCAAGACTGAAACAGGGGTGCAATAGGCAAGAAGTTTGGAATTCACACTGGGAATGCTGGGCTGCAGTAATCCTGAACCAGGGAACAATTGCCAACTAGAGCACAACAAATAGTTCCCTTTGTACAGACAACAGTGGACAAGGTGCGCTTGGCATTCCCTCTGTGCATTGCCTTCCTTCCATCCATAACCCAGAGCACATTCCTTTACAGACCGCTTCTGTATGTGTCATAGCATCTATTTATTTCATTTTCCACCACGTATCCTCTTGTAAATTCTGAATGACCTGATCTCTGAACCATAAGTAGATGTAATCGGCCACCATTTAGATGTTAGGGAAGTGGTAGTTCGATGTCCGTGTTTTCGAGCAGAGCTTCTTGCTGTCCAAGGCGGGCAAAGCGTTGCTGCTGGGCAGCTGGGGCAGGTGCTGCAGCTGAAGAAATAACAGAAATTGAAATGAGAAGGAAGCACGTATTTCACTTTTCCAACAGGAATACATGCTGTAAAACCTTTCCTGCTCCAACTCTGCACTTCCCAACCTCAGTCATGGATCTGGTGTTCTACAACCTCACTTCAGGTGCTTCTTAAGAATCATAGAATCACTAGGTGGGAAAAGACCTTTGAGATCATCAAGTCCAACTATACCTGTCCACAACTAAACCAGATCCCTGATCACCTCATCTACAGAATCATAGAACTGCCAGGTTGGAAGAGACCTTTGAGACTGTCGAGTCCAATCATAACCTGTCCACAACTAAACCAGATCCCTGAGCACTCATCTACAGAATCATAGAATCGCTAGGTTGGAAGAGAACTTTGAGATCAGAGTCCATCATCCAGTTCTTTCCATCACCCAGGGTAGAAATAACATTACTATTAGATCCCAGGTGATAGAGATGGCAGAGGCCAGTCAGTCAGATCTAGGAGCAGTTCTCCATCCTGCATGTCCAATTTCCCTGCATGTCCCCAGTTCAGTGTTACCGCTGCCATGGGGAATATGGCTCACAGAGAGCAGGAACTGCTGACTGACTCCCATCCTGAGGCTGGATGTGGAGTCTGGATAGGCTGAAACAGCAGGGAGGTACTTGCTTGGCAACTCCAGCTGCAGAAACACCCCGCACGCTGTGTAACATCTGGACCTGAGCACAGGATCACCTCCTACCAGGAGTTACAAATGAAACTGGGCATTTTTGCCCTCTCCAAAATGTGGGATTCAAACACACCAAAAAGATCACAGAACACCAAGGCAGAAGGGACCTCAGGGATCATCTGGTCCAACCATTTTAGGTGATCTATAGTTTACAAGAGATGGCCCAGCACCTTGTCAAGCTGAGCCTTGAAAGTGACTAGTGTAAAGGAATCCATCACCTTCCTGGGGAGACAATTCCGACGTATCCATAGATCCCAGAGAACCCCAAATTAAACGCACCACCCAGTTTCTTCAGCTACTCTGCTATTGGTCTGCAATGCCCATTCATAATAACACCAATCCTTCCCATGGCTCTGCTGCTTCTCCCCAGTGACTCACCAGAGCAGCAATGCAGATTTCCCTTTGTACCAAGTTCCTCTTTACCCAGCAGGTTTGGTTTCTCCTCAGACTAAAATGATGACCAGTCCCAAGCAGGAGCTCTCTCTCCATTACTTCCAGCGTGAGGCCACCACCCACAGTGGCCCAGCATCATCCTGAGACACACACTGCTAAATGCTACCAGGAAAATCTTACCCCCGGCATGTGCTTCCGAGGCAGCCTGGCTGCTTTCCAAGCTGTTTTCTCACGTTCTTTCCCCAGATCAGCTGCCCCTCTAATGCTGTCAAAATAGGGATGCTGCAGCAGCTGCTCACACGTCTGCCTCTCCGCAGGGTCCATATGAAGGCAGCCCTTGGAAAAGCAAAGTAAAGGATCGCATGGAGCACTTCACAGAATCATAGAACGACTAGGTTGGAGAAGAACTTTGAGATCCTCAAGTCCAACCAACCGTATCTGTCCACTCCTAAATGAGATCCCTGAGCAGATCATCTGCCCGTCTTTTAAACATCTCTAGGGATGGAGACTCCACCACTGCCCCTGGGCAGCCTCTGCCAGGGCCTGGTAAACCTTTCAGTGAAGAAAAGTTTACTAATATCCAGCCTAAACCTGCCCTGATGAAACTTGAGGCCATTCCCTCTTGTCCTATCACTACTTACATGGGAGAAGAGACCGGCACCCACCTCATTCTGACCTCCTTTCAAGCAGTTGTAGACAGTGATGAGGTCTCCCCTCAGCCTCCTTTTCTCCAGACTAAACAACCCCAGGTCCCTCAGCCACCTCTCATAACCCTTGTTCTCCAGCTCTGTTCCCTTCTTTGGACACGCTCCAGCCCCTCAATATCCTTCTTGGAGCGAGGGGCCCAAACCTGAACCCAGGATTTGAGGTGCAGCCTCACCAGCATCCAGCCCAGGAGCACAATCTCTTGTCTGTTCCTACTGGCCACACTCTTTCTGATCCAAGCCAAGATGCCATTGGCCTTCTTGGCCACCTGGGCCACTGCTGGCTCATGCTCAGCCACTGTCGACCAACACCCCCAGGTCCTTCTCCTCCAGGCAGCTTTCCAGCCTCTCCTCCCCAAGCCTGGAGCTGTACGGGGTTGTTGTGACCCAAGTGCAGGACCGGGCACTTGGCATTGTTGAACCCCGTCCCCTGATCTCAGCCCATGGATCCAGCCTGTCCAGGTCCCTCTGCAGAGCCTTCAAACCCTTGAGCAGATCAACACTTCTGCCCAGCTTAGAGTCATTCACATTTGTATTCGCAACATCTTAATAAGGGAGTAATGCTTTCCACCTCCATGGTAAAAATGAGTGAATTACAGGGGAGCAGATTAAAACTCCTCTCCAAATCCTCTCCAGCTCTGTTTTTCAATGAATCTCTGATCGTTCAGCTGCGAACTCCCAAACCATTTACCAGATGGATAAGCAAACCAGCCACGCCGGCTACGTCTCAGTGCAGAGCTCCTCCACTTGCTGCAGTGTTCTTACCTTCATAAGAGCTAAAGCAGAGTAGGAAATATTCGGGAATTTCACTTCTAGTGGCTCCTGGAGAGAAAAAGCAGTGGGGGTGCCCCTATTAGCAACCTCTTCAACCATTAGGGCACCAGAAAGTACCAGAAGGGAGGAGAAGGAAAAAAGATTAAGCATTTGTTTGATGATTTTACACAGGGTATGGGTTAAAACATCATGCAAGTGGTTCAGCCACCTCCCTCTAACATTCTAGTCTATGCTGGCCAAGTAGAAGGCAAAGCTTTTGGATAGGGAAGAAACACCACACAGAAAAGGACTGGTTGAGCCGAGCAAGCGAGGCTTTTCCAGCTCTGTTGCCAAAGTGGACAACAGGTGTACTCTGGGTGAAAGCAGCAGGAACACTGCCCTCCCCAAACACCGTCTCCTCAGTGCTGCAGACAGATCGCTGGTTGGTGTGGGGCTCAAGGGATGTGCGTCTGGGGGGAGCTCTTACCATGATCTCTGGGTCTGGAACTCTGACCCCGCTGAAGAACTGATTGGTGCTGAACACTTGCTGGTGCCTGGGAATCAGATCCCCTGCAACCATAAACACATAAAAAAACACCCCAAACAAACCTAAGTGGGATTAATTTGCTGTTTTTACAGTGCCTGCATCAAACAAGCTCATAGAATCATAGAATAACCAGGTTGGAAGAGATCCACTGGATCATCGAGTCCAACCATTCCCATCAAACACTAAACCATGTCCCTCAGCACCTCGTCCACCCATCCCTTAAACACCTCCAGGGAAGGTGACTCAACCCCCTCCCTGGGCAGCCTCTGCCAGTGCCCAATGACCCTTTCTGTGAAATATTTTTTCCTAATGTCCAGCCTGAACCGCCCCTGGTGGAGCTTGAGGCCATTGCCCCTTGTCCTGTCCCCTGTCCCTTGGGAGAAGAGGCCAACTCCCTCCTCTCCACAACCTCCCTTCAGGTAGTTGGAGAGAGCAATGAGGTCTCCCCTCAGCCTCCTCTTCTCCAGGCTAAACATCCCCAGCTCTCTCAGCCGCTCCTCATAAGGCCTGTTCTCCAGCCCCTTCACCAGCTTCGTTGCTCTTCTCTGGACTCGCTCCAGAGCCACAACATCCTTCTTGTGGTGAGGGGCCCAGAACTGAACCCAGGATTCAAGGAGCGGTCTCACTCTCACAAGGCTGACAGCATCCGAGAGAATATCTAAAGAATCACAGAACTGTTTGGTTGGAAAAGATCTTTGAGATCATTGAAGCCAACTGTACCTGCCCACTATTAAACCAGATCTCTGCCTGCAGTCACAACAGCCCCGTGCTGCAAATAGCTCAAAGAAAGCAGTTCCAGAACAGGAGTTCTCAGCTGCCGTGCATCTCCCAGGCTCTGAGTGTCTGTGCTGCGCAGCAGGGTGGCTTTTTTGAACTGTGGCCGCTGTAGCCGAGGGCTTTGAAGAACACAGCTTTCTGTATGTCCCCCGATGCTAAATACCTCCATACTCTCACAGCATGACTGGGAAAGCACACATCTGGATCTGTGCTATGAACAGGACCCTGGGCAGGACACCAGAGTATGAGGTGAGGCATAAAGGTGCAGAAACACAGCTGCTCCACGTGCCTGTGCCTCCACTGCACGATGACCCCAGTGTTGGATCCGTGTTTGGACCATTTTGCAGCAGCAGAGCTAGAGGATGCTGTTCATACAACTCCCAGTATCCAAAACTCCAGCCAAGCCGCAGCCAGGGATCCTTCCCGGGGCGTTGGGCCAGAGCGGATTGGCACTGACTCCCATCGAACTCCCGTGATGGACCCAGAGCTCTGAGCAAGGAGCTGGCAGGAGCCACTGTTTGCTTTGGAGGTGGCACGGCAGCGTGGGCAGGATTTGTTGGAGGGTGGGAGAGCCGGGCACAGCCAGCCTGTGCTCCACACTTCGGCATTTCCAAAGGGAACCCTGTCCTCTCTGACTGCTGGAAGGGGACAGCGTGACCGCAAGCGTTCCAGCTTCAATTAACTGACACTGTTGTAAAGAAAAGAGCTGGAATGCAGCACCAGGAACGTGCTGGAGCTTTTCCCCAGTGGCTTCTCAGCCCCTTTTTTTGAAGCTTGGAGCAGCTCAGAGTGAGCAAAATATTAAAATCAAATGCAAAGGAGCCAGTACAACAGCCAAACTACACAGCTTTGACAAGGAGCTTTTCTCTGAGCACTGCTTCTTCAGTCCAGCACCTGGAGTAAAAGGGAATTTCCCCTGGCTGACACCGTGTCCTTGCAAATAAATCACAACCTAACACTGGCATGAATGTTTTCAGCAGGGTGAAGCAATCAATGCTTAACTGTTTTTCTAGCTAAGGAGCTTATCTGTTTAAAGCCATGGATCACCTTTAGAGTTTTATAAACTGCTCGGCAAAAGTCACAGTTCTCAGTTCATTCCAGCAAATTTCTATTAAAAGTGAAGGTTTGTCCCTTTCCACTTGAGAAATCACCTTACCCACCAACATCACAGAGAAACAATGAGACTGGGTTAACTTAAACATTGCATACATGGAATCACAGAATGGTTTGGGTTGGAAGGGACCCCAAAGCCCATCCAGTTCCATCCCTGCCCTGGGCAGGGACACCTCCCACTGGATCAGGGGCTCCAAGCCCCATCCAACCTGGCCTTGGACACCTCCAGGGATGGGGCAGCCACCACTGCTCTGGGCAACCTGGGCCAGGGCCTCCCCACCCTCAGAGCAAAACTTTTCTTCGTAAGATCTCATCTCAGTCTCCCCTCTTTCAGCTTAAAATCAGCGGAGCTCTGATGAGTGGTGAAAGAGACACTCACCCAGGGTTCTCCGGATGAGGTACAGTTGGTCAACATCGGACTTGCCAGGCCACAGGGGAACACCAGAGAGCAGCTCTGCGAAGACACAACCTATCGCCCACACATCCACGGGAGGCCCGTACTGCGTGTCTCCCACCAGCAGCTCTGGAGAGCGGTACCACCTGGTAGCCACGTAGTCTGTGTAATAATCACTCGGACCAGCTAAGTTGGGGTCAGGAAGGAGAGAAACAAACAGGAATATGAGATTAGAATGATGCAGACGAGCCATCATCGGTTGTTACACA
The DNA here is from genome assembly GCA_033459285.1 of Clamator glandarius. Classification (NCBI taxonomy): domain Eukaryota; kingdom Metazoa; phylum Chordata; class Aves; order Cuculiformes; family Cuculidae; genus Clamator; species Clamator glandarius. The sequence continues at coordinate 167,988 of JAUNZM010000231.1, forward strand.
CGTTGGGACACCTCCTGGGCAGGCAATGGCTACAGGCTGAGTCACTGGTCGTGAGCAGAACCGAGCTCTGGAAACACTTAAGATTTGGCAAAAACTGAGGTCATGTTTTTCTCAAAATGAAAATACACAGAGCTCCCCAGTAGGGCCCTGCAGAAGCAGCAATCACTTCTCAAAGCCTACATGATTTGTCTGAAGGAGAGCTAGAAAAAAACATAAATGAGGGGGTTTGTTACAATGGAAAACGTGAAGCCATTGTTGGCAGTGGCAGCATCTTCTCCTACAGGGGCCCCGCCTGCCAGGGAACTCCACCTGTGCCTCCTGCATCACACAAGCAGCTGTTGCACAGCTTGAAGATGCCCAGGGTCGGTTTCCATCTACCAGTGCCTGCATCTCAGCTCCCAGCACGGAGCTCAGGAGCTTGGGTGGTGTTTGTTTAGAGCCACTTGGCATCACGCTCTCTGTGCCAACTCCCTTCAAACCTTTTTTGGGATCTCTACCCAGCCAGAGATTCTCCATGGAAACACACCAGCCTTTAGACAGGATGATTTACTCATGCATCAAGGACAAGTGAGTCTCTACTGGTGTCTGAAAGCTTGATTCTACACCTCATTTGAGCATTGTCATGTTAACAATGTGTGTAAGGAGCAAGTCAGCACTCACTCAGTATGCGGGCGAATCCAAAGTCACAGAGTTTGATGACCAAGTGCTTTGTTATCAGGATGTTTTCTGGCTTTACATCTCGGTGGATGCACTGGACACAGAAAAAAACAATAGTTTTTAACCAGGCCCTCGGATACAGAACCTCCTAGTTCAGCCACAACCCTTGCACAACGTGCCAAGAATGTTAACCAGGTTCAGAGGTTCAGATTGGACATTGGGAACAACTTAACGGAAAGGGTTCTCAGGCACAGGAATGGCTGCCCAGGGAGGTGGTGGAGTCCCCATCCCTGGAGGGGTTTAAAAGTCGGGAAGATGAAGTGCCCAGGGATGTGATATAGTAGTGGACAGATACGGTTGGACTTGATCTCAGAGGTCATTTCCAACCTATGGATTCTATGTTCTATGAACATTCCTGCTGAGAGGGAAGAAAAAAGGTTTTCTCAACAGCAGCCAAAGCCATGTCCTGCTGGGTGTGACAGTGACCCTGCCTATCGCACTGGGACAACTCTGGGTGTGCTCCCCAAAACCAGCTGGGAATCAGCCAGCAGGAGAAGCGAGGTTTGCACAGCAAGGATTGGGGTTAACCTGGCTCTCTGTGAGTGCAACCAGTCAGAACGGGTATGTTTAACGCTCCTAACACAGGACTTTATCCCATGAAAGCTCTGTAACCACAAAACACAGAACAGAATCTCCTCCCTCAAAGCCAGGTGACGGCAATCGTTGGTGCTCTTCAGGGGACTTACATTGTGCTTGTGGCAGAAGTTCACGGCCTGGAGGGTCTGCCAGGTTATGCTCTTCACCAGATGCTCAGGAACCCTGTTTTAAATAAGGCACAGTTTTAGTTTACTCATTAAAAACAACTTCACTGCTACAGGAAGAAGGAAGGTGAGGTCTTTGAGGGCTCATGTTGTACAGGGACCTCTGAGCAAAACTGCCAGGGACCAAGGCGGAAAAATTAGAGGAAGAACACTAGCTGCATTTTCTTGTTATAAATAAATTACAAGAGAACTTCTATTAAAGGTCCAGCCTCCTCTCCTCTCTCTGTTACTGTGCAACAGCTCCCAAACTTCTCTGGCTGTTTGTGAGGATGTTCAACAGCTCCAGAAAAGGCAGAGGTGACAATCTCAGCACTTCTAAGCTCCAATCTGATTTTATTTTATGTGTTTAATGCCATAAAGCTTCTGATTCAGGAAAAAGGAAAGAAACCCTCAAACCTAAACCAATACAAGATGCAAGAAGTCTGGCTTTAAGGTGCCTTCTGTGTTAGCGCTGAGGGCCTTGGACTGACACTGCTGTTGAAACTTTAGGGTTTCATTGCAGAAAGAGCCCAGAATGACAAGAGTGCCATGCTGAGAGCCTGACAAGGGGCTGAAGGTGGTCAAATGACCTGGAAACAGGGTGCAAAGAGCTGTATGCCCACCAGCTGTAATCCTGACCACAAAAGACTGACCATCTGCCATAGCAAAGATCAAAAGTGAAGCCTGCAGCCAGGCAATTCCTTTGCACTGGACTTGATCCTCCATCCTCTCTTCAGGTGAGGGTTCAAACTGGGGTAAAGGCTGCTCACCAGCTGCTGTCAGCATGCTCCTTTCTCCTCCTAGAGCTCCACATCAGAGAGAAAGAGAGTGAGAGGCTCTTGTTTACTCAACCCCCTGTTGTCTCCTGCAAGCAATTCATTAGCTCCAGGCCTGCAGAATGACTGATGAACTTCTGCTTAGCACTAAGTCACCGTGAATAATTAGGGACAATGTATCCAGTAGGAGTGTCAAAAGAGCAAACCCTGTCCTGGAGAACGTTCCCTGTTCCCAGGTAGCTCAGCCTTCGTGCGAGCACCTGGTTGAAGAGGAGGGGATCCGAGTCGGGGCTGTGCAAGCACAGCTCCTGTCGCTCCTGCCAGCCAATTCCTTGACACAGCAGCAAGCCAGAGGTCCAGAACTCATCCATCTGTCCTACGATATCACCTATGGGTCATCAGCAACATCCTTACAGACCTTGTAGGGTTTGGGTGCTCAATGACATTGCCCCAGCACCCACAGCCAGGCTCTGCGCAGCCTCCCAGCAGTGATGTACAACACAGCAGGGGAGCAGCAGGAAAAAGCCTGGCATGCCCCTAACCCTCCTACCTCACAGTGATGCTCCCAAACCACCCAGAATCATAAAATCATTAGGTTGGAAAAGGCTTTAGAGATAATCACCTCCAACCATACGTGTCTACTACTAAATCATGTCCCCAAGCACCTCATTTACCCATTTTTTAAACACCCTCAAGGATGGTGACTCCACCACCTTCCTTTGGCAGCCATTCCTGTGCTTGATAACCCCTTCTGTGAAGAAATTTTTCCTAAGGTCCAATCTGAACTTCCCCTGGCACAGCTTGAGGCTGTTCCCTCCTGTCCTATCACTTGGGAGAAGAGGCCAACACCCACCTCTCTGCACCCTCCTTTTAGGTAGCTGTAGAGAGCCAGCCAAGATCATTAGGAGCAAGCACAGGCTCACACGCAATTCTTTTGGACAGTATTGCTAAACCACAGTAACAGAACAAGCCCTGGGCGCTGGGCTAGGAAACCTCTCCTGTAATTAATGAAATCCCTCCAAAAACTGGAAAGCAGCAACGAGATGGACACCCGTGGCTCCTCTGCTCAGAGCTCCCAGCGAGAGACAAGGCCACTCACCCCCGCGGATGCTTGTCCAGCTCATGCAGAACGGTGTGGTCACAATATTCAAAGACAAGATGCAGCCTCCGCTTCCTCCGGAAGACTTCCAGCAGGTTCACCAGGTTGGGGTGCTTCAGTTGCTGTAACACACAGTGGATGGACTGGTTGGCTACTGCACAAGGGTCAAGGATGGGGACAGGGCTTTTGTCCACAAAGGTCTCAATTCTGGAAGGTGAAACCTCCAGCACAACATGAATCATAGAACAGTTCGGGTTGGAAGGGAACAGGTCATCCAGTCCAACCCCTCTGCAGTAAGCAGGGACATCTACAACTCAATCAGGTTGCTCAGAGCCCCATCCAAGCTGGCCTTGAATGTTTCCAAGGGTGGAGCAGCCACCACCCCTCTAGGCAACCTGGGCCTCCCCACCTTCAGTGAAAAAAATTTCTTCATGATATCCAGTCTAAATCTCTCCTCTTTTAGTTTAAAACCATCACCCCTTGTCCTCCTGCTAAAGACTCTGCTAAAAAGTTTTTCCCCATCCTTCTTATCCACCCCCTTTCCATACTGAAAGACCCCAATAAGGTCTCCTCGGAACCTTCTCTTCTCTCTGAACAGCCCCAACTCTCTCAGCCTCCCTTCACAAGGGAGGTCCTCCAGGCCTTTGATCTTTTAACTTGCCTCCTCTGGACCCATTCCATCAGGTCCAGATCCTTCCTGTGCTGAGGGCTCCACCACTGGACACAGGACTCAAGGTGGGGTCTCACCAGAGTAGAGCAGAGGGGGAGAATCCCTTCCCTTGTCCTGCTGGTCCCACTGCTTTGGATACAGCCCAGAACACAGCTGCCTTTCTGGGCTGCAAGTGCACATTGCCAGCTCATGTTGAGCTTCTCATGTCAAGCTTCTCATCCCCCAGAACCCCCAGCTCCTCCTCCTCAGGGCTGCTCTCAATCTCATGAGGTTTTCACAACCCCACTTCTCCACCCTGTCCCAGTTCCTCCAGGTGACATCCCACCCCTCCGGAGGTTTAACCTCATCACTCAGCTTGGTGACGTGCACGAGCTTGCTGAGGGTGCACTCAATCCCATCATCTATGTCACTGATGAAGATATTCAACAACATCAGTCCCAGTACGGATCTCTGAGGGACACTGATCGTCACTGATCTCCATCTGGATATTGAGCCGTTGACCACTACCCTTTGGGTGTGACCATCCAACCCATTTCTCATCCACTGAGGAAGCAGCTCAGCCTGCAGTGGGTTATTTTAGGATACAACCATGGGCAGCAAGTCAGTTTGGCTTCTGTGCCTCTTAGAAAAGACATTCATGGATAAAGAACTCATCATGGTGTCCACAGCTCTTCCGGCAGTGCCTCTCATTGTACGTTCCCAGCCTTCGACTGCACCGCAATGAAAAGCAGCACTCGATGGAGAACAGCTTGGGAAATCACACACAGTGAGAGCCTGTAGCAGGCAAACACACACCAAGGAGAAATCAAGAGCATAAGTAAAGCACACGGTCTCACTTCATCAGCTTATTGATATGATCTGGACGGGTTAATTAGGAGAATTGCTAGTGTTGCTTCTTCTTCTTCCTCTTACCCTACTTCACTTGCTCAGCTCAGGGCTTCCTCTCAGACGGCTTTGAAACACACGTCACCCTGAGTGCAGCAGGATCATCCAAACCCACCATCTGAGAGGCAAGGGTAGGCATCACTGGAGCTTCCTTCTCATTCCCTGTTCTCCTGCCCCATTCCGGGGAAGGGCTGGGAGAGGGCTTGAATGAAGAGGCACAAGACAGCCTTCAGAAAAGGAAACAAAGGGAAGCCAGACCAACTCAGTGACGTTGTTTCTCCTCAGGTGGCTCATGGCACCATGCCCTCTGCTTACAGGGACCTGTATTCACAAGGGCTCTGCCTGACCGAGGCTTTAGAACAAATCGTTTCCAAGCAAGGCGGCTGGAAAGGGCATTGCCTAGGAGTTATGCTAACTCCAGCCTCTAATGTGCCTCTAAGCCATCTGGAAAGACTTGCAAAGGAGAAAGAAGCAAGACTGGAGAAAACTTAGGGGGACTCAGCAGTTGAGGACCAACTCAGCTGTTTGGGGAAGGGTCTGGCTGACCATGAGGTGAAGGATCATTCCAGCATGTAAAAGCTCCTTCCAAAAGAGACTTTGCAGGCAGCTCGCTGCTTCAGGAATGATTATATTGAACCCAAAACCACCCCAACCTCATATGCCCCCCCCAAAAGCGTGCAGAAAGGGCTATTCCAGTCCTGCAAAGTGGGAGCAAGGAGCTGATCTTTCTTAACAACTTCTCTTACCACATGCACGTCTTCTTCCTTCAACCCCTCCGCATCGGATAAGCCATCTGCTTGCATCAAAGACCTTCCCACCCATATGGATCTCAGTTACAACCAAGATCTTTCCCTGCTCCCCCTTTGCTCCCATGGCAAGGCTGCTTGGGAAAGAATTATGACAGGTGGATGAGGTGCTCAGGGCCATGGTTTAGTGACAGATAGGAACGGTTGGACCCGATGATCCAAGAGGTCTTTTCCAACCTAGTGATTCTATGATTCTAAGACCAGGAGGAAGGGGCGTGTAGCTCTTCTCACGTTTGGTATTTCTCTTGCAGCATCTCCACTCCCGTCATTCCCTATTCCACTTCACAAAAGATGATCAGATACAGCAAACAGCCTGCAAAACTGCTGTAAATCCCAGCTATGGCAGTGATCCTCCCACGAACTGGGTGCACACCTACACTGTCAAGCGTACCCACATTGAGCAAAGCACCTTGCACTTTAGACACAGCCCTGATGGCGACTTCAGACCCCACCACAGAAGTCTGACAGTGGCCGTGGCTGCGGTGCGGCCCCTGCCCCCACCAGCCCAGCAGCTTCCGACAGTCTGCGCAAAGTGGATCATTTCTTTTCCAAGCGCTCTCTGGGGCAGCGTATTATGTTCACAGAGATCAGCGATAACAGTTATCTGAGAGCAAGTCGGGCTTCCATAGTTACAGCGCCGCGGGGTAACTGGAGCCCAATTCCTGTGTTGCTCTCAGCGGGTCTGCCTGCCAGCACAGAAAAAATACCAGGCACAACCAAGCCCACCCCTGGGAGGGAGGCAGAGGAGAATCTCTGCCGTGTTGAGATTCCACTTTCAGAGATAGGGAGGACAGAACGATTGTCGACTGGTTGCAAAGCAAAAAGAAAGTTAAAACAATAGTTAAAATCATAGATTGAGCTCTCTGGAAAACTTCTGGCAACTAGGGGTTGGTTGTACAAGTTAGCTTTCAGGAGCAACTTAGAATCATAGAACCATAGAATAGTTTGGGTTGGAAGGGACCTTAAAGATCATCCAGTTCCAACCCCCCTGCCATGGGAACGGACACCTCCTACTAGATCAGGCTATAAGATCTCCTCGGAGCCTTTCCTTCTCTAGGCTGAACAACACCAACTCTCTCAGCCTGTGCTCGTATGGAAGGTGCTCCAGCCCTCTGGTCATCTTTGTAGCCTCCTCTGGACCTGCTCCAACAGCTCCATCTCCTCCTTACACTGAGGATTCCAGAAATGGACACAGTCCTCCAGATGAGGTCTCAGGAACGCAGGGGTAGAATCCCCCAGCACCCCAAGTCCTTCTCTACAGGGCTGCTCTCAATCACGTCGTCCCCCACCCTGTGACAACTTTCTGTTCCATGCGTGACCAAAGCTTTGCACATGAGAAAAGGAGGCTGAGGGGAGACTATATCACTGCCTACAGCTACCTGAAAGGAGGTTGTAGAGAGGTGGGAGCTGGTCTCTTCTCCCAAGTGACAGGTGATAGGACAAAGAGGAATGGCCTCAAGCTGCGCCAGGGCAGGTTTAGATTGGACACTGGGAAAAAACTTTTCACTGAAAGGGTCATCAGGCCCTGAAACAGGTTGCCAGGGAGGTGGTTGAGTCACCATCCCTGGAAGGGTTTAAGTGATGGGTGGACAAGGCACTGAGGGGCATAGTTTAGTGATTGATAGGAACGGTTGGACCCAATGATCTGGCGGGTCTCTTCCAACCTGGTGATTCTATGATTTTATGATTCTAAGAACAGTACCTGCCTCTACGTGAGGGCTGGGGAGACAACACCCTTCTGGAAACAGCAGGTATCAATGGCTTAACAGACAGATTCACTCTGTTTCCACATATTTCCAGGCTTTCCTACAGAACCTGGATCACATGGGGTGTTTCAAGACTCTTCATACAGTTCTGCTTTCCCACCCCACTTCCCATGGCTCCCAGCCATAAGAATCCCTTTGTCTACAAGGTATTTGCTGAGCAGCGTAATAATTTATCAGGTCCTACTTTTTTTTACAGATGAAACACAATCTCACCGCGGCTTTGACAAACCCTTAGTTGTTGCCTAAGCCAGGAAAAACCTCAGCAAACAAACAAACAACCTGTTACTATTTACAGAGTTGAAAAGATAATCTGGCAGGTCTACACTTGTTAAAATAACACCTGACGTTCAACAAGGCCAAATGCAAGTCCTGCACCTGGGTCAGGACAACCTGTGGTTTCAGTATAGGCTGGGGGATGATGTGATGGAGAAGGACTTGGGGTGCAGGGTGGGGTGGGGGGAAGTTTGATGTGAGCTGGCAATGTGTGCTCACAGCCCAGAAACCACCCGTGTGTGTCCTGGGCTGCATCCAGAGCAGCATGGCCAGCAGGGAGGGAGGGATTCTGCCCCTCTGCTCTGCTCTGGTACCTGAAGTCCTGTGTCCAGTTCTGGAATCCTCTTTCTCCTCTCTTCTCACTGTCCTCCTTTTGCTCCCCTCTCCTGGCTCCCACCCCCTCATTTCCCTCTCCCATCTCCAGTCTTCCTCCTCCTCTCTTCATTCTCACATCTCCCCCTCTCCTGTCCCCTTTCCTCATCTGCTCTCCCCATTCCCCTTCCCTTTCTCCCCCCTCCCCTCTCCCTTCTTCCCTTTTCCCTCTCCCCATCCACTCTCACCTTCCCTCTCCATTCTCCTCTTTTCCCTCTCTTCTCCTTCTCCTGTTCTGTGTTACTTCTACCCCTTTCCTTTCTCCCCTCTTCTTCCTTCTCCCTGTTCCCCCTCCCTTGTATTTCTCCCCTTCCCTCTCCCCTTCCTTCTCCTCTTTTGCCTCTTCCTTCTCCCTTTTTCCCTCTGTTTCCTCCCCTTCTCCCTTTTTACCACTCCCCTTTCCCCTTCCCTTTTCCTTCTCCTCTTTTCTTTCATCCTTCTCCCTTCTTCCCTTTCCCCTCTCCCCTTTTCCTTCATCCTTCTCCCTTCTCCCCATTCCCTCTCCCTTCTCCCCTTTTCCCTTGTCTTTCTCCCCCCTTCCCTCTCCCCTTTTCCCTCTCCCCATCCGTGCTCCCCTTTCCTCTCCCTTCTCCCCCCTTTCTTCTCCCTTCTCCCTTTCTACCTCTCCCCTCTTCCCTTTTCCTTCTTCCCTTTTCCCTCTCTCCTCCTCCTTCTCCCCCTTCCTTCTCCTCTTTTGCCTCTTCCTTCTCCCTTTTCCCCTCTTCCTTCTCCTCTTTTCCTTCATCCTTCCCCCTTCTTCCCTTTCCCCTCTCCCCTCCTCCTTATCCCCTTTTCTGTGTTCCTTCTCCCTCTTCCCTCGCCCTTTTCCCCTTTTCCCTTGTCTTTCTCCCCCCTTTCCTCTCCCTTCTACCTCTCTCCTCTTCCTCCTCCTCTTTTCTTTCTTCCCTTTTCCCTCTCCCCTCCTCCTTATCCCCTTTTCTGTGTTCCTTCTCCCTATTCCCTCTCCCTTCTCCCTATTCCCTCTCCCTTCTCCCCTTTTCCCTTGTCCTTCTCCCCCTTCCCTCTCCCTTTCTCCCTCTCCCCTGTTCCTCCTCCTCTTTTCCTTCGTCCCTTTTCCCTCTCTTCCTTCTCCCCTTTCCCCCTTCCTTCTCTTCTTTTCCCTCTCCCTTTTCCCTTCTCCCGCCCCCCCCCCTCACCTTGAGCATCCGAATCTCCCTCAGGGCCATCTTCTTGATCACCGGATCCTCCTCCGACTCCACGAACCTCTTGATGGCCACCAGCTGCCCCGTCTCCTTGTGGCGGCACTTGAACACCAGGCCGTACGAGCCCTCCCCGACCTTCCCCAGCTTCTCGTACCGCTCCATGGCGGCCACCAGGCTTCTCCCCGGGCAGCTCCTGCCCTCAGCTCCTCCGGGATCGGGGCGGTCCTCGGGGCGGGGATGCTCAGCGACATCCCAAACCGGGAGGGGAACGGGTTCCCCCCCCCTTTTTAAAGAAGGTCGGGGGTCACCTGGCACCTCCCACTGGATCAGGGGCTCCAAGCGGCAGCCAACCTGGCCTTGGACACCTCCAGGGAGGGAGCAGCCACCGCTTCCCTGGGCTAGGGCCTCGCCACCCTCGCAGCAAAACATTTCTTCCCAAGATCTCATCTCTATCTCCCCTCTTTCAGCTTAAAATATTCCCCCTTGCCCGATCTCTGCTGATCAAGAGCCCCAACTCCAGATCCAGGCTCCGAAAACCCATCTGAGATCCAATCACAAAATCACAGAATAACCAGGTTGGAAGAGACCCACCAGATCTTTGAGTCCAACCATTCCCACCAATCATGCCCCTAAGTACCTCATCCACCCTCACCTTAAACACCTCCAGGGAAGGTGACTCAACCACCTCCCTTGGCAGACCGTTCCAATGCCTAACCACCCTCTCCGTGAAGATTTTTTTCCTAATCTCAAGCCTAAATCTCCCCTGGCGGAACTTGAGGCCATTCCCTCTCGTCCTGTCCCCTGTCACTTGGGAGAAGAGGCCAGCTCCCTCCTCTCCACAACCTCCTTTCAGGTAGTTGTAGAGAGCAATGAGGTCTCCCCTCGGCCTCCTCTTCTCCAGGCTAAACACCCCCAGCTCTCTCAGCCGCTCCTCTTGTTCTCCAGCCCCTTCACCAGCTTTGTTGCTCTTCTCTGGACTCGCTCCAGAGCCTCAACATCCCTCTTGTGGTGAGGGGCCCAGAACTGAACACAGGACTCGAGGTGCGGTCTCACCAGTGCCGAGTACAGAGGGAGAAGAACCTCCCTGGACCAGGGTGGGCAGCCAGCCCTAGTCAGGCTCTTCCCACCTTGCTGCGCGACCTCCGGATCTCCTTCAAGAAATGTCCGACACGGTGCTATTCCCAGGAATCCACCACACCACATCCCAGTATGGAATACAGCACAGTTTATTTGGCATAGACTGAAATGAACTGCAACAGAAAACTACGCAGAACGATGCCTGGTTACACAAACCGGAGGGTTTGCAGTTAAGAGTCTTTGTTACAACCAAACGACTAAAGAAGGTAAAAAAAGTACATTTCCAAAGTCTCTCTCTCTGTCCTTTCCCTTCGGAGAGGCAGTAGCTCACCGGCTCACTGTACCTTTTGTTTTTTAAAGAGATGTCATCACGATTACAGTTGTTTTTCAGTTGTGATGAACGAAGAACTCATCTACAGACCGATTTTCAACACCGTTTGTAATTCAAAGAGCAGCAGGAGCCTGGGTTAAAGCTTTGAAGTTGAATCTTGTGCACCAAATAACAAATCCCTTGATGTCTGTCAAGAGTAGGGGTGAGCAACCTTTTGTGTTATCAACTCCAAACCCACACATGCGGCTTTCTCAACCCAGGCTGAAATGTCATAAAACCAGACAAAGATATGGACAAAAGCAAAGTAACAAATGCAGATCACACCACTCGGAGCCACACGGACTGGCCGGTTCAGCCACAACACCCGCTAAGCCACCAAGAGTAACCAGTGAGGTTGGACACTAGGGAACAGGATCTCGCAGATCACACCAAAATTGCCCGTAAACCCAGACCTGGTGGCACATCCTGAAAGAGTTTCTCCGAAACACTTCCACAGCTCAAAGGTTTGTTTCCAGGAGGGCTTTCCAGAGTTGTTTTATGGTTCACCAGTCATTCAAAGACAAACACCTTCAGCTCATGACGTCAGCGTGACAGTGTCATTTACTCCAGTTACTCCCCAGAAACATTCCCAGTTGATTTACAGATTTCTCCAGTCCTTTAGAGCTCTGTAAGTGTTTGCAAGGAGGACACAAGTTCTGTTTGTACTGGATGAGGTAAGTCAAGTGAAAGCGTTTGCCCTACAACATCTCCACCTGGTGCCTCATCTTGCCTTTGTTTTCAAGTCTTTGCAGACAGAGTTTGACCCTCGGAGTTAATCACCAACTGCTGTTACCTACAGGGAAGTAACTTCAGTACTAGAGAGCTTGATTTCTTTAAAACACAGAAATTACAGGTCCTGCTTTCAGTGCTGCTGATCCAGTTACAGCCGGCCACTTAATACGTAATTGCGGACCGGTTTTTAAGTTTTACCTGTACTCTATTAATTAAACTTTGCGACAGTTGCAGAAGTGAAAAGCTCAACTTGATTTAAATATCAAGTCAGTAACAAGAATTAATTTTGAATGACAACGCTAAGTGGATAAAATCGTGCGCTGGTCTCTTTTCCCTTCCAGGCCTCCAGAACACAAACTGCAGCTGCCCCTGGTAACAAACAGACGTCACCAAGTCCTCGCCTGTGCCAGGCCGGCTCTGTCTGTGTTCAATTATGAATCGCAGAGTCCGACAGCCCAGTGAGGTGAGACCCAACGGCGTCAGCGGGGCCAGCAAAGCCCTTGTAACGAACTTACCTTGGCTGCTTTACAGAGTGAGGCGCGAAGCTCTGCGCTAGGGGAGCCGATCGCAGACACCGAAGAGGCAGCGTGCGCTGCGGGGCTTCGTTTCAAACCCCCTCGGTTCAAACATCCGTGCGCCGCTGCTGTACCTGCCTGCGGGTCGCGTTTGCTGCCAGCAGAGCCAGCACGTTCACGTGAGGTAGTAAAACCAGATGCTCTCCTGTAGTCAGTCTGTTTTTGCATGTAACGGTACCTCGAGAACTGTGATTAATGAGGAAGGCAAAAGGAACTGGTGGGACTCTTTAATGAAGAAAGAAAGAAAAACGCAGGTGGCAAAACAGCGAAAGGGAAAAAAGTGATGGAAAGCTTTAATATAGAATACTAGGTTTTATCATATTTATTTATACTACCCAGGTGGGGAACAGCCCTCTCTGAGCGTCTTTCGGACTGACCGCAGTGCCAAGAACACGGCTGGTGAGGCCGGTCACGCCACAGACTCCCCGCTGGAGGAGCATAAATAAACTACACGTCATGGGGAATTGGATACAGGATACTTTCATTCATCAAGGATGGCGATCAGGTACAACTCCCATTTCACCTCCCAAGGCTTATCCCTAATTTATGAAAAAGCATATAGATATTGTACATTTATATATATATAAAAATATATATATAAACACACATTGCTGGTCACCTGAACACAAATGCAGACGTCTGCTTATTGTACACACCCACCCCGGAGCAACACGTCTGCTGTCAATGTTGTGTTTTGTGTACACAGACCCTACAGCTCGTAGGAAATAAGAAAATCCCTTTCATGGCAATTCCGCAAGCACAAAAAAAAAAAGAAAAAAAAAATCAATACAAAATACTTTTGTTGTACAAAAACGCATTTTTACAAGATCGACCGACGCTGCAACGCACCCCCCGGTAATGCACTACATCCCTACGAGAAAAAAGAACAATCAAATCTTTATACAACGGTAAAAAAAAAACACCTGTAAGCTGCTCTGCAACCTTCCTTCGCTAAAAGTTAGATACATTACACCGTCCTAGCAGCAGATTAATAAATAAGGATTAAATAGTCTATTATACAAAGCCATACCGAATGGCAGATTTAAAACCCAAAAGCTTTGCGGATACCTCTCACTCCCTACACAAACCTTTTTAATTAAGAATAAGTCTCAGTATAAAACCAGGAAACAGCCAGCACTGCATCTGTATCTACAGAACAGGAGGAAAATCCCAAGGGAAGTAAAATATTTAACACTTTATGGCACCTTTACTGCAAACCGTTTTTTAAAGGTTCCGTTTCCCTAGAACTAACGAGTAAAGGGCTATTAACCTCACCGCTTTTATTAAGCAAACTTGATATAACCAACCACACAGTGGCAAAGAGACAGAACCAGCCGTTCCCAGCTGTGAAAAATGTATTGATTTCCACCCTAAAACGACAACATTTAGGTGTCAAAAAAAGAAACAGTAAGTCACAGTCCTGCTCGTACTGAGTTTCCTAATGCTTCTTTGTTCCTTGCGTGGCAAATCCACTCTGTTATGTGCGTTGGGTTACTGTTGCTTAGTAACTGTTCTCGTGCCCGGCCAGGATGTAGAGGTTGCTGTGTGCCGTGGGGTTCTCGGTCGGCCGGCTTTCCAACACCACCACTCTGCAACCAGACACAAACACAGCCCAGAACGGTTACAGGCAAAATACAGAGCACAGGGTTTAACCACTGAGGAGGAACAAGCTCGTTGACCACAGGTTTCTACAGACTGAAGCAATTGTACTACGTATCTTGGGTATTTTGTTTTTTGAATTAGGGACCCAATTTTCCACTCTGGAGAAGAGGAGGCTGAGGGGAGACCTCATTGCTCTCTACAACTACCTAAAAGGAGATTGTGGAGAGGAGGGAGCTGGGCTCTTCTCCCAAGTGACAAGTGATAGGACAAAGGGGAATGGCCTCAAGCTGTGCCAGGGAAGGTTTAGGCTGAACATTAGGAAAAAAATTTTCACATAAAGGGTCATTGGGCACTGGAACTGGCTGCCCAGGGTGGTAGTTGAGTCACCTTCCCTCGAGGTGTTTAAGGGATGGGTGGACAAGGCGCTAAGGACATGGTTTAGTGACTGATAGGAATGGTTGGACCTGATGATCCAGTGGGTCCCTTCCAACCTGGTGATTCTATGATCACTTCGGATGGAAACACCACAGCAGGACACACAAGGAACAGAGAACGAGGAGCAGCTTCTTGGACCACACCTTGCCTCTCTCAACCATGGGCACACGCAATGTGTTACAAACCTCACCCTTGCTGACACAGGATCAGAATCATTTAGGTTGGAAAAGACCTTTAGGATGAAGTCCAACCCTTAACCCAATACTGCCCACTCCACTAATAAATCATGTCCCTAAGTGCCACATCCACACACCTGGAGAAAAGAAGGCTCCAGGGAGACCTTATAGTGACTTTCTAGTATCTGAAGGGGCTACAAGAACGGTGGGGAGGGAATGTTCACAAAGGCTGGTAGTGATAGGATGAGGGGGAATGGGTATAAACTGGAGAGGGGTAGATTTAGACTAAACATAAGGAGGAATTTCTTCACCATGAGAGTGGTGAGACACTGGAACAGGTTGCCCAGGGAAGTTGTGGCTGCTGCATCCCTGGAGGTGTTCAAGGCCAGGTTGGATGGAGCTTGGGCAGCCTGGCCTAGTGGGATGTCCCAGCCCACTGCAGGGAAGTTGGAACTGGATGAACTTTAAGGTGCCTTCGAACCCAAACTATTCTATGATTCTATCTGAAAAACAACTATTAGGTCTTTACTGACAGAGCAGTGAAGCCCTGGCAGAAGTTCAAAAACTGTGTAGATGTGGCACTTCAGGACATGGTTTAGTCAGAACAGAGGTGTTGGGCTGACAATTGGACTGGATGAGCTGTGAGTTTTTTTCCAGCCTTAATGATTCTGTGAGTAATGGGTGAATTGAAACCACTGGGTGTTAAACCCGTGATCGTTTGCTCTGGTATTTCAAAAGCTCAAGGTCCGGAGCAGCGAATACTATTTTTAAGTAACCAGCTACCAAGACAATTCACCAATTCCCAAGCTGGGAACAAGCTCTTCCTGAATGGTGCTGCACAATCTGCTTCCCAAACACCGCACAGCTCATCCCCTCACACTGTATCTCCTCAGGCCTGTGTTTGTGTTCTCACTTCTCTCTCTGCAATGCAGAGTGAGGGAGCTCACAGGGGCTCTTTGTAATAATTCTTAGAATCATAGAATAACCAGGTTGGAAGAGACCCATCAGATCATTGAGTCCAACCATTCCTATCAAACACTAAACCATGTCCCTTAGCACCTCGTCCAACCATCCCTTAAACACCTCCAGGGAAGTTGAATCAACCACCTCCCTGGGCAGCCTCTGCCAGTGCCCAATGACCCTTTCTGTGAAAAATTTTCTCCTAATGTCCAGCCTAAATCTCCCCTGGCGGAGCTTGAGGCCATTCCCTCTCGTCCTGTCCCCTGTCACTTGGGAGAAGAGGCCAGCTCCCTCCTCTCCACAACCTCCCCTGAGGTAGCTGTAGAGAGCAATAAGGTCTCCCCTCAGCCTCCTCTTCTCCAGGCTAAACACCCCCAGCTCTCTCAGCCGCTCCTCATCAGGCCTGTTCTCCAGTCCCTTCACCAGCTTCGTTGCTCTTCTCTGGACTCGCTCCAGAGCCTCAGCATCCTTCTTGTGCTGAGGGGTCCAGAACTGAACACAGGATTCGAGGTGCGGTCTCACCAGTGCCGAGTACAGAGGGAGAAGAACCTCCCTGGACCTGCTGGTCACGCTGTTTCTGATGCAAGCCAGGATGCTACTGGCCTTCTTGGCCACTTGGGCCACTGCTGGCTCATGTTCAGTCGCTGTCAACCAACACCCCCAGGGCCTTCTCCTCCTGGCAGCTTTCCAGGCAGGTTTCTCCTAGTTTGTACCTCTGCTTAGGGTTGTTGTGCCCCAAGTGCAGGACCCGGCATTTGGCCTTGTTAAACCTTATGCCATTGGTCTCTGCCTGTTCAGGTCCCTTTGGAGCCTCCCGACCCTCCAGCAGATCCACACTTCCTCCCAGCTTAGTGTCATCTGCAAACTTGCTAAGGGTGCACTCGATGCCTTCATCCAGGTCATTGATAAAGACATTGAACAGGGCTGGACCCAGCACTGAGCCCTGGGGAACCCCACTTGTCACTGGCCTCCAGCTGGATTTAACTCCATTTCCCACCACTCTCTGGGCCCAGCCAGCCAACCAGTTTTCCACCTAGGAGAATGTGCGCCCATCCAGGCCAGAGGTGACAGTTTCCGAAGCAGAATGCTGTGAGAAACTGTGTCAAAGGCTTTACTGAGGTCCAGGAAGATACATCCACAGCCTTTCCCTCATCCAGCAGCCGAGTCACTTGGTCACAGAAGGTGATCAGGTTAGTTTGGCCAGACCTGCCTTTTGTAAACCCGTGTTGACTGGGCCTGATCACCCGGTTCTCTTGCATGTGCTTCATGATCGCAGTCAAGATCACCTGTTCCATGACTTTCCCTGGCACTGAGGTCAGATTGATGCAGACACAATCACTAATTAAATGCTTGGCTGTTGCAGGCAGAAACAGTGTCACTGACCCCCCTGAGACTGCCGACAGACAGATCCAAGGCAGGCTGGAGGCTGGAAAGCTGGTTTAAATAAAAGAGAGGATTTATGTTTCTTCAAGGTGATTACCTGTCTGATCCCAGCAAGCGGAAAACCCTGGTTTCATCTGATATCTCTTGGGTAACCTGTGGAAAAATGCAAACATTAGCATCCATCTCAGTGGCAAAAGGAAATGTATTGGTCCAAGTTGGAAGGAAAATAAATGTGTCTTTTAAGAAGTTCAAATATAATTTGGTACAAATTATAGGACTGAATCGGATAAACTGATGCTCTGCAAAGCAATGCTTTAAATTTCACAAAATACAACTTATTTTAAGTAATTTTGGTATCATAGACTGTTACTAGTTGAGATGATTCAGTGGCACAGCTGGTATGTTGAATAGATCTTTGCCAGCAGAGACCAACCAGCTCTCCCTGGATTTTCACAGAGAATGCCATCAAAAATGGTACTTTTTTTATAGGGACATGTTAAAAGAAAAGAAAATAAAACCAAAGAGTGTCTTTCTTTTCTAAAGGGATGCTGCCAACTCAAGCTTTTCACCCAAGATCCCCAAATGCTCTTACACCAGATCCATACTAGCTCTGTGAAGAACCAGCTCAGGAGTCTCTGACTGATATTCTTGGAAACAAAGCTGGCTGAAGCATGTGTGTGAGCTTTATCATGAACGACAAGAGACGCAGTTGGAGAAAGCAACCAGCAAGCTGCAGCAATGCAACACAGAGCACAAGCAAAATCACTAGGGAAGCAGCGAGAGGGTCCAAAGGATCCAATGGTAAGAAAGGAGCAGGAAAATATTAATGTGGAGAGGCTGGGAGATTACTTACTTCGTCTGACTTAAAGCTTTTGCCCTGCATGCCATGTTTCCAGAAGGCCAGCACGCTGTCTTGAAGGCACACTGCAAAGGAGAGGCACAAAGTCAGGCTTATCTGAACCAAAGGAATCCAGGCTCCTCATTACCAGGGATAATGGGAAGCACTTGGAGAAAGCACCTGGTGAGACTTGGATTCCTGCAGCAGAACCAAATTTCAAAGTCACCACAGAAAAACTGGACTGAGTTACCATTTGAATCCAAGACGCACACTACTTTTTAAAGTGCAATTCCAAACACAGGACTCGGGCATTCCCTGTCTGCCAAGACAGGACAGGCATCCGCATCTCCGGTTTTCCTTTCCTCCCTTTCACTTCTCTCAGTCTTTGTTTTCCTAGTGATTCTGGAAATGTATACACACGCTGCCAACCAAAACACTGTGGGCTTCTGGAAATTACACATCATTTGAGTTAATGTATTTACTACAAAACAGCCCCAAGTATGAGAAACGGGAGGAGTTCTCCACTCAGGGCCAAGGAGACCACACAGAATGCCACTCGCTCCGAACAATTTAAATACCAGATTGCTGAAAAGAATAGATGAAGAGCCTGGCGTTCTTTAACCAGTGTTTTGAAAGCATGTTTTACACTGTGGTTTATTTTCCTAAATCTTCCTCGTTTTCCTTTACTATTCCTTCCAGTCACACTCTGTATCTGCTCAGTATTTGCCATGTCCTAAGGACACAGAAAAAAGGCGTTCAGCAGAACTCCGACACCGATGTTTGTCACCACGGCCTTAGGCTAATCTTCACCTGCTGCTCCCTGCTCTGCTCTGCAACTGGAGAACATGGTTCTTTAACACCCTGGATTCCCAAGAGACCCCCTTGGAGTATAAAAAACTTCTCAAGTTATTCAGTGTCAGCTGCTAAGCGCAAGACTTTGAAATAAATGCTTCTGTCTATGAATTCCTTTGGAGTTCAAGGAAAAAGCAACAGTTGGGTCACACTGTGCACAAGTCAGCAGGAGACGTTGCCTGATACAAGCACAGCAGTAAATGAGAACATGCCAGAATGCAGGGAAGAGTTACAGGCTCGATTAAAAATATCTTCCTTTGGGATGGGTCTGACACATCTAAACAGAGAGGCTGTAGAATGAGCACTGTTCCACCACCTGCTGCTAAAATACAGAACACCTATGACAACAAACTTCTTCCAAATGGAAGATGCTCAAGGAACCCAGAATCGTGGAACCGTTTGGGTAGGAAGGGACATTAAAGCCCATCCAGTTCCACCTCTGCCATGGACAGGGACACCTCCCACTGGATCAGGGGCTCCAAGCTCCATTCAACCTGGCCTTGAACACCTCCAGGGATGGGGCAGCCACCAGTTTTTCTGGGCAACCTGGGCCTGTGTCTCCCCATCCTCATAGCAAAACATTTCTTCCTAAGATCTCATCTCAATCCACCCTCTTGCAGCTGAAAACCATTCCCCCTCATCCTATCCCTGCACTCTCTGATCAGGAGCCCCTTCCCCAGCTTTCCTGGAGCCCCTTTCAGTGCTGGAAGCAGCTCTACTGTCTTCCACAGCCTTCTCTTCTCCTGGCTGAACAACCCCAACTCTCTTAGCCTGTCCTCATATGGAAGATGCTCCATCCCCTCAGATCATCTTCGTGGCCTCCTCTGGACCCACCCCATCAGGTCCACGTCCCTTCTGTGCTGAGGACTCCAGAACAGAACGGAAGACTCCAAGTGAGGTCTCACCAGAGCGGAGCACAGGGGCAGAATCTTCTTCCTCACTCTGCTGGTCCCACTGCTTTGGATGCAGCCCAGGACACGGTTGGTTTCTGGGCTGCAAGCGCACGTTGCCAGCTCATGTTGAGCTTCTTGTCTCCCAGCACCCCAAGTCATTCTCCTCAGGGCTGCTCTCAATCCACTCTCTGTCCAGCCTGGATTTGTGCTCACGATTGCCCCAACCCAGGTGTAGGATGTTGCTCTTGGCCTTGTTGAACTTCATGAGGTTCGCACAGCCCCACCTCTCCAGCCTGTCCAGGTCCCTCTTGATGCCATCCCTTCCCTTCAGCGTGCCGACCGTGCCAGACAGCTTGGTATCATCAGCAAACTTGCTGAGGGTGCCCTCATTCCCACTGTCCATGTCTCCAAGAAAGGAGTCAAATAGCACAGATCTCAACACACCACTTGGTACAGCCACTACCAAACCCACATTGTGTCTTTACTGAGTTTGATTCCAGAGAGAAGTTCAGGTTCTGAGAAACAGAACTATTAAATTTACGTTGATGAGATACTTCCGAGAGCTTATTACAGCAGAAAACACTTGCTTGACAATTACAGTTCAAGTTTTAGAACTGCTGTCATCTAGCAGTTTAAAAGGAGCAGCCCATCTGCAGAGAATTACATTCTAATACCATAAAATATGGTTAAAAATGGTTTAAACAAAATCTTGGCTTTTAGAAGACTAACACAAAATTATGT
Source organism: Clamator glandarius (assembly GCA_033459285.1). Classification (NCBI taxonomy): domain Eukaryota; kingdom Metazoa; phylum Chordata; class Aves; order Cuculiformes; family Cuculidae; genus Clamator; species Clamator glandarius. The sequence goes on from JAUNZM010000231.1 coordinate 187,889, forward strand.
ATTAATAAATCATTGTTTCCACCCCAGCACGTGCAGTGTTGAGCATCAGCCCCCACTCGCTGCCCTCGAGCCCTCTAGATGACTAAAAACCCTTCAACACTCTTCCCTCTAAGTTCTTTGTCCTTGAGAGACGACAGAGAAGCAAATCACTTACCCACTGACTCAATGCAGAAATCAAAGCTCAGCTCAGAAGCCAATTTCTTGCTTGACTTCAACTTCCCTTGTAAATTCACTATTTTCACAAATTCTCAAGAAAAAAACAGGAAAACAAGTATTAAAACTTGATGCTGAAAAGGATTACTGATGGCTTTAAGTATGAAATACTAACATCATCTTTCAGGCACAAAAAAATAGCCAACTAATATCTACAGTGTTTGCCTAAAATGAATCCAAGAGCATCCTTTGCTCAGAATAAAGACAGAAAACCTTCCTGCACACTTTGTATGGTTTTAGACCTTGCTGGCAGCCTTCCTGCACATAACAAACAGCACAGAAATGCGAATGCAGCGTAAAGGCTAGAAATTAAGGCAGATTAAAGCACTGCAAAGTTCCCATTGAGGCATTAACTTCTGATGCATATGGGTTGTGGTTGTATTAGCCTGCACGACGGAGAATTTTTCCTGCTAGCATATGAAACAGGCAAATGTCACTTTTTCCAAGTCAATTTTGAATACTTCTGATCAGAAAATATCTGAATTCTGATCTGTGAAGCTGTATTAAATGTCATTTTGAAACAAAACAAGAATGATAGACATAGGGAGAGGGAAAGTGGAATCATAGAATCATGGAACGGTTTGGGCTGGAAGGAACCTCAAAGCCCATCCAGTTCCACCCCGCAGCCATGGGCAGGGACACTTCCCACTGGATCAGAGGTTCCAAGCCCCATCCAACCAGGCCTTGAACACCTCCAGGGATGGGGCAGCCACCAGTTTTTCTGGGGAAACTGGGCCAGGGCCTCCCCACCCTCAGCATGAAGAATTTCTAATGTCTAATCTAAATCTTCTCCCTTCCAATTTAAAGCAGAAAACCACTCCCTCTCATCCTATCACTTCAGGCCCTTGCAAAGAGCCCCTTTCCGAATTTTCCTGGAGCCCCTTTCAGCACGGGAAGCTGATCTAAGGCCTCGGGAGAGAACCTCCTCCCTCACCCTACTGGCCACGCTGCTTTGGATGCAGCCCAGGACAGGGTTGGCCTGGGCCGTGAGTGCACGTTGCCAGCTCAAGTCAAGCTTCTCATCAATCAGCACCGGAATCACTGGAGTCAAAATGAAAACCCAGTTATCTGCACTGTATCTCTGGAAACCTTGCAACGTGAAGTAGTAATGAATGGAGAAAAATTAACTAGCGGTAGAGTTAAAGTCAACAAATGTGGCCAAACGAGTTTTGCAGAATCATAGAATCACCAGGTTGGAAAAGACCCACCAGATCATCGAGTCCAACCATTCCTATCAATCACTAACCCATGCCCCTCAGCACCTCGTCCACCTGTGCCTTAAACCCCTCCAGGGAAGGTGACTCAACCCCGTCCCTGGGCAGCCTCTGCCAGTGCCCAATAACCCTTTCTGTGAAAATTTTTTTCCTAATGCCCAGCGTCACTTACTGTCCAGGCAGACCAGCACCGTGTCCCTTTCCAGCTGTGTTACATGAATGGCATCCAGCTGTTGATTCCCTTGGAAGAAAGAAAACAGATCATTTCATATCACATACGACTGATCGCAGCCTCCCTGTAAGCCCTCTCCAACTGCTACAGCCTTCTCAGTACACCACAAGTCTTTTGCATTTACAATACCTGTTACTCGCTTGAATTTTTTTAAGGGTGCAATCCCAGAATGTTCTGGAAGGAGTACAGGGCCTACAAACGCATCCATCCAAAGCAGGTATTTAATATGAAAGCACTAGTGTTTATTGGCATAAAATACATTTGATGTTACAGCTCAGCAAGTCAGCTTTCTTCATGCAGAGGCACAGTAATTAACAAAAGGAATCATCAAGGGAATCTTGACTCCTAAAAATGTTCTTTTCCCATGAATTCACATCTGGAAAGACTATCGTGCTGATATTAAACTAGGTTTAATAATTTTTCTAGTCTTTATTAATGAAATTCTCGGTACAGCTGCTAAAAAGCAGTATTTAAATGTTAAAAAGTATACTCAGCAAAGCCAGCAGAGAAAATCATCTGCAAGATATCAATCAGCTTTAGAAGATAAAACAGACTCTTCTACTTATTAATAACCAGCTCACAATGACGAGGCTCCCCCCAGGGCTGGGGCACAGGCAAGAATGCAGTTGTATGAATCTTTACATGGGAAGGAAGGGAAAGAAGAATAAGATTGATCCCAGGAAAAAGTATGGGTTCTCATTTGTGGTTGCGATCAGCATGGTCTGTGTTACTGCTTAAGGAAATTAAGAGAATAAAATAAAAGATGTGTCTAAAACTGAAGCCTTTAAAGAAATAGAGTTTATATTGAAGCTGCCAGATCATCACAAAAAGAACCTGAGATCAGCTGCAATGTGCTTTCACAGAATCATAGAACAGTTTGAGTTGGAAGGGACCTTAAAGATCATACATTTCCAACCCCTGCCATGGGCAGGGACACCTCCTTATGTCTAGTCTAAATGCGACCCTCTCCAGTTTATACTCGTTCCCCCTCGTCCTATCACTACAAACCTTTGTGAACAGTCCCTCCCCAGCTTTCTTGCAGCCTCCTCAGGTACTGGAAGGTTGCTTTAAGTAGAGATGCTGCGTCATTTTGCTTAACTAAAAGGTTTCCAAATGACTTCTGAGGATGGGATATTATCCCACAGTTACCAGGCAATAAGACGGCTGCGAGAGGGATCACAGTCTTACCTGCACCGATTTCTGTAAACCACGAAGATGCAGAGTTCAAGTTGATTGTCTCAAACTGAACTACCTGCTTTGGCTCAGCACCCTTACTGATCGCCACGCAGACCATCGGGTACTCCTGCTCTGGGATCACCAGCATTTCAAACACATTCAGAGGGCTTGGCAAAGGGAAATCAAAGTGCTGAAAGAAAACAGCAGATGGCATTTGTAAAGTTCCCTTTGACATTGGAAATAAGAAGCCTAAAATAATGTGCATGAAGTATAAAAGATAGAGAAGAATTTTTCACGGCTAAGAGTGTTCTTTTAAGACTGCACGGGCTGTGAGCAACATTAAGTTGTGGAGAGGTATAGGATAAGTTTATTGTTAATTAGTAAAGAATCACAGAATGTCCCAAGTTGGAAGGGACCCGTAAGGACCATCAAGTCCAACTCCTGCCCCTGCACAGGACATCCCAACATTGACACCGTGTGTTGGAGGGTATTGTCCAAGTGCTTTTGGAATGTTGTCAGGCTGTGACTAGGAGCTGTTCCAGTGCTCCACCATCCTCTGGGTGAAGAATCTATTCCTAATGTCCAACCCAACCCTCCCCGGCACATCTTCTTGCCATCCCTCGGGTCCTGTCACTGGCCACCAGAGAGAAGACTTCAGTGCCTCCTTCTCCCCTTGTGAAGAAGCTGCAGCCCACAAGGAGGTCTCCCATCAGCATCCTCTTGTCCAGGCTGAAGAGATCAAGTAGCTTCAGCCGCTACTCATATGGCTTCTCCTCTAATCCCTTCACCAACTTTGTGGCCTCGTCTGGATGCTGCCCAGTAGCTTCAGATCCTTTTCATACCATGGTGCCCAAAACTGCCCCCAGCACTCAAGGTGGGGCTGTCCCAGTGCAGAGCAGGACAATCCCCTCCCTTGCTGGCGATGTTGTGCTGGATGCACCTCAGGACACGGCTGGCCCTCTTGGCTGCCAGGGCACACTGTTGGCTCATTAATTACTAATTAATATTACTATTACTGGGCTTCATCCAACACTTGACTGACTTCAGTCACAAGACTTAGTTAAAATGCTTCAAACCAGATTTCCAAGTGTTTAGAATGCATAAATGGGACCAGACTGGGACGTATTTTCCATTACAAACTCGGGAAAGGTTATTTCAACAGCTGTGTAATGATTAAATGTTCCAAACACAAATGAAATACTCACCTTTATTAGCATGAATTTCTGCATTGGCTCATACCACTGTAGGAGAACGATTCCAGACTGCAACGCGCCACATAGGTACTTGTGTCCTGTGTACGGATTCCGTACTATATGAAACAAACAAACAAAACCAACCTTTTTAAAGTCCTGGGAGTTCAAAGAATACTTGAAAAACACTCTCCAGCTGTCTTTATAAATCATTTAAGAAACAGCATCAGTTTGCAGAATCACAGAATCACTTGGTTGGAAAAGACCTTTGAGATCTTTGAGTCCAATCGTACTTGTCTGTGACTAAACCAGACCCCTGAGCACCTCATGTCCTCATCTTTTAAAACCCTAGGGATAGCGACTCCACCACCTCCCTGGGCAGCCTCTGCCAGGGCCTGAGAACCTTTTCGGTGAAGAAATTTTTCCCAATGTCCAGTCTGAACCTGCCCTGGTGCAACTTGAGGCCATTTCCTCTCATCCTGCCACCTGGCACTTAGGAGAAGAGACTCACCTCTCCACAACCTCCTTTCAGGCAGTTGTAGACAGTGATGAGGTCTCCCCTCAGCCTCCTTTTCTCCAGGCCAAACTGCCACAGAACCCTCAGCTGCTTCTCATAACCCTTGTTCTCCAGCCACTTCCCCAGCTCCATTCCCTTCATCAGACGCTCTCCAGCCCCTCAATGTCCTTCTTGGAGTGAGGGGCCCCAAACTGAACCCAGGATTCGAGGTGCAGCCTCACCAGTACAGGGGCGCAATCCCTTCCCTGCTCCTGCACGTTATCCACTGCACACTAATTGCCCTCTGGCTTGCCACTCAAATACCTACAGCAATTAATGTTGTGCTACATTCCAGATAAAGTCAATTACACTTATAATTAATAACCGTTGGCATTCTTGGAATCCCAGTGAAGAGCAGGGGGAGTGAACGGTCTAGGTCAAGCCATGATCTCAATAAAAACAATTCCGAGGCAATCAAGATGGCCAGAACTTCTTGAGAACTTTGACAGCTGAGACAGTAACACGATGAAGGGTTTGGGGTTGGTTTTTTAAGCTCAGCTGGGTGCAAGACCAGCCTGACTTCAGGAATCATTTGTCAATGTGCCGACTGCAGACATTTTATATGAGGTAAACAAGACATCGAGGTTTGCAGCGAGGTATTTTATCCTCTGCTTCAGCATTTTAAAAAGTGCAAAGGTAAAATTTCACACAGCACTAGGGCAGGTTTCCGAAAGGACAGGCATTCAGTAGAAAGCCCAAATCTTTTGAAAGTCATCGAGGCCACTGACAAATCTGTAACTTCACAAGCTGTAACTCTTCGGTGCGCACTCAGAACTTGAGCGATGGCGTCACTCTCCGTCAGGGCTGACGTAATTTTTATTCATGTCAAATCTTTTCTTTGTGGAAAATATTTTTTTCAATTTAACCTCCCTAAGAGTTGGAACCAGGACAAAACTTGAGCTAAACAGGCAAAGCAGAGAGGGTATTTTTGTACATGCAGCCAGCCTGGGACTCTGTAACCAGCGTTATGCTCGCAGGCAGCCTGCAGGACACAGCAACAGGCTGGCTCAGGTGGCAGCCTCAAGCCAGTAATTCACAACACCCACTTATTCACCAAGCGCTTTAGCAGCTCGCAGAGAGGGAGCACCACACATCAGCTGCCTGCTACGGGCTGCCTCCAGCATCTCCCTTCGGATCTTGCTTTAAACAGCAACATTGATAGCTTAAGAGATGGTATGAATAACATTTTTCCACTGACGAGCATAAAGACCCCCAACATTAATTAGAGTCATAGAATCACTAGGTTGGAAAAGACCTTTGAGATCATCAAGTCCAGCCAGACCTGTCCACTACTAAATCATAGCCCTAAGCACTTCATCTATCTTCTTTTAAACACCTCCAGGGATGAGGACTCCACCACTTCCCTGGGCAGCCTCTGCCAGGGCCTGAAACCCTTCCTGTGAAGAAGTTTTTTGCTGATGTCCAATTCGAACCTCCCCCAGCACAGCTTGAAGCCATTCCCTCTTGTCCTGTCATCTATCGTTTGGGTAAAGAGGCCAACACCTACCTCGCTACAACCTCCTTTTCAGGCAGTTGCAGACAGTGATGAGGTCTCCCCTCAGCCTCCTTTTCTCCAGGCTAAACAGTCCAGGTCCCTCAGCTGATCCTTGTAAAACTTGTGCTCCAGTCCCTTCCCCAGCTTTGTTCCCTTCTCTGGACACACTCCAGCACCTCAATGTCCTTCTTGGAGCGAGAGGCCCAAAATTCAACACAGTATTTGAGGTGCTACCTCACCAGTGCTGAGTCCAGGGGCACAATCCCTTCCCTGCTCCTGCTAGCCACACTCTTTCTGATAGAAGCCAAGATGCCACTGGCCTTCTTGGCCACCTGGGCCACTGCTCGCTCATGTTTAGCTGCTGTCAACCAACACCCTCAGGTCCTCCTCCTCCAGGCAGTTCTTCAGCCGCTCTTCACAGAATCACAGAACCACAGAATAACCAGGTTGGAAGAGACCCACTGGATCGTCGAGTCCAACCATTCCCATCAATCCCTAAATCATGCCCCTAAGCACCTCGTCTACCCTAACCTTAAACACCTCCAGAGACGGTGACTCAACCACCTCCCTGGGCAGATTGTTCCAATGCCTAACCACCCTCTCCGTGAAGAACTTTTTCCTAATCTCAAGCCTAAATCTCCCCTGGTGGAGCTTGAGGCCATTCCCTCTCGTCCTGTCCCCTGTCACTTGGGAGAAGAAGCCAGCTCCCTCCTCTCCACAACCTCCCTTCAGGTAGTTGTAGAGAGTAATAAGGTCTCCCCTCAGCCTCCTCTTCTCCAGGCTAAACACCCCCAGCTCTCTCAGCCACTCCCCATAAGATTTGTTCTCCAGCCCCTTCACCAGCTTCATTGCTCTTCTCTGGACTCGCTCCAGAGCCTCAACATCCTTCTTGTGGTGAGGGGCCCAGAACTGAACACAGGATTCGAGGTGCGGTCTCACCAGTGCCGAGTACAGGGGGAGAAGAACCTCCCTGGACCTGCTGGTCACGCCGTTTCTGATCCAAGCCAAGATGCCATTGGCCTTCTTGGCCACCTGGGCCACTGCTGGCTCATGTTCAGTCAGTTGTCAACCAGCACCCCCAGGTCCTTCTCCTCCTGGCAGCTTTCCAGCCAGGCTTCTCCTAGTTTGTACCTCTGCTTAGGGTTGTTGTGCCCCAAGTGCAGGACTCGGCATTTGGCCTTGTTAAACGTCATGCTGTTGGTCTCAGCCCAGCAGTCCAGCCTGTTCAGGTCCCTTTGCAGAGAATTTTCTTCTCCAAGCCTGGATCCACACGAGGTTGTTGTGCCCCAAGTACAGGACCTGGCACCTGGCCTGGTTGAACCTCATGCCCTTGGTCTCAGTCCATTGATCCAGCCTGTCCAGATCCCTCTGCAGAGCCTCCCTGTCCTCTAGCAGAGTGATACTTCTACTCAGCTTAGAGTCAGCCACAAAATTCCTTACTAGGAGGAAAGCTACCAGCAGCTGGGCACAGAAACAATGCAGCCCTACGGTCTTCTGAACAATGGATCAACTACAAGCTTATTAAAAAGAAATGAGTTACATGCCAGGCCCAGCGACAAAGGCCAGGAAAGAAACTGCAGCACAGAACGCTTACTCACCTATACAACATTTGTGGCATCCTTTCGTATCGGGGATCTTTGTCGTTAAGGCAAACTTCCTGGAATAACAAATAGGAAAAATGCATCAACAGAAGATGCTGAAAGCCCTTCCTGCTGCCAGAGCAGCAGCACAACACCACCTATGGGGATTTTCACCGTTGTCTGTAAGTCAAAGGTTTGTACCTGGGTAATATTTTGTCAGGGAACCGATGGGTTTGAATGTGAGCAGCTAATCCTGTTTTTTTGGCTTGTTCAAACAAAGCTATTAAATTATGGGAGTAGAGCTGGAATGTTTTCCCTGTAAGACAGAAAAGGACAATTGACATCGTACCCGTGCCAGTGGCAGAGAACTGTATATTTTAAAACAATGTACATATGGAAAATTACCTTCTAGAGAAAGGGAGCACATGCGCCAAGCATTTCCAGTCCAGGTACGAAGGGAAGCAAAACAAGATAACAATGATAATTCATATAGAGAAGACAACATTCAACGCAAAGTTCATGTCAGTAGCAACAAAGCAGATCTGAAAGTCAGTTTTCTGTAAACATTTTTAGCAGGCTTGAATTATACAACGATTTATTCTAACAGGCGATTTTCTTTATCTATGAATCAGCAGAAGTGGTGTTACCCAACACCCTGCATGGTTAGCTGCACAGTCCCACATTCAGCTTGTGTCCAAAAGTGCCTGTTTCCTATCAAGAAGGTCCCAGCCCAAGACAACTGATGAAAATGATATCTTTTTTCAAGAATGCATCTGTTAGGTCAGTCAGATTTCTCAGCCTGGTTTAGGGTGGATTTATTTGCTGTAATTGGTTCACACTAGAAACACTGCCAGGCTACAACACAGAGAGCAGTCAAACACTGAAGCTGTGTTTTCATAGAATCGTATGGTTGGAAAAGACCTCTAAGGTCATTGAGTCCAATTGTAACCTGCTCACTACTAAATCAGATGCCTGAACGCCTCATCTACCTGCCTTTTAAACCTCTTCAGGGACGGGGAATCCACCACCACCTCCCTGGGCAGCCTCTGCCAGGGCCTGAGAACCCTTTCAGTGCAAACATTTTCCCTGATGTTTAGTCTAAACCTCCACAGGTGCAACTTGAAGCCATTCCCTCTCATCCTACCGCCTGGCAACTGGGAGAAGAGACCAGCACCCACCTCACCACAACCTCCTTTCCAGGAGCTGCAGAAAGCGATGAGGTCTCTCCTCAGCCTCCTTTTCTCCAGGTAAACAGCCCCAGGTCCCTCAGACACTTCTCATAACCCTTGTTCTCCAGATCCTTCCCCAGCTACTTCTTGGAGTGAGAGGCCCAAAACTGAACCCAGGATTTGAGGTGTGGCCTCACCAACACTGCGTACAAGGGCAGAATCCCTTCCCTGGTCCTACTGGCCACATTGGCAAAGAAAACATCCCAGGGACTGAAGAAGACGACACTCTTCAGGTTCAGAATCCTCCAGGTTCTTGGACTCGATGATCTGAGAGGTCTTTTCCAATCTAGTGATTCCATGATTCTACAAAACTGCAGTCTTGGCAACTTTTGTTTAACAAATACGAAGTGCTGAGCTTTTCCAAACTAACTACAAATAAGTAAGTAAATAAAATACATTAGGACCCAGCAGGCAACCAGCTTGTAAATCAGTTTTATCTCTGTAATCTTGTAAACCTTTTTTTGTAAACTTGTTTTATCCCTGAAAGGCTTTCACAAGAAAGAGTGCACAGTGCAACAAAGATACCCGATACTCAATTATCACTCTAAATGTTTCTCCTTATTTATAATTTTATCAGTTTTCCCTCTATTCATACATACCTGACAAGGACATCAAGGTGTTGTTGATAACATACAGCCAGGTGCACTTTCGGGGAAACAACTGAAGAAAAAAACCATTTGCATTAATTGAAGCAGAGAGGAATTTCCAGCTGTGGTTTTATCTGTCTGCTCCACCTCAGCCACCATTCCTGCAGGGATCAACACGGGAGTCAAGCTGCAACTACAGTTTCTCCTTGCGCTCACTCTTTGGGAGCCTTGCTTAGCCCTTTTATCTGTCTACAATGGTTTTCATTCCTTCCTTCTTCCTCCTCCAAAATTTTCAGATTTCAGTTACTCCCTAATTCTTTAAATAGCAGCACAGAGACAAAGCAGGACAACTGGCAAGGCTGGAATACCATACACAGGGGACATCTTGCTCAGCAATAACAACCAGAGAGGGAAAGAGAACAGTTTTACAGAAACCTACCAAACCCCACAAGGTCAGATGAGGGGGGAAAGGGCATTAGAAATTCCTAAGCAACTTAAAATAACCACAAATCCTCTATTTTGTGGGACTTGCCACCTGGCTCTTTGCACTAGCACGGTGCTCTGTAAACAGAGAGCTCACAGGAGGCACTAGGACTTACTTTTGTCACAGAGTAAAGAAGTCACAGGGCAGCAAGGCTAGATTTGAGGTTTTCGAGTTAAGAAGAATCTCTTCACAAGCTGCAGGGAATTTTGGTAAAAGTGATGGCAAATGGCAGCATTCAGGGGTCTGAAAGATTTGGACCAGAGGACAAGGACAGGGATTTTATGAAAACAAAAGCAAATCTAGATTTATTGCCCAGCATTCAGAGGTGAGGTCCTCCCTCAAGAAAAAAAAATCCAGTAGGAAAACAAGTTCAAAGGATTAAACTGCTTCCAAAGCAGAATGTTAAGAAAAGACAACAGCAGCAGACTGGTCCATTGATGGAAGCTGATGCAAAACAAAGCACAAGATGCTTGAATCCAGACTCTACAAAAGAATGACTGTACTGCTTCTTGCAAATGCTTTTAAGCTGAAAGAGGGGAGATTTAGATGGAAAAACGTTTTCCTGTGAGAGTGGGGAGGCCCTGGCCCAGGTTGCCCAGAGCAGTGGTGGCTGCCCCATCCCTGGGGGTGTTCAAGCCAGGCTGGATGGGGCTTGGAGCCCCTGATCCAGGGGGAGGTGTCCCTGCCCATGGCAGGGGGTGGGACTGGATAGGCTTGGAGGTCCCTTCCAACCTAAACCATTTTATGATTCTATGAAAGAAAGAAAGACTACACATGATTAACACAATTAACAGTAGAGGGGTAGACTCTTGTGCTAGAAGCACAAAAAAAGAGATATTCCACACAGTTTCAATCAGATCTACTGATGTCAGCAGGTCCCAAGGAAGTTTAGTTCACAGTGCTTAAGAACTGGCTCAAACCCCAAGGTCTCAGTAATGATTACCTTCAAGAACTGATGGAGGATGTAGAAGGACATTGAGAAGGGTAAACACAGTACCTGTGCCAAATAACAAGGGCAGTGGGAATTGCAAAACAGTCTGACTGACTGGATAGCCAGAGCGGCGCAGGAACAAGCCACATACTTTTAATTACCAAGGGATAACAAATGGCCAGTGCAAACTTGCGCAGAAGGCGCTGTATTCGAACATTTGAATTTTCTTCTTTGACAGAATTATTGCCCTGCTGGCGGCAGTGAAGCAGTAAGATGTGAAACACATGTGAATGACCTTGTCCTGTCCACCATTTGGAGAACAAGTCATATGAGAGGCAGCTGAGGGAGCTGGGGTTTTTAGCCTGGAGAAGAGGAGGCTGAGGGGAAACCTCAGCACCCTCTGCAGCTCCATCAAAGGAGGTTGTGGTAAGGTGGGTGCTGGGCTCTTCTCCCAAGTAGCAAGTGATAGGACAGGAGGAAATGGCCTTAAGTTGTGCCAGGGGAGGTTTAGATTGGATATCAGGAAAAATTTCTTTACTGAAAGAGTGGTGAAGCCCTGGCAGAGGCTGCCCAGGGCAGTGGTGGAGTCTCCGTCCCTGGAGGGGTTAAAAAAGCGTGTAGACATGGCACATGAAGACATGGTTTAGCAGGCACTGTTGTGTTGGGCTGACGATTGGACTGATTGAGCTCAGAGGTCTTTTCCAACCTCAATGATTCTATGATTCTAAACAGTTAAAAATGTGTGCTTGGTGGGGAAAAGTCATGAAATGCAAATATGGAAAGAAGTGGCACAGCAGAAGCACAGTTGTAAAGCTTCTAGGGCTTGCAGAGGGTCACACCTGACCTCTCCAGACCCAGGATGCTCTCACAGAAAAGGAAGCTTTCTTTTTGGGATACGCTGGATGTTGTAAAAAAGGCACTAGCAAATTCTCTCTACCTATCACTGGCACCTATCACCTCTCCACAGGGTATAAAAAAGGACACATAAGAGTCCAGAGAAAAGCAGTACATGAAATAAGTTAGGGAAATGCACAAGGAAAGAGGCTTGTTTGACTAATGGAGTAAAGAGAACTGAGGTAAGAAGGTAAGGAGGTCTCCAACAGCTGCCATCAGAATTTTAAGAACATCAGTAGGAATTAAGTCATTCTCCCTTGTCTGTTGAGGTTATGAAAAGATAAGAAACTTATTATTCAGCTTTGTCCTATGCATGCAGGTGCACCCTCAGCTCTCTTAACTGGGAAGGATCCTCTCACTGTAACGAATTCAAATTCACAGTTCTCACTAGCAAGCCCTTTATAATTGTCTCTTGGTTTTGTCTGTGCCAAACTATGCCCCTCCATGACCCTCCTGAACATTTCACCTTTTCATTTGCCCCTCTCAAGTTCTGGGCCCTGGCACAATGTTCCCAGAAACAGAGGGCTTTCTCCTCTTAAGCACAGATCTCTGTGCAGTGCCCTTTCTGGGAAATCAGCTTTCTCTTACTATTACTCATAGATGCACACCCTCACCACCACCTCTGTGCCGTGTCTCAACTAAATCTGATGCTCTTTAGATGCCTGAAGCGCCTCTGTGAACTGCTTTAAAAATCTACAGGTAAAATCTCATTATCAGCATCCACCATCACTTCCCTTCTAAGAATTCTCTGCTGCTCCTGACTCTAAAAATTCAAATATAACAATGCCATGACTGTACAAAGGGGTTTTGGAAAGGGATAAAGAGCCTAAGTGAAGGGAAGCAAACGTGTATTTATTTTATGGCAACAATGGCAGCTAAATTAAATGGCTGAGAGCTCTGGTAACATCCCGTGGAGCAGCAATATGCCATCTAGTGGAGACAAAACAGAGAAAGAAAGGGCAGGGAATCAATTGTCTCCAAGAAAAGAAACGATTTTGAGCAGGAAATTCCTCTGAAAGCAACATTACACAAGCAGCAACAAAGAATTCAGGTAGGTAAGGGAACTATTAATCTTCAGACTTCCATTGCTGGCTTTGATGTGGATCAGTGTGTGCCACAAAGCCTTGTATCCCATCCGTCCCCTCTAAAATCAAACTTCGTGGCTTCACAACATCCCTAAATCCATTCCGTGTGTTCGATAGTCACCTGTTCCATTGTTGCTTCATGAAGTTCATTCAAATTCAAGGTATAGATACCTTCCTCTGTGCCAAAGATAATGTACTGATCTAGAAATTAAAGAGAAGTTGATTATTTCACCAGCTCATTTCCACTTTGACAACAGGCAGGTTTAAAAAAAACAGACCCAAAATAACGGTACCTTTAGTATCTGGATGTATCCACGATGTTGCACAATTAATCTTTAAAGGACAACCGTCAAAGACTTTGGAGAAACACGCTCCCATCTGAAAAACAGCAAAAATGAAACCTGAAACAAGTTTATACAGTACAAAGTGTTCATCTTGTGGCACTTGGCTGCTTAGTGCAGACCTGTATGCACTGCTGCTCCCTTTCTGCACACACAAACTCACTCCAACACGCTTTGATGGAAAATATTTTTGTCTTTCCCAAAAGCTATGATGCAGCCTTCTAACCCTTTTCATAGATTTCATATACTAGAATCAGAGAATGGTTTGGGTTGGAAAGGACCTTGAAGTCCATCCAGTTCCAACCCCTTCCACAGGCAGGGACACCTCCCACTGGATCAGGGGCTCCAAGCTCCATCCAATCTGGCCTTGAACACCTCTAGGATGGGGCAGCCACTACCTCTCTGGGTAACCTGGGCCAGGGCCACCCACACAGCAAAAGATTTCTTCTTGATATCTCATCTCAATCTCCCCTCTTGCAGCTGAAAACCATTCCCCCTTGCCCTATCCCTCCACTCCCTGATCAAAAGCCCCATCCCAGCTTTCCTGGAGCCCCTTCCAGCACTGGAAGCTGCTCTAAGATCTCCCTGTAGCTTTCTCTTCTTCAAGTTTAACAACCCCAACTCTCAGCCTGTCATTATACAGCCTGTCTTATTACATGTTAAGAAACGCAAAGTAGGATCAAACTGATATAAACAATTTGAAGTACCCACCAGGGAAGAACAATATTGAGTGCTGACATAAACGGCACCAGAAGGCAAAACAAGCAGAAGCCTTGAAGCAAGTAACACCCTCACGCATCACTATCACCTCTCCCCCTCTCTCTTTACCCAGCAGAGGCTGTTCCTGGAGATCACAGCCCAGCCGACTCTGTCCCTTCGCATCCAGGCTAAAGAGAAGTTTCAAAAAAGGAAACAAATACTGTGGATTCAGTACACGAGAAGTAACTGGGTATGAGATGCAGAAAACCACCCCAGAGGAGCTGGTGGCTTATTCTAGCATAAACCTCCTGACAGGGAGCGATGCTGTGACAACTGCTACTGCAAACAAGGTTACTTACCAGAACCTTCGGCGTTGGTGGCAAGCCATTGATTGCTGGCTTCTGTGGGAAGAGAAAGAGATCATAAAACACCTCCCACGCACTGATAGAAAACTAGCAAGATAACATGACAGAGAAATCAGCCTCAGAGTCACAACACTTACAGGAAAATCTCTTTTCTCTTTTTTACGTGGCAGCTGGGGGATTTGTCCAGACCCTTCTGCATTTTCTTCAATGAGTTGCAGCATGCCATGGCCGTTTCCTGAAAAGAAGCCCAGACACATTTTGTAGCTCACCTGACACAACGAAACAGAAAATGTTTTGTTGTCCTATTCTCTCTTCTTCCTGGTGTCCAGCAGGAGCAGAGAAGCGTGCTCCAAAACCTCCCTACACACAGTGCAGGTAGCTGATCCCTTCCAAGGACAGCTGGCCACCCTTCCCCGTGCTGAACCACACGCTAATAAAGGCAATCCATTATCCAAACAGAACTCAGAATAAAGACATGGACAGTCCTTGCAGATGATCCTCCCTCCATATTTGCTCCCGTAGTCCTTAAAGCCCTCTCTTCTCTTTTTTATGTGGCAGCTGGGGGATTTGTCCAGAACCTTCTGCATTTTCTTCAGTGAGTTTCAGCATGCCATACTCATTTCCAGCCCTGCAGTATCGGCAGACTGAGTGTCCTTCTTTTGGGAAGAAGATTTCCACCATGGATCACGGCTCTAAGAACCAGTGTACAGAGAATCATGGAATGATTTGGCTTGGAAGGGACCATAAAGCCCATCCCTGCCATGGGCAGGGACGCCTCCCACTGGATCAGGGGCTCCAGGCCCCATCCAACCTGACCTTCAACACCTCCAGGGATGGAGCAGCCACCCCTGCTCTGGGCAACCTGGGCCAGGGCCTCCCCACCCTCACAGCAAAACATTTCTTCCTAAGATCTCCTCTCAATCTCCACTCTTTCAGCTGAAAACCCTTCCTCCCCATCCCGTCCCTGCACTCCCTGATAAAAAGCCCCTCCCCACATGCAGAAAGGAAAGCTGCACCTCGTGATCAGCGCGTAGTAAAAAGCATTATCAACAGAAACCAGCTGACTTTGGAACTGATTTCCTTTTAGAGATGCCAGAGATTGAGAATGGTGATGCATTTACCTACGTCGCTGTATCTCGCCGCGAGCAATCCAGGGCTACTCATGCTGCTGGTCATACCGACAGGGGAAGCATCAGCCTGAGGCCCGCAAACAGGGATGCTTTGTCTCCTGTGTGGTGGTGGGGCTCTGTTCTGCGAGTCTGGGAAATGTTTTATTGTCTGACATTTCTCATCATCTGGGAGGTTTTCCTCAGGATAACTGTTTATTCTCGGCTGCAACAAACCAAAGAGGTGAAGGTTACCTGGAAGCATAGATTTCAGACAAGTTGAATTAAAGCCAGACTGCTTCTACATGAAAAAAAAAAAAAAAAAACAAAAAAAAAAAACGTTTTTAAATAAAGACACTCAAGAGCAGAATAATCTAAAAGGCATTCCTTCTCTGCTGGAAAACCACAGTAGGAGGCAAAATGCTGCACAAGAGGGCATCCCACGCAGCATATTCTCTTGAGAGGGAAAATACCTACAAGACACTTCACGTACAAGGCCAGGAGTTCCCAGAGGTCAAGACCGCATAGACTGCAAGTCAGCATAAAATATGGAGCTGCACAAACTCTGCTCGCAAATCGTATTTAACAGAATTTATAACCAACTGAGAGCATCAGACAAACGCATTGAGGAGGCTGCACAAGTGGAATTTGCTGCCTAAGACTCTGAATACCCATCAACTCGTACCTTAGGAGGGAGTGGCCGTGGCCCTGCTCGCTTCAGCGTTGATCTACAAGGAAAAGGTGCAGTAAACAGCTCAGTTAAACCAAAAACATCAACATAATCACTTGAAAACACAGACTGTAAATAAGACAAGCTAGAATGCATAGAAAAGACAGATCATAGCTTTGCAAGAACAGGGTTATACTACAAGACTAGGAGTTGGGGGAAAAAAGCAAATTAATCTTGTTAGAAGTGCTGCTTTTTGATAAACTCTTGTTCTTTCATACCTCCCACTGTTCTAGAGCATTCTGTGGCGCAGGGCATTTCAAATTAGTAAATACATACACATTCAGGGACCCAGTCTCTGAAGTTGTCCCTCTTCCACTGCTTGAATTGTACCACTGAGCTGCTTTTTTACAGACAACTCTCTCTGACAGCGAGACTGCAGCATTTCTGGATCAGCCAGTCGATCGTGTCACAGAGCAATGTCCTCCCATAGCTTTTCAAAGTTTATTTAAAAGCAAGCTTATTGGTCATCTCTCCTCCTGACCACCCTGACTGCAGCCAAGCTCTGGGTCAACCCACGTGAAGGCTCAATACTGCTCAGCGCAGCCTGCAGCATTCGCTCTGGATGAGCCCAACATTTGGAGCTGCACAAACCCCACCAGAGCTCTGCAGGAACATCCACATCGGGCTCAGGATCGATGCATTAATCAACACAAAGTCTGCTGGGGTGGTGAGGCACTGACACAGGTTGCCCAGGGAAGTGGTGGCTGCCCCATCCCTGGAGGTGTTCAAGGCCAGGTTGGGGCTTGGAGCCCCTGATCCAGTGGGAGGTGTCCCTGCCCATGGCAGGGGGTTGGAATTTCATCATCTTTAAGGTCCCTTCCACATGAAACCATTCCATGATTCTATGATTTAGAGAATTAGGTGCTTCCATATGTGCTGAAGATAATCTCAGGAAGGAGAGCAAGGGAAGAAAGAATTGCTCTGCAGACATTCTCCTGACGATCAGCTAAAGAGTCAAGCGTGCGTTAGACCTTTGAGTGCAACCAGCCCTCACTTACTTATGAGCAGCAAAGCTGCCTACAGCATTTTAAGGAAAGAGGTTTTGCCACAGCGCTACTTGCTTTAGCGAGAGCCGCACAGAGTAAACACAATGGCACACAAAGAGATCCACTCACTCTTCAACATCTTCACTCCCGTCACCAAATTTGGTAAGCAGTCCCCTAGGCAAAATGTTTATAAAATTAAGAGCTCTGCTCTAAAGTCGATGTGTCCAACTAAACCGATTGGGGATGACATTTAGCTTCACAACGAGCATCTCCCAACCCTTTTCAAAACAAAGCACTTCTCCACATTCACTGCATTAAGCCCTTGTTGTGGCTTGAGCTAAATCAGAGTCATTTTTCTGACTCTTAACTCATTCTCATCTAAGTTACTTTCTCTTCTGAAAGTTAGCTGCGTGTTTTTCAGACAGTTTCTCTCTAGCAGTGATCACACGGGCACTGGGATGCAGAGAGGCCACTGCTTGTGCTGGTCCTAAGGAAACCAAGGCCACCCTCGAGCTGGTGGAGCCGCAAGGGAAAGGGGCAAAAATAGTGGCACCTGCAGGGAGGGTGGACAGGAGGGGTGACCCCAAACTGACCAGCAGAGGATTCCATCCCAGAGATGTCACACTGAGTACAAAACTGAGGGATCGCGAGGGTCTTGCTCTCTTCTGTGATGGCCAATGTCCAGCAAGGACCTCCTCTGTCTGCCCCCGATCTGGATCCGTGCGTTCCTGAACCCAGTTCCTGAGCCCAGCTCCCTCCCAGCCTCGGACTCTTTCCCTCGTGTCATCAAGGGGTAGGGACACAATCTCATATTTGCATACCTGTTATGACTTGCAAATGATGATGATGATTATTATTATTATTTCATTAAAGCTGTAGTTTTAGTTTCCAAACCACAAACCTTTTCCTCTTATTTCCCTTTCCCTTTTCCCTGGGGGTGGTGGTGGGAAGGGATTTGGCACACCAACTCCACAACTTTAGCTGCCAAAATTAGCCGAGCCCAGGCTAAACCCTTTTCCATTTAGCCCAGTCCTTCCCTTCCTCTCACCCTGCAATGAGCATTTAAGCTCTCTTCCAGACCAGATACCACCAATTCATCTCTCATTTTCCTACCTGGTAGTTTAAATGCCTAAAAAACAGTACAATAGGAAAAAAAAATCAAACCCAGCTGAGAACAGAGGAAGTTACTGGGAGACAAATGGAGAAAAGCCTTTCCATCGGGAGAATTCCTCCTTTAGTGCCGTATGCTAAAGACACAGACAGTTTTTCCCATCATAGTGGGAATTTTTGTTTCAAAGCTACCTCAGGTTCAAAAAAAGAAATATTGGCTAAAGAATCAAAACGATACTGATAATGTTGCCGTGAAACAAACAAAAACTCATCATGTTCTGCAAAATGGAATTTTTCAAGGTCTGGCTTTAAAAAGAAACCAAAAAAAAAATCAAACTGTATTAAACAAAACAAAAAAAAAACTAGCCCACAAATCTAAATCCACGAATATTCACTCCTTAGCACGCTGGTGTGACGCTGCAGTGTCCCCAACACACAACGGATATGGAGTTGTTGGAACAGCTCCAGAGGAGGCCACAAAGACAATCCAGGGGCTGGAACCCCTCTGCTATGAGGGCAGACTGAGAGAGTTGGGGTTGTTCAGCCTGGAGAAGAGAAGGCGCTGGGGAGACCTTAGAGCAGCTTCCAGTGCTGAAAGTGGCTCCAGGAAAGCTGGGGAGGGACTTTTTACAAGGGCCTGGAGTGACAGGATGAGGGGCAATGGCTTTAAATTGGAAGGGGGAGATTCAGATGAGACATTAGGAAGAAATTCTTCACGATGAGTGTGGGGAGTCCCTGGTCCAGGTTTCCCAGGAAAGCTGTGGCTGCCCCATCCCTGGAGGTGTTTAAGGCCAGGTTGAATGGGACCTTGGGCAGCCTGGTCTGGTGGGAGGTGTTCCTGTCCATGGCAGGGGGTTGGAACTTCATGATCACTAGGAATGGATGGGACAGAGAAGCTATGCGCTTCCTGTTTATCTTTTTTAACTGGATGTGGTTTTCAAGCAAGCAGCATGGATTCACCATTCAGAAATTACAGAATAGTTTGGGTTGGAAGGGATTTCAAAGCCCACCCAGTCCCAACCTCCTGCCATGGGCAGGGACACCTCCCACTGGATCAGGGGCTCCAAGGCCCATCCAACCTGGCCTTGGACACCTCCAGGGATGGGGCAGCCACCCCTGCTCTGGGCAACCTGGGCCAGGGCCTCCCCACCCTCACAGTGAAGAAATTCCTCCTTATGTCTAGTTTAAATCTGCCCCTTTCCAGTCTGTGCCCATTGCCCGTCATCCTATCACTACAAGCTTTTGTGAACAGTCCCTCCTCAGCTTTCTTGTAGCCCCTCCAGGTGCTGGAAGGTCGCTATAAGGTCTCTTTGGAGCCTTCTTTTCTCCAGGCTGAGCAACCCCAACTCTCTCAGCCTGTTCTCGTATAGTAGGTGCTCCAGCCCTCGGATTATCCTTGTAGCCTCCTCTGGACCCATTCCAACAGCTCCATTGCCTTTTAATGTTAAGGATTCCAGAACTGGACGTAGGACTCCAGACGGAGTCTCACAAGAGAGGACTAGAGAGGTAGAATCCACTCCCTCACCCTGCTGGCCAGGCTGCTTCGGATGCAGCCCAGGACATGGTTGGTTTCTGGGCTGCAAGCGCACATTGCCGGCTCACGTTGAGCTTCTCATCAACCAGCACCCCAAGTCCTTCTCCTTAGGGCTGCTCTCAATCACATCATCCCCCATCCTTCATTGAAACAAGGGATTGCCCCGACCCCGCACTTGGCTTTGTTGAACCTCATGAGGTTCTCACAGCCCCACTTCTCCAGCTCGTCCAAGTCCCTTTGGGTGACATCCCAACCTTCTAGCATGGCAACTGCA
Organism: Clamator glandarius; assembly: GCA_033459285.1. NCBI lineage: Eukaryota > Metazoa > Chordata > Aves > Cuculiformes > Cuculidae > Clamator > Clamator glandarius. Next base: position 207,900 of record JAUNZM010000231.1, read on the forward strand.
CCACTCAGCTTAGTGTCCTCCTTTCAAAACTAAATCTGTATCCATTTACTGATATACAGATGTTTGCTATGGCTCCATTCATCCTGCTTTTAATAAATCCTCGTGCAGGCAATCTTAACGCTACAGAAACAGGATCAAATCAACAAGTGACTTTGGCAGGAGGAGCTTCCCTCCCTCCCTGCTCTGTGACCCTCGGATTCCAGCTGTCTGCAGAAAAGCCAGCACTCCCGAGCAAGGCTTTGGGTCTGCAGCTCATCAGGGTGACACAAACAAAAGCAGAGAGGAAGGAAAGCAGTCGCTATTGCGACTGGACAGGGAAAGGCTGGGCTTAGGGAAACACTCACAACTTTTACTACAATGAGAGTAAGAATGGAAAAATAGGTTCAACTTAAACCACTCAAAGACTGGCAACCCCGTGGAAATGCCAGCTTGCCAGGGTGCTGTAATGTCAGCTGACAGCTTATGCAAGACTTGATCGGCAAGAAAGCAAAAGAAATTCACTGTTTGCTACTCAGTTCCAAATAAAGATGGGAAACAGGCTCTCCTAGATGAGTGACTCTTCAACATAAGAAGGATATGGAGCTGTTGGAAGGGGTACAGAGGAGGCCACAAGGGCTGGAGCGCCTCCCATATGAGGACAGGCTGAGAGAGTTGGGGTTGTTCAACCTAGAGAAGAGAAGGCTCTGGGGAGACCTTATAGCGACCTTCCAGCACCTGAAGGGGCTACAAGAAATCTGGGGAGAGACTGTTCACAAAGGCTTGTAGTGCTAGGACAAGGGGTAATGGGTATAAACTGGAGTGGGGCAGATTTAGACTAGACATCAGGAAGAATTTCTTCATGATGAGAGTGCTGAGGCACTGGAACAGGTTGCCCAGAGCAGTGGTGGCTGCCCCATCCCTGGAGATGTTCAAGGCCAGGTTGGATAGGCCTTGGAGCCCCTGATCCAGTGGGAGGTGTCCTTGCTCACGGCAGTGGGGCTGGAACTAGATGATCCTTAAGGCCCCTTTCAACCCAAAGTATTCTATGATTACTTAAGCCAAAATCCCACCCTTCCCTACAGATGTGCATCCATCAGTATTACTGACCGTAGGACAGATTTCACTGATCAGGCACCTGCAGGAGCTACGCTGAAGTACAGAACTTGATAAAACCTTCAGAGCTGATTTCCCTTTCCTTTTCTCACAAGGACCCAGATGCAGGGCTGCTCAGATGCTGCACCACAGGATGTCACAGCCACCGCAGCAGCTCAGAGGAGAAGTGCAAGGATCCTGAACTCAGCCCTTGCAAGGTCACTAGCTTTGCTTCAGAAAGTTGACATTGCCTGTCTTATCACAGGGTGCTGGCCCTGCATTCACACCTTGCTTCCCATCTACAACCAGCGAGCTACAAGAAGTTTAACTCACTCTATTGTTCATGGTTAAAAGAGATTAAAATCCACTCCTCGACCAACTGCATGAGAAGGACTGCAAACTGGGTAAGATCTGGGTAAGATTTATGAATATTAAAGCATAATAGGACTTCTAGTTTTATTTTCCACTCATTTTTTTCTTTCAGAGCATATTTTCATATTAAGTCATGGAAATAAAAGATGTTTTTAAACTCTGTACTCACCTGCTGCTTCCACCATCAACAAAAGGGTTCCAATGCGAAGTAAAGTCGGTGCCAGCTGCCACCACCTGAAGAAAGGCAGAAAGTATCATTTCCCCACCCCTTGTCTTTTCTTATGGAAAAAGCAAGGGGTAACAGCTATAAGATACTCCCAGAGAGATTCCGATTGGATCACCATGAGAACAGTTAAACATTGGAATCATCTCCCCAGGGAAGTGGCGGATTCTTCTACACCAGATACTTTTAAGGCTCAGCTTGACAAGGCGCTGGGTGCTTGTTTAAACTACAGCTCACCTAAAAAGGTTGGACCAGATGATCCCCGAGGTCCTTTCCAACCAGGTATTCTGTGATTCTATGAACCTGAAATCCCTTACCCACAGCACACAGAGACCCTGGGGGATTCCCAAGCCCAGCAGTATCACCATGTAAGCAGTAAAATCAAATTCCAAAGTGAATTAGCAATCAGATCCAGTGGGAGATGTCCCTGCCCACGGCAGAGGGTCGGAACTTCATGACCTTTAAGGTCCCTTCCTACCATTCCATAAGTCTATAAAATAATGTTTTACAATCTAATTATAAAGCACCTATTGGAAAGCCATCCTCCCCTTGTAGACTCAGACTTAAAAGCAGCACCTGGAAATGATGCAACGCCAGTATCAAGTGCAGTAAGTAACATCAAAGGAAATATGTACAGTGAAAATTCAGTAAGGATTGTGCACTAAGAGCACCTCCAGGACACTCATCTGGCAAGAGAACATAGTGCAGCCACTTCCAATCCTGTACGAGATGCCATCAGCAGAGCTTTGCCATCGCTAGAAATGGCACTGACCCCACCACAGAGATCGCATTGGTCTCATTCCACATAAGATGAGCTTGCACCTACCTGGTGAACTGGAACACAGCTGTAAAATTCAGGAATGCTTTTTTTTTTTCTGGAGAGCAGAGCACTAATGTCTCCAAATCAAAATTAAAAGCAGCTGCTGCTGTGATCAAACACTTAATATAAAACGGAGCCTTTGTGTCCGCAGGCACACATTAATCCCGAAGAACGTTAATTAGCTGATCTGCAGCAAACTGCCAAGGGCTGGGGCAAACAGCAGCATCGCACGGGGGCAAAACAGCTGCATGCGAGCTGGATACCTTCCAAGAAACACGGACTGAACAAATCCTGATGTTGGGAAGATCAGAGATCCCAGTGCAAAGTGGCCTCTTCACATTATCAAATTAATTGGCACGTGTTGGGTTTTTTATCTGAGCACGACTCCTCGCACAGAGGGCAATTCATTTTCTTAAAATGTGGCAATTGTGTGGGGACCAAGAGTGTTCTTCTCATGACTTCACATTTCATAAAAACATCACTAAGAGCTGAACCACGAAACAATGAAGGCGCTATGATTTTAATATATGAAGGAAAAAGCAAACTCATCCTTACCAATTCATCCCGAGCTTCTGTTTCTTTCCGCAGAGGGGGCTCAAATTGCAGCTTGTCAACTGCAAAACATTACATTTTCAACTTTAATACACATAAAACATCATATTAGTGCCCATGAGTGCTTACTACAGCGAAATGCCTGTTGTAACAGAGCTAAATATTATGTACACAACACTTAATTTCTCTATAAGGTAGACTATTACTTACATATCAGCACTATTGTCTAAATACTTCAATTTGCAAATGTGAAACCCACAAGAAAGAGACAAACCGAAAGTAAATACCAAGTCATTATATGAAAGTACATGAAAATGTAAATACATAACCACATGTTACTTGTAATGCATGTGAAAGAGGAGCAAGAGGCCTTTTAACAGCAAGCTTCCTAAAAGTGTGATGTACGTGATGCAGAGGAGCAGGGAGCATTTACACTGCAAAAGGCATTTGGCCAAACCATGAGAAAGACTATTTTTACCTCAAAATTTCAACTTAGATCCAACCGAGTTGTGTATTAACATTGTTTTAAAAGAAAGGCAAAGGTTGTATTAAAAGGAAATACATTATGTTAACATGCTGCCTGATCAGGATGGCTACTTCAATCACAATCGGGTCAAGAAAAGGTTTAACCTTTTCAGTGATCTCAAAGGTCTTTTCAAACCTAGTGATTCTATGATTCTGTATGTAAGTGCTCAGGGATCTGGTTTGATAATGGGCAGGTACGGTTGGACTCAGCCTCAAATGTCTTTTCCAACCAAGCGATTCTATGATTCTAGGAACTGTGAACAGCATACAGACAAGTTAATAATGCTACTTTTTTCCTGTATTGTCTGATCCCACCATGACATGCGCAAAGATGCCCTCCTCATTATCAACGTGCTCTCATTTGTTGATGTTCACATTTTATTAGCAGTTTTGCTGTTTCAAGTGAGGCTGCAGAGCCTGACAGGAATCGCAGAGCTGAAAGGCTACGCCAGTCAGGAGGGATTTCCACATCACCACCACGATGTAGCAATGAGATGGAATGAAATAGCAGAAAAATAGCCAAGTTTTCGGTTTGGTTTGGCAAAATGTTATTGAAGATTCGTGTGTATGTGCTCTTCTAAGGGCATGCAGAGATAGGACATGGGGCACTGGGTATAAACTGGAGAGGGGCAGATTTAGACTGGACATAAGGAGGAATTTCTGCATGCTGAGGGTAGGGAGACCCTGGCCCAGGTTGCCCCATCTCTGGAGGGGTTCAAGGCCAGGTTGGATGGGGCTTGGAGCCCCTGATCCAGTGGGAGGTGTCCCTGCCCATGGCAGGGGGTGGAACTGGATGGGCTTTAAGGTCTCTTCCAACCCAAACCATTCTGTGCTTCTATGATTCTTCTAGCTTTGTTTGCGCCAGCAGCAGAAGAGACTTTGCAGAACACACAACAGAAGAATGACACCAACATCCTCCATTGGCAGAAACACACTGATACTACAAAATGAGCCCAGAACATTAGGAACTTACAGTTGATCTCTGATGCTGTCCTTTCTGACCGAATGTTCCGGTTTGTAGAGCGAATCGTGTGGCGGATAACGGAGTGAGGCTGAAAGGGTTACAAATGGAAAAGCTGAGAAAAGTCACGTGGCTTTCTGTTAGATCACAATCAACCATCAACCCAACAAGGAGACAGAATAGCTCTCGCAGCCACACCCTTTAATATGCGCCACCTTTGTCTGCGCACAGGATCCTTCCATACATCCACACTGCAGGTATGACAAGGGATATGACAACATTTCCTGGCTTCTCCTGCGTGGTAACTCCAAAATTGCAGCTCTCAGAATGTTGGGGCAGGGTCCCTTTCAGGCTGCAATCTCATGTTTGCAAAGCAAGATATTTAAACTGCAGTCTTTGATAAAAGATTAAAAAAAAAAGAGATGTTCTCACCTCAAAATCATCATCATCAACTTCATTGTAGTGTGTATGGTTGTCAGGATTATTAACTTTGTCCAACAGCTCAACTGCTAAAGATCTTGAAAGGCCAGGCTGCCCCACAAAGCTATGCTAGAACCACAGAAAAGAATGAGTTAGGATACACAAGGATGCGTAACTTTCATTGACAAGCATCCAATACATAATGTTAATGAATTTTGCCTTCTTTCTAGGAGTCTGAGTGTTTCTTTAATGAATCCATAATAACTGGACTTTCTAACCCCTCCAGCAGCATGGGAATTTCACACTTTGTTACTCTTGAACTGGAAATTAAACTCTGAGTCAAACAAACAACTACACTTTAACTTTGTTTTTACATGAGTGGTTCAGTCAAGTTTAGGAAGGCAGAAATAGAGAGATGAACAATGGCTAAATACACCCATTTTCTATTTGGAAGACAGGAAGGGTCAACGTTGATGCGGCTATACCTAAAAAATATCTGTATCTACAAAAAAACATCATACTGGAAAAAAATCTTGCAGCTTCCTGCAGTTGACCAATGCCTCTATCCTTCAGATTTGTCACCCAAGAAAGAAAACTGTACCAGTTTGGTTTCTTATTGATCTGTTGCTCACTTTGAAGCAAGAGATCTCCGGCTGGAGCATCTCTACTCTGAGGACAGGCTGAGGGTTGGGGTTGTTCAGCCTGGAGAAGAGAAGGCTCCAAGGAGACCTCAGAGCGGTTTCCAGCACAGAAAGGGCTCCAGGAAAGCTGGGGAGGGACTTTTTATGATGGTGCATAGCGACACGACTCGGGAGAATGTTTGTATCAAATTGGAAGGGGGAAGATTTAGATGAGACATTAGGAAGAAATTCTTCACAATGAGGGTGGGGAGGCCCTGGCCGAGGTTGCCCAGAGCAGTGGTGGCTGCCCCATCCCTGGAGGGGTTCAAGGCCAGGTTGGATGGGGCTTGGAGGAACCTGATCCAGTGGGAGGTGTCCCTGCTCATGGCAGAGAGTGGAACTGGATGGGCTTTGAGGTCCCTTCCAACCCCAACCATTCTGTGATTCTATTAACGTCACTAAATGTTCCCCATCACTTACAGAAAGGAGTCTGTCTGCTGTTGGTCTCTTCTTTGGATTTTTTGTAAGTGCTATTTTGACAAAATTATGGAACGTTGATGACCTTAAAGAAAAAGAAATGAGGTTTTAGGTTTAATTTTTCAAGAAGATACCTTTTATTTTAGCACAGTGAATAGAGATTACAGCAGGATGTGTTAAACTAGAATGCCATCCAGATTCTTCATCCCACGTTTGAATAATTACACTTCCAAGTTAACAACATACGAAGAAACCAATTGACTCACGGAGCTTGCATGGAGAATGTTTTGCTAGAGAAAACAAACCAAACACACATGGCACTATTTTAACTTTTCCCAGTTTTAATTGTTGCAGAATTAATTATCCAATAAAAATTGTGAATTATGCGCCCAGTAAACCATCACAAATGTCACTGTTTGTGGGTACAGGTAGGTGAATAAAATACCAAGTCCTAGAGAGAGACTCGGGTTACTCTTTGAATGCCGTGTTGTTATTTTCAGAACGACTCAGGTTGTATGACCTTGTTGTAGATCCAAATTATGACTTGATCTTATAACTGGACCTACAATGTTCCAAGCATTTTTTTCTGACAATCACTTTTGTGTCCATACTCCTCCCTGGGGACGATACCAGCCCCAGCCTGCCTGCTTCCGAGTCAGGTTACAGAATACATTTGCTTTTCCAGGCAGAGCAGGTGGCACTGGAGACGTGTGGTGCAGTGGCTGGGGCTGCACTAAGCAGTTTCACTACAGGAAACACACCAAGAAGGGTTTTCTCCCTTCCTCTGGCACACGTCGCTTGCTAAAATGCCTCAAGGTAAGAAGACTGCAGGGCAGAGTCATGAGTAAAAAAATGCTGCGTACCAGAACGGTTTCAGTGTCATAAACCAACTGTGAGTACGTGCGGTACAAAATCCTGCAGGCACCAGCAAGGTATCACAGGTTAAAGAAACTCTGAAAGGATTAAGTGATTACCTGTCCCACTGACAGCAGCAAGTGCCCTGTGATAGGAATTAAGAGGAAAGGATAAAAATACTTTTTCCTTCTAGAATATACAAAGAGGATCCATGAAGGGAGATTTCATTCCCCTCTGGATCACTGGCAGGGATCAATTTACACAGAAAGGGATGATCTGTCTCACCCTGCTGGTGTTTTCTGTCAGAAAGCATCTGCTCTGGACTTTAACCCTCCCATTTGCTTCCAGAGGCCCATAAAAACCAATGAGTTGTTTCTCAGTGAAACTATCTGTACCTGAAATCACCTCTCTGGTTCCCAAGTTTAAAACCAGCACACACCGGTTTTAGCTGTCCCCATTCTTCACAAACAGTTTTTTCACATTAACTATGATACAGTGAACAAAGGAAAGGGTTTAACTTACCATTTTGCTTTTTCCTTTAGCTTTGGCGGTTGAAAATTGCTTTTTGACATTAAAAACAAAGCCCTAAAGATAAAGGAAGAATAATATTGTTATATGGCAAAAATTTAATTAATGTCATTTCAGTATCTCAAAACTTTAATGTTTTATGCTAAGAACCACATTGATGAAACTGAAGTATTGTCTGTATTGTGTTAGGGGACAGAGACAGTGGGGAGAACTTAGAGTGGCCACTCAGATAGGAAAGGGGCTCCAGGAAAGCTGGGAAAGGACTCTTGACCAGGGACAGAATGAGGAGGAAAGGTTTTAAGCAGGAAGAGGGGAGATTGAGATGAGATCTTAGGAAGAAATATTTTGCTGTGAGGGTGGGGAGGCCCTGGCCCAGGTTGCCCAGAGCAGGGGTGGCTGCCCCATCCCTGGAGGTGTTGAAGACCAGGTTGGATGGGGCTTGGAGCCCCTGATCCAGTGGGAGGTGTCCCTGCCCATGGCAGGGGGTGGAACTGGATGGGCTTTAAGGTTCCTTCCAATTCAATCCATTCTGTGATTCTAAGATTTTCTTATCTTTAAATAAGATCTTTTTATCACCATGCATAATCCTGTTAAACACTCAGCTACAGGCTCTCTAGCAATTTGCATCACCAGAGAGAAAATCTGTGCCTGTTTTTAATCAGATTGTTGATGCCACTAGGAAGTTCTTGTAACATAATTACAATTTTGCTTATAATTTCAATCCTAAATTTAAGTCTTTCACTTCAGACTGATGTCTTAAAACCAGACACAGCTCTCACAGAAAGCAGATGTTTGAAAGAAGATTCTTAGCATGAGTTTCTAGGTCTGAGCTACAGAGAACTGGGACTGAAGACACGCAGACCTCATCGGGTGAAGATCAAACATGGGCGGCTGAAGCTCAGCAAGTTCAATTGCTGTGATGCCAACGGCCCAGATATCGCAGAGCTGGTTGTATCCACCGTTTTTCTCCACTGCCGCAACTTCTGGGGCCATCCTGTAAAAGCAAAGGCACAGTTCAATGAGAGCATCCGCCCCTTCTGAATCAGTGCCTGCACGTGGAAGGCACAACGCAGTCACACAAGCCTGGAGCAGAGCCCCTTCCAAAGGGCTAAGGCAGGGAAAAGTCTGATATCCCCTTCCTCTCACTCAGCTTTGTGGGAGTGGGGAAGCAAACAGAGGTGACGTGGTTTGCCCCAGGTCACGGGCTGGACAGCAGTGCTAGGAATAGAACCAGTCTCATGATTCCTGGCGCAATGCTTTAATGACCAGATAATCCTCCTGCCTTCAGTCCTCCTTCTCCAACAGGATAAAGAGGGCAGCAAACAATTAAAAGCCATTGTCTGGTTTAAGCTGTTCAGTCTATACCAAGGATACTGCCCCAGGCATCTCAACTGCATCACAGGGATGTCAGAAACCAACGGCAGTTCCATTTGCATATATAATCCAGCTCAAGACTTCCAATGACATATTTGCTTATTAAATGCTGTCTCGTACAGATATTAATCACTAGAGATGATTAAAAGATTTTAAAATCTGCTTTGCTCCCCAATTATTTCTGCACAGAAATCGAAAACACGTTGTTTAGTTTATTAACCACAAGCATAAAAAGCTACTGAGGAACTGAATGACCATTTAGTATCCAGAAAAAGGGAATGTTTGGCATGAATAAACATGGAAGAAACATCAGTCTTGCCTCAAATATCAGATAGCTTGTGTTACAGCAACAATCAGTGCTTCCCAGGCTTTTAGCCTTTGGGTATTTTACTTGGAACAAAGGGAACCGATGCAATTGCTGTATATTTAAAAATATGGTGTGTGCTTCAGTGCGTGGGTTTTAGAATTCTTGGTGTAATCACAGTCTTAGCTTTCAAAGTAATTTATTACCAGTAAGGGGTACCAATAAATGATTTCCTCTTCGCGATGGTCGCTGTTATTTTTGCTGCTACACCGAAGTCAGCTGGAAAATAAAATGATCATAGACTTAGAAACCTCATTTGAAGATGCCAGTTCTACCCTAGGAAGTATTCTAAAACGAAAGAGCAATCTCATTTCTCATCCAAATTAAAACTTAATTCAGCTTCAATGCTAATAGATTAATAACGAGATCATTATTATGCCTGCACTGACAGGACTTCCAATTGAAAAGATCAGTTTCTACATTGTTCCCTTGTGATCCTGTTCTCCTTCTGGCTATTTTTCCACCTCACAATACAACCTCACAAAATTTATTGGTTCTTCACTTTAATATTTGAGAGGAAAAACAGCATCACGCTTTGGAAACGGTTCTATTTCTGTGTTACCGATGGAGGAGCTGCAGGGGGGCGTCTGTTTGTGTTTCTGGAGGCTGTCTAGGGGACAATAAGCCCTCAGTCTCAGAGCTGCAGACAATCAGGTGGCCTTGCAGAGCCAAAAATCATTAAAGTCCTTTTTATTTTTATTGCATTTGTAGCATGATAGCGGAAGGGGCAAATCCAACCAGTTTAACAGGCATGAGGAAGGTATCGGTGCACAGCCCAAGTTTAGTGCATTTAGAATCACAGAATGGTTTGGGTTGCAAGGGACCTCAAAGCCCATCCAGTCCCACCCCCTGCTATGGGCAGGGACACCTCCCACTGGATCAGGGGCTCCAAGCCCCATCCAACCTGGCCTTGAACCCCTCCAGGGATGCGGCAGCCACCCCTGCTCTGGGCAACCAGTAACAGATCTCTGATGAGGTTTCATCCACAGACCTCAGAGCACTTGCAAAGGAGAAGAGTCTCCTGTTCTCCATCTCTGTGGAAATGCCCAATGGGGAATTCCAGGGAAACCTGGGAGACTTCATAGCTTGTTAGTTGAAAAAAGAAATAATCTGTAACATCTTCATAGACTGCAAAATTTCTGTCTCATGGAATCATCAAGTTTCCTTGAGAGGACCTGCAATGAGGTCTCCCCTCAATTTCCTCCAGGCTGAACAGACTAAGTGACTTCAGCCACTCCTCATATGATCTAGACCCTTCAAATCAAAGCATTCCAGCTGGTACTGTAGGTTTCGATTAATCTGAGAAGGGCAACGAAGCTGCTGAAGGGGCTGGAGTCTTATATGGAGTAGCAGAGGGACCTGGGTTTGTTTAGCCTGGAGGAGAGAAGGCTGAGGGGAGACCTTCTCATTGTCTACACTTGCATGAAAGAGGATCATCATCTTGATGATCTCAAAGATCTTTTCCACTCTAGGGGATTCTATCATTCTTCGAGATTGAAATGTTCCTCTTTACTTTCTGCCTTATCACTAAATCCAGGCAACTTACCTAACTTGACATCTCCATGGTCCGTAAGGAGAATATTTGCACCCTGAAACATAATAAATAAAAAGTTAACACACTTTATCAAGAATATTTTTCTGCAGTAGAAAGCTGAAGACAAATTCGTCAAAATTCCACATTACCTTTATATCTCTGTGCATTTTGCCCTTCATATGCAAATACGCAAGGCCCTGGAAATGAGAGAGACAAAATGCTTCATTTTGCCATTCATTAAGATACTGCAAAGCCAGCCTCACTTAATACATTGAAATTACTCAACGCATTTTATTTGAAAGTGGAGAAATTTGAGATTGGGAGATAAAAAGCATACTGGATTCTGTTCCTCATCTCTCCCGATTCCGGGCAATACATGTGAAGACTTGCTCAGGCCAGCCTCGGTGCAATGTTTTACACAGATATAGGTGTCTTTTCAATCACATCACCTTTCCCTTTACGAAAATTAGCTATGTTTTTGAAGTCCTGGCAGTTCCAACAAGTAGGTGTTTGGCCTTTGAGCTGCCCTTCCAGCAATACAAGTTCCCACAGCAAGAAGAGCTCAGGAACAAAAGTGCCAAGCAGGTGAGTTCGCAGACCCACATCGCTCCAGGGAAAGGTGTGCATCCCTGGGATCTTCTCACTTGATTATACATGGATACAAAGAGAAAGAAAGTTCCCTTAAAAAAATAAGTTGCCTGCATCATCTTATCATAGATTTCTGCAGTTATTAGCAATCATAGAGTGAAACAGAATTTTAATCATCTGGTTTAAGTATTTTTCCCCTACAAATTTGGATTTACTGCCACAGACCAAGTGGGCAGTATTATTTAAAATGTGCCCTTTTTTCCATTCCTAAACCATTTACCCTCGCTTACTCGTATGAGCTGTGTTCTGCAACGAGACTGAAAACTTTGTGCTGCCCAACTGCTGAACTGAATCCCTGTGGGCACAGCCCGGGGGACTTGTCCTCCGCTGCTTCCTCGGCACCACAGCGAAAACAACCTGGAGCAGGACTGAGTAGTAGTGTTCTGGGCCTCTAGTGAGATCATAAAATCACAGAATGGCTTGGGTTGGAATGGACATTAAAACCCATTCAGTTCCAACCCACCTCCCACTGGATCAGGGGCTCCAAGCCCCATCCAACCTGGCCTTGAACACCTCCAGGGATGGGGCAGCCACCACTGCTCTGGGCAACCTGGGTCAGGGCCTCCCAACCCTCACAAAAAAACATTTCTTCCTAAAACCTCCTCTCAACCTCCCCTCTTGCACCTGAAAACTGCTCCCTCTCATCCTATTTCTGCACTCCCTGATCAAGAGACCCTCCTCAGCTTTCCTGGAGCTCCTTTCAGTACTGGAAGCTGCTCTAAGGTCTCCCTGGAGCCTTCTCTTCTCCAGACTGAACAATCCCAACTCTCTCAGCCTGTCCTCATATGGGAGGTGTTCCAGCTCTCGAATCATCTTCGTGGCCTCCTCAGATCCACAGAGACATCTGCTCTTGTTAAGTCCTTTTCAAATCACAGCACAGAAGCAGCACTGCTTGGGCAAAGCTTTCAGCAAACATTTGCTCTACATTACTGGTGTTTCTTGCCAATTCTTATTTGCAATATGGAAACTAACAGGTTAAGCCTAGTTATCTGGTTTCAGCTGGATGCCCAGTGCTGGTAAACGTAAGCGATGGTACCATAGAGCTTTCTGAAATCATCTGCTGTCTATACCTGGAGCAAACACCGATTCATACGCCTGCATAAGTACGGTACCTGTAATGTCTCTCTGCACACATATGCAATTTGTAACTCCGACAGAGGTCCTGTCACTGAAAACAAAGATAAGCGAGTTTTTAAGTCTATAATACACCACGTGAAAATAAAAATATGAAGTAGCCAAAAAGTGGTATCTTCATGCAAAGTTAAAGGCTGGTTTTACACAAACTGTATTTCACACTGAGCTGCAAAGGGGGCTTCTTTGCTGGTTTTATAGAAAGGCTGTCTATAAAAAACGCCAGCACAGTAACAGAAGACAACACCCGCAGCTGGTTTTGACAGAAAGCTGATTATCATTTTACAAGTGACTTTGTAGGAATGTAATATCCTGTATTCCAAGGAAGGTAAAAACCAATATAAGTGGCTTTTGCTGACTGTTCAGTATTGGAAATGGCAATGTTCTGCACTGGGGGTCTATGAGACTTTGCTTTAAAGCTATTTGTACTAACTGGCTGAAAAATAAAGCAGAAAGCTCTGGCATTCAAAACCCCCATGTTATTATTTAAAGGCAGAGCAGGTCCCCAGACTGCTTCTCCAGCAACTCCAATAAATCCTTCTACAGAGCCAACAATTCCAGAGGAAACCTCAGAGGGTAAAATAATAATAATAAGAGAGTGGTACAGAGCTGCACAGGAGCAAGCGTAACCAGTCACTTCTGCCCTTTAAAGATCAGAGGGAGAGATTTCCAGTAAACGCTGCTTCCTCACACCACGTAGTCTCCATATCCACAGCCAATGAGCATGATTTCTGCTTGTGAGCTTTTTTAGAGGTCTTTTTTCCACCCCTCCAGACAGCAAATCTCCACTTCCGCATACGGAGCTCTGAGATTCAGGCTGAGAGAAGCCAAGACAGGGGCAAGCGCCCAGATTACAGCAACTCCACTGGAAGAACTCAAGCTCTTCGAATCCATGCTATAAGGAAAAACACACGCAGTGCCCAGCCAGTAACAACCACTCCCTGTTAGTTTGCTTATTTTTTATTTCTCTGCTTTACAGAAAGCTTCCAAAAGGCACAAATATTCAAATAAGTTTGAAAGTACCATGGTAAATATCTTGGAGGGATCCTCCACCGCAGTATTCCATGCATATCCACAGCTTCTCACGGCTATGAAAAAAAGTTAAAACACAGACATCAGAAGCTGACTGATCAGTACACACAGAGAACTAATAATGAGTATTGGAAGTATTTTCTATTGGTCTTGATCACTCATTAAAAATACACACGCTGATACCTGACTGGCAGTTCACATTTTCCATGTTATTAACAACCTCAATATAAATTCTCACCTATTAAAATATAAATTTTATGCCAAAGCCACTGAGAAGTCTTTAAATGTTACCAGACCTCAAAGGTGTTGCTTTAACTCTGACCTCATAACTGCAATAAAGAACATCCAGAAGAAATGCCTCAGGGTTCCCTACTATCAGCAGGATCATTATATAAGATTGAAACTGTGAGCTTAGTGTGTTTGACTGAAATTTCCTGATTTATATCTAAACAACTCTTCATGGCCTCCACAAAGGGTATCAGGATTTAGGAATTTAGCAGTTTTCATATAACCGTAGAATGGTTTGGGTTGGAAGGGACCTTAAAGCCCATTCAACTCCCCTGTCATGGGCAGGACACCTCCCACTGGATCAGGGGCTCCAAGCCCCATTCAACCTGGCCTTGAACACCTCCAGGGATGGGGCAGCCACCCCTGGGCAACCTCTGCCAGGGCTTCATCACCCTCACAGGGAAACGTTGCTCACTTTTGTTCCAGCTGAGTCCATTTGGGCTGTACAGATCACTTACAAAAGGCAGCCCTCCAAGAAATCTAAAGATAGAGCCTCATACAAAAAGCTCAAGCAAGCAAAGTGGTGATAGATATTCCCACAGAACCAATGGATAACTGGCAGAGTTCCACAGACATGGAAAATATCCCCCAGCTTTCTGTATAACACCTAACATGAGTGTGTGGAGATGCAGCCAGCTGGCATCACCTTGGTTCTGCCTCTCAGTACATCGGATCTGTTACACCAGGATTATGAAAAATGTGATTACCAGGAGCCCAGAGGCATGTTCTGCTCTCACATCTCGCTGGCTGGACTTCCACAGCACACCAGACTACCATTAAATCAAATACCTAAAAGCAATTCTACTCCGGATAAATTATTTTCTATTAGAAGTGTGAAACATTTAAAATCTGCCCTGCAAGTGAGTGGGATTGGATACACTGCAAGGATCTCCAGGGGAACGTTTTCTTTCTGTTCCTTGTGATAAAACTGTTCCAGCCTTTTGGCCAGCAGAGAAACAAAGTATTAGTCACTTTTCTTTCTTTTTGGAGACAACTAGGAACCGAAGGGAATTCAGATGGGGCCTTGAGCAGCCCGACTGGGGCCTTGAGTAGCCCGATCCAGTGGGAGGTGTCCCTGCCCATGACAGAGGGTGGAACTGGATGGACTTTAAGGCCCCTTCCAATCCAAACCATTCCATGATTTAACCCAGAGAACACAGAAAGGATATAGGTTCTAAAACAGACTGAGTGAGCACTGTCTGGGGAAAGAACCAGCAGACAAGGAGATTAAAACCAGTGTGGTTTACCTGAGATAGCTCCCGAAATAGGCGACGATGTTGCAATGCTTGCATTCTTTAACCATATAGATTTCCTGCTGTATTAATGAAAAGTCGTCTCCTGAAAAACAGGAAGCAGACACAGTTACATCACAGACAAGTGAATGTTCAGAGAGATCTGAGGGCACGCACGTAACTCCTGAAACCAAGCCATCACCCTGGCTGATTGCAAATCCTCTGTGAGGGACAGCCTGGCCAGCCGGGTTCTCTACACACACCATCCTTTCAGTCTGCATTCTTCATTACATCCTTTCCACCACAGAATCATGGAATGGTTTGGGTTGGAAGGGACTTTAAAGCCCATCCAGTTCCACATCATGCCATGGGCAGGGACACCTCCCACTGGATCATGGGCTCCAAGCCCCATCCAACCCATCCTTGAACCCCTCCAGGGATGGGGCAGCCACCACTTCCCTGGGCAACCTGAGCTAGGGCCCCCCCACCCTCATCGTCACGAAATTCCTTGTTGTGTCTAGTCTAAATCTTCTCCCTTCCTATTTCAAGCCATTCCCCCTCATCCTATCACTACAAGCCTTTGTAAAAGGTCCCTCCCCCCTTTCTTGCAGGCCCCTTTCAGTACTGGAAGGTCGCTATAAGGTCCCCCTGGAGCCTTCTCTTCTTGAGGCTGAACAATCCCAACTCTCTCAGCCTGTCCTTGTATGGGAGGTGCTCCAGCCCTCGGATCACCAGGCACAGATATTTCTTGAAGACCGACAGAGAAGGGCTGACCTGGTGACCCGAACACGATCCATCCATAAGACAGCTCAGCGTGCACCAAAAGCACTTTGGGAAGGAAGCAAAGGGATCCCACAGGAGGATGGGAGCACCTGGGGAACCCCAGCGCATCCCCAGCTGGAGACGATCCGGCTTTGCAAGGACCCGGAGGTGACAAGCACAGAAGCAGAAATGGCTGAAAACAAACTCTAGAGTCCCCTGCCTGAAACTGGAGATCACATAGCCCTTTATTAAAAGCATTCCCTTTCAAACCAGCTCCGACGGAGCATACGGGCTGCCCGCCCACTCAGCGCCGCTGACTCAGAAGAGGAGCAGAGCCCTCAGCACAGATCGCCTCGTCACGAGTGCAATTTGGATCAGGACAGCTACGGAAACACATGCGCACATCCTAAACACCCTCTGCCCTGAAAAATATACTATGAGCAGAGCAATAACCTGGCACTTTTCTGCTGCTTTAATTAAAAAGCTGTCATAAGTTAAAATAATTAATAATTTTGTTGAAATAATGAAGCAACCTAAACTATCCAAGAGCAAGGAAAAACACTGCTATACTTCTGCTCGATTCCTTTCCACACAGATGATGTTCTCTGCAGAGCCCAGAGCTCCAACACAGCAGCTCTGCCTCCCTGAAGGGCTGGGCAGACCGAGATGCCCAGAGCTCTAACAGAGCACGGATCAGCTGCTCCAGAGGCTCAGCCGGACACCAGCGACGATGGAACAGCCCGACAGCTGCCCACTCAAGAACAACTCAGCTGAATCAGCCTGTTAGGCCATCATAGATGCGTGCCTGCTTTCCAATAATGCCTATATATTTTATAGGTTATTACCTTTATTCTTCCTTTTGCCTAAACCAAACCATAACAGCTTGCAGGACATGAAAGACTAGAACTTAGATAAAGTCTTTAGGTTGTAGATAAAATGCTGGTCTGGGCAGTGTGGTTGCTTCTACATTCTGTCAATGAAAAACCACTCTGTGTGTTCACCTTCATTTCAAGTTTCACTGGTAAAGGTGACCTCCTAATATCAAAGATCCAGAACACACGTTCTGCTTTGCACTGCTCCCCTTTAACTGATGTGATTCTCAGAGGTCCAAGAGGTCTCAAGCCCTGTGGTAAATCCTCTCTAGATGCTCCTGGCACTTAGAATCATAGGTTCGGGTTGGAAAGGACCTTAGAGTCCATCCAGTTCCACCCCCTGCCATGGGCAGGGACACCCGCCACTGGATCAGGGGCTCCAAGCGTCATCCAACCTGGCCTTGAACACCCCAGGGATGGGGGAGCCACCACTGCTCTGGGCAACCTGGGCCAGGGCCTCCATGCCCTCATCATGAAGTGTTTCCTCTTAATGTCACAGTTTGCCCAGGGAAGTCTTGAATGCCCCATCCCTGGAAGGGTTCAAGGCCAGGTTGGACGAGGCTTGGAGCAACCTGATCCAGTGGGAGGTGTCCCTGCCCATGGCAGAAGGGTGGAACTGGATGTGCTTTAAGGTCCCTTCCAATCCAAACCATTTCATGATTCTAAGAAAACTACATAAGATTTTCAAGAAAGTCAAATCTGGGCAATTCTCATGGCAAATGCCTCCTGCCTCACCCCAAAAAGGGCATTCTCTGTCTCTCCCCTTAGCAGCTTAGAGTTCAAAGTGTCGAACACCAAGCACCCAAATACTCTTCTTAAACTGCCATTTCCAACCCAACAACCTTTGACATGCCTGAGGTGGCACTTCAGAACGGGTGGATACTGTCACACGTGAAAACCATGACCAGGAAGCATCCCCCTAACAGCAAAACCACACAGGCAGCAGCCAGAATGGCCCATTGACTGGGCTGCCCAGCAGGAGCAACAGAGACGTCAGCCTTAGGAACTGTGACTAATGGGAAAAATTGAAAGAGGGATGCTGCTCTGGGCTAGAAAAAGACTGAAAAAATAACAGGCTTCATTTACATAAAAGGAAAAGCAGGGAAATGGATAATCATTCTCCAGTTTTATGGCAGGACAATTAGCAAGGGGCTTAGCCTACATTCTCTACACATGAAAAGCTTTTCTTATCGGAGTAGTATCATCTGAACTCAAAGGGGTAGGAAACTGTGGTATTTCCCACCAGTGGGAAAAAAAAAAATGAGGAACACACTCAAGGACCCATCAGGAGGGACTCACGCCTATCCTGATCTCATAGAGGAAGATGGAAAATATGATCTCTTGATTTGCAATTAATAATCATAGAATCATTTCAGTTGGGAAAGACCTGTAAGATCATCAAGGCCAACCATTGATCTAGCTCTCTTAAGTCCACCACCAGATCATGTTCCCCAAGTACAACATCTGCTCATCTTTGAAACACCTCCAGCGATGGGGACTCAACCACCTCTCCCGGCAGCCTCTGTCAATGCTTCATCACTCTTTCAGTGAATAAATTCCTCCTAATATCCAACCTACATCTCTCCTAGCATATTGAGGCCATTTCCTTCTCCTGTCACTGGCTACCAGAGAGAACAGATCAGCACCCACCTCACTACAACTGCTCCTTTTAGGTAGTTGTAGAGAGCAAAGAAGTCTCCCCTCAGCCTTCTTTTCTCCCGACTAAACAACCCCAGCTCCCTCAGCCTCTTCCCATAAGGTTTGTGCTCTACATCCTTTCCTAGCTTTGTTACCCTCCTCTGGACGTGGTCCAGCATCTCAATGTCCTTCTTGTAGTGAAGGGGGGAATCTATGCAAAAAAATGGAGTTGCTGATGGAAATGGGGTGGGGGGAAAGGATTTGGACGAGGAAAGAGGGATGCAGGCTGAACGCTGACAGAGAAGCAGCAAACAGATGGGAAGAGAAGTATCCATGAGAAAAGTTTTGCTCAAATGCGTAGAGAATGCCTCTGAAAGATCAGCCACAGAGATAGGAGAGATGATGTGCAGTTGGTTCAGAGATGAGTATGAATTCAAAACAAAGGAATTCAGAATTTCCAGGCAGCTGGAGTATTAATCTTGGCAAAAGATGCTGGAATTGGGCAAAAATCAAATATCCTTGGATAGTAGGGGAAAAAGAAGACAGTAAGACAAAGAGTTTGTAGAAAACACTCCAGGAGAGGGAGACAGAAAGACAAAGAGAATTAGATCAAAGTTGACAACACAGCCATCCAAAGCGATTTGCGTCTGGTTTAGTCATCAGAGGCTGCTTGATGCTAAATAACACGGAATTGGAAAAATGTACTTTTTGTCCCCTCACATGTTTGCAATTATGGGCTCTGTGGCACACTGAGCGGAACGGGCGGTCAGGGAGATGCCGTAAATCACCGAGGAGCACCGTGAGTCACTGCCTCTGTTATGTAATTTCACCTCTGCAGCGAGACAGCAGAGCTGTACAATGGGATATTCTCCTCCGATCGCAGCCCGCGGTCCAGCTTGGCACAAACCGGCTGCTTGTTCTCTGGCACAGCTGGCAGGGAGGAGACAGCTTGATCACCGTGCGATGCGATCGGCTCAGGTTTCAGACACTACACGACGTAAATTCACAGTAAATCCATGGGAGATCATGGAGTAAACTGGTGGCCTGGTAACAGCAATGAATTATTCTACTTGCAGATACTGCTTCTCACCTACGTGGAACTAGTACGTGGTGATGTCCTGCTGAGCTGTCCCAGATGGAGAGCATATGTATCCTGGATCCACCTACCCTACTCCACAGCACAGGAAGGCTCCGATGGCTCTAGAGACTGTGACACAGCACTATTAGGTCTTGCCTGGCCATGGTGGCTTTTAACAAGTTTATTCCTTGTTATATATTCACACGCTCTACTACTCTGAGTGGTCCCATCCTGCAAAAAGACCCAGAGCCACTTGGCACAACTCTTCCTGGGTCAGCTGTGAATCCCTTTGTTGTCCAAAAGGCTCCTCAGGGGAGAAATTTATACTTACTGGTTTAAATTGGCTTACTCTGCGTTACTTCAGTGCTGATGCTGTGTGGGAACAGATGGAGGGACGGGCAGGCAGCATCCAGGGCTTGCACGCAACAGGGAGGAGGGAACCACTGGCATTTGGAGACGTGCACGGTGTCACCAAAGGGTGGGACAGGAGCATTTGTTAAAAGGCCAGCGCTCCTGTCCCAAATGAGTGCCCTCAACATGCAGCCCTACACCAGTGTGTCTGGTGGGAGGTACGACATGTGCTCCAAAGCCTCTCTAGAGAGCTTAGCTGCAGAGATTTTGCAGACCTAGGATGTTTTACTCTGTAATTAACATTTTGTTATTTAGCAACAGGGCTGGGTGGACACAGCTGTACAGGACGCTGAAGGATGCAGAGCAGGATCACACGATCACTGCTGAGCTCAAACACTCCCTCTATATTCGTACAACTCACCTGAGAGATAGAATCGTAGAATCACGGAATGGTTTCAGTTGGAAGAGACCTCAAAGCCCATTCAGCTCCACCTCCTGCCATGGGCAGACACCTCCCACTGGATCAAGGGCTCCAAGCCCCATCCAACCTGGCCCTGAACACCTTCAGGGACGGGGTAGCCACCACTGCTCTCGGCAACCTGGGCTGGGGCCTCCCCACCCTCAGTGTGAAGAATTTCTTCCTAATGTCTCATCTTAACCTTCCCCCTTCCAATTAAAAGCCATCCCCCTCTGCCCTATCGCTCCAGGCCCTTGAAAGAAAGCCCCTCCTGATCTTTCTTTTCAGCACTGGAGGCTGCCCTAAGGTCTCCCTGGAGCCTTGTCTTCTGCAGGCTGAACAACCCCAACTCTCTCAGCCTACCCTCAGGCCCACCTCCCGAGTTAGCAAAGCAACCGTTGCCTCTGCTGCAACCATTCCACCAAAGGTTTTTTTATCTCAGCAGCCTGAGTTCCCAAACAAGGAGAGGAAGCCCCACGCGAGTGACACCTTTGCAGAATACAAACTCCACAGCTAAGCAACATCCACAGGTCATCAGCTCCTCCGTGCCGATTTCCAGACATCCACGTGCTCCCCAGTTCTCAGTCACTCACTCCAAAGCACAGTCCTGAACCTCATGAGGGTTCAGGCTCTGCTGAGGACTGGGGTGGCTTTCCCAAAATGCAGCATTTAACTGAGACTGGAGTACTGCTGTTGGCCCTTCCCCATCATCATCACTCAGTTTAACTCCAAGGTGTTTTCCAATCCCCATGTCGACACAGCATGACTGACAATAGCCCCAAAATGCTTTTGGGGAGTGGAGAGGACACGAGGCACCACTACTACGAATCCTATCCTGTGGCTCTGACATATACACGACTCCTGCTTTCTGCACTGCCCTGCAGACCTGTCTTGCTCTTTACTGACCCTTTGGAAAACTGAGGACAATTCTTTTAAAGCTTCACATTTTCATCCTCAAGAAGGTGAATAATTTCGACAGCACTCAAGCATCTTAGCTGTTTTATCCATATCTCATTTCTCAGTGTTCAAGGAAACCTGCAGTCTGACAGAAAGAATGCAAATTCCCCAAACTCGAAGCTCAAAAATTCGCTTCCAGGCAGGAAACAGCTCTTTGGAAACAGTGATGTTTCCACTAACAAACTCATTGCCAGGGATCCAGCTGCTGACTGCCAACCTCTGATGGTACTGATGATCTCCCCATTGATATTTTATATCACTGATGATGGGTGCTGCCACTGCAGCACTAGCTCTGCAGTCAGTAGCACACAAACATTTGGAGTAACCAGTCCATCACCAGGAACAATTTCCCTGGGTGTGTTCTCTTCTGCCCTCCTTAGAATCATAGAAAGGTTTGGGTTGGAAGGGACCTCAAAGCCCATCCAGTTTCATTCCCCTGCCATGGGCAGGGGCTCCAAATCCCATCCAACTTGGCCTTGAACACCTCCAGGGATGGGGCAGCCACCACTGCTCTGGGCAACCCATTCCAGGGCCTCCCCACCCTCACAGCAAAACATTTCTCCCTAAGATCTCAATCTCCTCTCTTGCAGCTGAGAACCTTTCCTCCTCACCCTATCCCTGCGCTCCTTGATCAAGAGACCTTTCCCAAGCTTTCCTGGAGCCCTTTTCAGTGCTGGAAGATGCTTGAAGGTCTCCCCGCAGCCTTCTCTTCTCCAGCCTGAACAACCTCAACTCCCTCAGCCTGTTCCCATATGGTGCTCCAGCCCTCAGAACATCTTCGTGGCCTCCTCTGGACTCTCTCCAACAAATCCACGTCCTTCCTGTGCTGAGGGCTCCACAGCTGAATGCAGGGCTCCAGACGAGGTCTGATGAGAGCAGAGCAGAGGGGGAGAATACCCTTCGATCCTATTTATGAGATTATACAATCTGTACCCTGGTTCCTTAACACTTGCATCTCTTTTCCTTTCTCCTTGCCTTACCCACCCACTGTTGCACATCTCAGCCTTTCCTGATCGCCTCTTCACTCTCCCTTCTCACCCCTCGCATCCCACCAGCACTACTTTTCTCCATGTATTGAGTCAAACAACGTGTCCTCCTACCTCACCCCTCAGCACCCACTTTCCTCCCAAGTGTCACACTCTCCATTACCTTCCAGCTAAAGCCTGTCATCCTCTAGCTCATGTCCTACTCATAATTCCCCCAACAAAACCCTTCTGGTGGGCTGCTTCATCCAATGACCTCTGTGTTGTAAATGCAAACTTACACCACAGAGAGAAATAGAATCATAGAACCATTTGGTTGAAAAAGACCTTTGAGTCCAACTGTACCTGTCCACTACTAAAATCAGATCTCTGAGCACCTCACCTACTCCTCTTTTAAACACCTCCAGGGATGGTGCTCATGAGCTCACCTGCTCTGATACGCATATTTTTGAAAGAAGACTAGCAAATTATAATTGTATTATAAATACACAAAAGTAATATAAGACCAGGCTTGAAGAAGTTAAATATAATTAAAATGCTGGGCACTCTGCATCAGAAGACGATACTGTCTCTGTTTTGCTTTGTGTGCTCTCCGCAGGCAGGCTGAGCAGCTGTGCCAGGCTGTGGCAGTACCACTCGGGACGTGGCACGGCATAAGGCAACACTCAGGCTTTAAAAGGGCTCCGACATCCAGGCTTTAAAAGGGCTCTGACATCCATAGAATCATAGAATCACCACGCTGGAAAAGACCCACAGGATCATCGAGTCCAACCATTCCTATCAAACACTAAACCATGTCCCTCAGCACCTCGTCCACCTGTCCCTTAAACACCTCCAGGGAAGGTGAATCAACCACCTCCCTGGGCAGCCTCTGCCAGTCCCCAATAACCCTTTCCATGAAAAATTTTTCCCTGATGTCCAGCCTGAACCTCCCCGGTAGAGCTTGAGGCCATTCCCTCTCATCCTGTCCCCTGTCACTTGGGAGAAGAAGCCAGCTCCCTCCTCTCCACAACCTCCTTTCAGGTAGTTGTAGAGAGCAATGAGGTCTCCCCTCAGCCTCCTCTTCTCCAGGCTGAACACCCCCAGCTCTCTCAGCCGCTCCTCATAAGGCCTGTTCTCCAGCCCCTTCACCAGCTTCGTTGCTCTTCTCTGGACTCGCTCCAGAGCCTCAACATCCTTCTTGTGGTGAGGGGTCCAGGTTTTCAAAGGGCTCCAGCACCTTGAAACCAGAGATGTTCAGCCCTGGGTAACTCCTAGACAGATGCAGAGGTGGTGCAAACCCCTCCTCTCACAGTAAAATGGTTTTGGTGTCCCCAGGCTGTGATGACACCAGCCTGATGCTGTGGGAGGTGGTGTCAGCCAGCAAAGGACACGATCCCAAGCCTGACCAGGTTATGCACCACAAGGCAGTGAATATGAAAGAGGTACTGAGGAGTTATTTTCATATTTCTTCTACCCCAGGCACTGACAACAACAGTTCAAACCCTGCAGGTTTACTTTAAACACACTTCAGGCTTGTTTTTCTCCATAGCTCACAGCATCCCCAGGGAATTTATTATACAGTGAGTAAGGCTGCATTGCCAAAACTCCCTTCTGCAGTTCTCAAAAGACCCTGGGCTCTGCTGTGTCGCAGTCATGGTCCAGAGGGGACAAACCTCCCTCACAGCCTGGCTCAGCCCCGTGGCTGTGTTCCTACATGGAATATCAACCTCCACCTCCGAGTCATGAGATACAAAACAAGCGCAACAAACCAGACCTGGCTTTGAACATATCAAGCACTGGACCACACATCTTTGGATGACTGTTCCATTGTAGAAAATGGACTCATAAAAGTTGGAAAAGATTCCTAAGCTCATTTGGTCCAACTGTCAGCCCAACACCACAATGCCTACGAAATGATGCCCCAAAGTGCCACAGCTTTTTTTGAAAGGGATGGAGACTCCACCACTGCCCTGGGCAGCCTCTGCCAGTGCTCCACCACTCTTTCAATACAGAAATTTTTCCCAATATCCAGACTAAACCTCCTCTGGCACAACTTGAGGCCATTTCCTCTCATCCTGTTGTTCATTACTTGGGAGAAGGGACCAGCATCCACCTCACCACAAGCTCCTTTCTGGGAGCTAGAGAGTGATGAGGTCTCCCCTCAGCCTCCTCTTCTCCAGGCTAAAAAGCCACAGCACCCTCAACTGCTCCCCACAAAACCTGTGCTCAAAGATCCTATGAACAGTTCCAAGTCCACTTTCAGATCCAACCTGAAAAAGGTAACTGGCCGCTTCTGGCCTTACAGGTACCTCAGATGGAAACCCAAACACTGGATCCAACTCAAACCAGCAGCGATTCTTCCGCTGCCTTGCAAAAGGACCCAGCACGACAGATTCCTGCTGGCCCCCTGAGTGCCAAAGGTCTCCAAGGGCACCATTTATCATTTCAGCAGCATTTCCAATGGACATTGGTATGTTGTAAACTATTTTGTTTATTCCAATTTCCCAGGGAGAAGGTTCTGGGGCAGAAAACTATGCTAGCAAATAGTTACCCCTTTGTATTGCCTCCCTTCCCGATTCATCTGCTAAACCCATAGAAGGAAGCGGCTTTAGTGTTTCGATGGGTCTGGCTTCAACGCTGCTGAGCACAGTTGGATTAGTTTCTGAAACAGAATTGGCTCCCAAATTATCTGAAGCATTTGTACTCCCGGAATGCTGGGAAATGTCATTAGTGGGCCATAATACTTTTGCCTAACGCTCTCCAAAGCCTATGCCAAAAAAAAAAGTGAAAAACACTGTCTATTTTGATTTTAGCAGTGCAGCCTCAGTAACTTTGGTAGCAGACCCAGTGTGCTGCCCAAAAATTCAAACACATTAATGGCAGAAGCCTTCTAAGTAGAGAGTTTATTTCCTTTGTCTGGAGAACAGATGATCAGAAAGCTGGAGCTCCTCTACTATGAGGACAGGCTGAGAGAGTTGGGGGTTGTTTGGCCTGGAGAAGAGAAGGCTCCAGGGAGACCTTATAGTGGCCTCCAAGTACTAAAAAGGGCTCCAGGAAAGCTGGGGAGGGGCTTTTTCCAAGGGCCTGGAGTGACAGGACAAAAGAGAATGGCTTTAAATTGAAAGGGGGAAGACTTAGATAAGACATTAGGAAGAAATTCTTGACAATGAGGGTTGGTCCAGGTTGCCCAGGGAAGTGGTGGCTGCTCCATCCCTGGAGGGGTTCAAGGCCAGGTTGGATGGGGCTTGGAGCCCCTGATCCAGTGGGACGTGTCCCTTCTCATAGCAGAGGTTGGGACTGAGTGGGCTTTGAGGTCCCTTCCAACCCAAACCATTCTGTGATACTAGGAGAGTAACAGCAGATGAAATAATATAGGGATTCATGTTGGGGTCTCTGCCTACCTGCAGCAGATAGGGGAGTAACAGGAACAAAACCAGATTTGCCCTCGCTGCTGTGACAGCAGCTTCATGAGCTCTCCCCAGATTCCACTGTCTCATTGCATGCAGCTCCTCGCAGCTTTAACTCAATGTGATCCTCACCTCCCCAGGGCACTCGGCATTTCAGAGCCTTTTTTCTTCCTGCTTCCAATTCTAAAGTAGCAATCAAGTATTGAGTTTGGAGCTCTTGTTTTTCTATCTGCTAATTAATCACCATCCATGAGCCACCTCCTCCTCCTCCTCCTCTCCAGAACATGGTGTGCATAAACACAAGCCTATTTCTCTGGTAACTAACTCACAAAATTGGTTACCAGTCTTTTTCTAGGAGCTCGTGCCAGTGCTCGGAGGGGCCGCGCTCCTTCGTGAACCCCTAAACTTGCTGCAACGGCTTCTGACACCAGCCTGATCCAGGAACTGATGGTGCTCAGCCAGTGCCATCCAACGAAGCTGTTCAAAACCCTTAAAATGAGCCAGAACATTGAAACAGGGAGTAGATGCTTTTTTTTTTTTTTTACATCTGGAAGATATGAAACAGTCATGTCTTCTGCAAACACCTCAAGGTGCTGCCCAGCCATCCTGCAAAGGCATCAGAGATCCGAGAGAACTACAAATAAATAAAGAAATAATCAAATGCCATGAGCCCTCCTTTAAAGCAAAACAAGCCCCCACCAACGTCTCTGCCAAGAGGCTGTGGGTGTACACGTGACGGATGGAGATCAGGCTGGGGATGTTTAAAAAAAGATGTATTATAGAAAAAAACCAAACCCAGAACTGGAAGAAATCGCTTCCTCCTGGCAAGTCAGACCAACAGCACAGTGAACCCTATAAGACACGGTCATCAGTGCTAATCAAAATGGGGTTGTGGTGGTTCTCAGTTCTCTCCCCAGCACTGCTATCTACCAGTATCCATCTACCACTGGTCGGAGTCCTTAGTGGGAGATGAGCCGGTCAGGTGCCTCTGGTACACAACATAGATACGAGAAGTTCTCCTAGTCCGGCTTTGAGAGAAAGCTGGAGGAACTACAAAACACAACAGCAGGGATGCACATCTAGGAAAGACTGGGAGAAGAGAGGGCAGGCTTTCCACTTGCCAAGGACCTACAGACAGCAGCAAACCCTTTGTGTTTAGAACCTATGATCTCTCTCAACTCGAGTGACTGAACAGAACCAAGAAACAAGCAAATGAGACATGTTTTCCTGAGCAAGAAAGACAGCACATCTACCTCACTTCCCAGCAATAAAACAATGCTGTGAGCTCCCCATCGGAATTAGTCTTTTGATCCATACAGTCATGAACAAATGCTGGTGTTCAGGGACTGGAGACATTTCAGTGCTGGTCGTCAAAACCTCGAATCCTAGCACATGGGGTGGCAAGGACCTCCAAAGGTCTCTGGTCCGGCCTTCTGCTCCAAACAACAATAACCACACAGTTCGGTCACGTTGCTTAAGGCCAACTTCAGAAAATCTTCAAGTATGGAATCCTATCACCTCCCCATGTCCAGCCCCAACACACAAACACCCTCCTTGTAAGGAACGTTCCCTGTGTCCAGCTGGACTCTCACCTCTGATGGGAGTCTGACTCCAGTGCCTTGGTCAGTCTGCCATGGAGGATGGAGAACAGATGCATCTTCAGCCTTCTTGTCCTCAGACAAACAAAAACTCAGTTCTGCCAGCCTCTCCTGCCTCGTGTGTCTTTCTGGATTTCCCATCATTTCTCCTGCCTGTATTTATTCCCTGCAGCACTCCCGTCATGGAAACCCTCTCACTATGTCTCAATAAATCCTGCTATTTTTTCTTTGTCCCTCAATTGCTTCAGGCTTCAGGTCAATCCAGGAGCACTGGGCAAATGCACATTCACAGGAGGAGCCTCCCTCAGCTCCAGTACCAGAGCACAAGGGCCCTGAACAGACACAGACCAGCAGTCCAAGCAGATCACAGCCACAGGGACATGAACACAGGAGACACACATGGAGAGGACGATGCAAAGGAAGGATCTGAAAGGTATTCTAGAGACCAAATAACGAGACATGACTCCTTTGAACCAACACAAGATCCTCAGGTGGACTTGTGTATGGCTGAGGAGATAAAAAGCTCCTCTCCTTGTATTCACTCAGGACACAATTTCTGATTTCAAGTCTCTACACGGGATTTGCATTAGGCTTCAGCTCAGCAAATCCCTTGGGCAGTGTGTGAGCTTTCCTGCATCTCCTGTTTTTAGGAGTGGCAGAAAAGGCA
The DNA here is from genome assembly GCA_033459285.1 of Clamator glandarius. Taxonomy (NCBI): domain Eukaryota; kingdom Metazoa; phylum Chordata; class Aves; order Cuculiformes; family Cuculidae; genus Clamator; species Clamator glandarius. Next base: position 235,679 of record JAUNZM010000231.1, read on the forward strand.
CAGGGAAATGACAGCATAACCCATCCTCCTGACTTAGAAGATAGAATCACAGAATGGTTGTGGTTGGAAAAGACCTTTAAGATCACTGAGTCCAACCATCGACCCAGCCCCGCTACATTTGCCACCAGACCATGTCCCAAAGTACATCATCTACTGGTTTTCTAAACACCCCCAGGGATGGTGATTCCACCACCTCCATGGGCAGCCCCTGCCAGTGTCTGAGAATCCTTTCAGTGAGGAAATTCCTCCTCATATCCAACCTAAACCTCCCTGGTACCTCGAGGTCGATTCCCCTTGTTCTGTCACTGGCTACCAAGGAGAAAAGCCCAGCCTCCATCTTGCTGCAGCCTCCTTTCAGGCAGCGAGGCAGCGCTCCTTCCAGTGAGCAATGAGGTCTCCCCTCAACCTCCTCTTCTCCAGACTAAACAACCTCAGCTCCCTCAGTTGCTCCTCATAAGGTTTGTGCTCTAAACCCTTCCCCAGCTCCGTTCCCTTCTCTGGACATGCTCCAGGCCCTCAATGTCCTTCTTCAAGTCAGGGGCCCAAAACTGAATCCTGGATTCAAGGTGCAGCCTCGCCAGTGCTGAGTACAAGGGCACAATCCCTTCCCTGCTCCTGCTGGCCACACTATGGCTAATCCAAGCCAGGATGCTGTTGGCTCCTTGGCCACCTGGGCCACTGCTGGCTCATGTTCAACCAACTCTCCACCAACACCTCCAGGTCCTTCTCTGCCAGGCAGCTTTCCAGTTCCTTCTCCCCAAGCCTGAAGCTGCATGGGGTTGCTGTGTCTCAGGTGCAGGACCCAGCACTTGGCATTGTTGAACCTCATCCCGCTGGTCACAGCCCATCAATCCAGCCTGTCCAGGTCCCTCAGCAGAGCCTCCCTACCCTCTGGCAGATCAACACGCACACTCAGCGTAGTAACATCTTCAAACTGACTTGAGGGTGCACTCGATTCCCTCATCCATACCACTCATAAAGATACTAAACAGAACTGGACCCAGCAGTGAGGTTTGGGAACACCGCTTGTGAGCACAAGACACCACATTGATTCTATGATTCTATGGTTTAGGCTGAACATTAGGAAAAAAATTTTCACAGAAAGGGTCATTGGGCACTGGCAGAGGCTGCCCAGGGAGGGGGTTGAGTCCCCTTCCCTGGAGGGGTTTAAGGGACGGGTGGAGGAGGTGCTGAGGGACATGGTTTAGTGTTTGATAGGAATGGTTGGACTTGATGATCCAGTGAGTCTCTTCCAACCTGGTGATTCTATGATTAAAAAAGCACAGAATTCTATTTTTCCCAGTGCCCTTTTGGCGGACATGAGCATCATTGCCTTTCCCATCCCTCTTTCAACTCACACAGCCTCCCAACCCCCGTCTGCTTTGGAGCTCACAATTCACCCTCTGTCCTTCATCTCTTCTTTGCACCAACAACACACTGTGACTACAGCATCTTTGTACGCAACCATCGACAAGGCAGATAAGAACAAAGAAGGAAACAGTGAGCAGGACACAGGCTAAAAGCAACGTTACATCCTGTGGCGCTTCCTGTCACCGCACTGCTGAAACTAAAAAACCCCCAAACACTGCTTTTGTCTGGAGCTGCACAGCCGTGTGAAAATAAACACGTGGAAATAAAGGAAAATGCAATTCAAAAAATACAGAAAAGAACGTAAAACTTACCGGGCTCTAATTTGATTATTTTCACAGCAGCCAGTTCTCCTGTATGCAGATTTCTAGCCTGAAATAAGAGAGTTAAGACATATTTAATTACACGGCAAAGGCACCTTGCAGACTCTTACAAACTGTGAAGTCATGTGTTACAAACACAGCACAATGCGATCAGCTGGGTGAGGATTATCTGGTTTTGGTGTTACCACAGCATCACCTGAGGTGGACTTGTGTGGCGTTACTGGCAGTTCCTTCCTAGGCTGTCAAAACTCCAGCAAACAAGAGTTCGAGCCTCCCAGACACCATTGCTGAAGGGGTGCTGGAGCTGAGAGGTTTCTGCCCTCGATGCCGTGAGGGTGGTAGAAAAGCCCCGTGCTACAACACAGGCTGTCAGAGCACGAAGAACGCAACGTTCAACCACCCAGCTCTGGTGCTAAACCTCAGCGCGCTGAAGAAATGGAACTGATTGGTGAAGGGGCAGGAGAGGCACTGCAGGTGCAGCGCGGATGAGCCACGGCTCTGCTTAATTCCAAAACAGAATCATAGAATCACTAGGTTGGAAAAGACCTTTGAGATCATAAAGCCCAGTCAAACTTGTTCACTACTAAACCAGATCCCTCAGCACCTCATCCACCTGGCTTTTAAACCCTTCCAGGGACTGGGACTCCACCATCTCCCTGGGCAGCCTCTGCCAGGTTCCAAGAACCCTTTCAGTGAAGGATTTTTTCCTGATGTCCAACCTGAACCTGCCCTGATGCAATTTGAGGCCATTTCCTCTTATCCTGTCACCTGTCACTTGGGAGAAGAGACCAACACCCACCTCATCACAACCTCCTTTCAGGTAGTTGTAGGCAGTGATGAGGTCTCCCCTCAGCCTCTCCTTCTCAAGGCTAAACAACTCCAGCTCCCTCAGCTGTTCCTCATAACCCTTGTTCTCTAGCCCCTTCCCCAGCTTTGTTCCCTTCTCTGGACTCACTCCAGCCCTAAAATGTCCTTCTTGGAGTGAGGGGCCCAAAACTGAACCCAGAATTTGAGATGCGATCTCACCAGGGCCAAAGCAGAAGGGAACGATACCTTCCCCGCTCCTCCTGGCCACGCTGTTTCTGATTGAGGCCAAGATGCCACTGGCCTTCTTGGTCACCTGGGCCGCTGCTGACTCATGTTCAGCCAACTCTTCACCAACACCCCCAGGTCCTCCTCCTTCAGGCAGCTTTCCAGCCTCTCCTCCCCTAGCCTGGAGCTCCACGGGGTTGTTGTGTCCCAAGTGCAGGAGCTGGCACTTGGCCTTGCTGAACCTCGTCCCACTGGTCTCAGCCCATCGATGCAGCCTGTCCACATCCCTTTGTAGAGCCTCCCTACCCTCAAGCAGATCGACACCTCCACTCAAATTAATGTTGTCTGCAAACTTAAAGGCTTCCTGAGCCACAGGGAGCCTACTGGACTAATACTAAAAGAGCTGAAATCAGCCAAAAGAAACTCCTTCCAGCAGAGTGAGTGGTCCCCATGAGGGTCCTTAAAAATCATTCAGTAACTTCACACTGAGAGTTGAGTGCTGGAGGAAAACGTTACAGGAGCCTCAGATACAGAAATTTTTAAGCTACATGATATTCTTCGTAAGACACAACCTGATCTATTTGGGCACTGTGCTGTTCCCCTTTTGCTGATCATCCAAAAGCAACAGGAGTCCAAACCCAACTGTATCATTCTCACCCGAAGAAACATGCAGAATGTTCAGAATATCTGAAATCCCGGTAAAAGATAGATGATAGGAAACTGTGGGAAAACTAGGTTAGGTGACATCAATTGTGATTCTGCCCCTCTATTCCTCTCTTGTGAGACCTCATCTGGAATATTGTGTCCAGTTCTGGAATCCTCAACATAAGAGGGAGATGGAACTGCTGGAACAGGTCCAGAGGAGGATACAAGATGATCCGAGGGCTGGAGGACCTCCCATATTAGGACAGGCCGAGAGAGTTGGGGTTGTTCAACGTAGAGAAGAAAAGGCTCCAAGGAGACCTTATAGTGACCTTCCAGTGCCTGAAAGGGCTACAAGAAAGCTGGGGAGGGGCTGTTTACAAAGGCCTAGAGGGATAACATGAGGGGAAATGGGTATAAACTGGAGAGGGGTAGGTTTAGACTAGACATAGGGAAGAATTTCATCCAACCTCATCCAGTCTCATCCCTTGAACATCTCTAGGGATGGGGCAGCCACCACTCCTCTAGGAAACCCAGGCCAGGGCCTCACCACCCTCACAGGAAAACATTTTTTCCTAAGATCTCATCCAGTTGACCTTTCAAAGCCCTGTAGGGCTCAGCCCAGAGACGGTTGTCAAAATGCCTGCTAAGGATATAAGTGTGACTCAACTGAAGCTGAAGAGAGCTTGAACGCATGCACAACAGGACCAAACATCCGAGGCAAACAGACGAAATCACTGAACACAGACAGTTATCTGCTAACCACAAAGGAAACTTATACCGCTTCTAAAGTACTTTCCTGCCAATGGTGCTTTTTAGACCACAGCAAAATCATTGGTGTCCTTCAAGACCCAGTAGGAGCATGCATCCAAGGACAGATAGGATTAGGACCTCTTTGGTTCTATTACACCTAACAAGACCATTATGAAACGCATGTTCCCACAGGAACACAAGCACATTATCTTGGTGAAGCCAGGGAACCTCCACCAGCCATGCTTCTATCCACAAGCAGCTAAGCTGTTCAGATAAAGCAGACTGTTTCCAGAGCAGCTTCATTCCTGCGGTAGATTGTGTTCCACATGAATATTCCATTTTCATATAAGCAAGAACTGACACTGCTACTGTTATGCTGAAGACTGAAAGAATGGATGCACTCTGCCAAAAGCATTCAGTATGCAGATCACTTGGCAGGGACTCAAGGTTCAGGCTGGAAGAGATAACCACAATCACCGGCTCTTGGCTTTCACACGCTACAGGCCATGGAGCTTCACCAGATCATCTCCTGCTGCTATCCAAAAGCACCATTAAGTTTTCTCATAGAATCTATTAGCCTGAATATGGACTATTCCAAGTTTCAACCATCGACCTTTGTCTGCTGGAATGGAAAGCTCTACAGCAGGCTGGTATGTAAGAACTATCTGCTAACTATATCCTGGGCTGCATCAAAAGCAGCACAGCCAACAGGTTGATGGAAGACCCCACCTGGAGTCCTGTGGCCAGTTCTGGAATTTGCAACATAAGAATTTAGGGATTGGTGGGAATGGTTGGACTCGACAATCCAATGGGTCTCTTCCAACCTGGTTATTCTGTGATTTCTGTGAACAAGAACATCGATCTGTTGGAACAGAGATTTGTGTCCATAGGAGGCCACAGAGATGATCCGAGGGCTGGAGCACCTCTGCTGTGAGGACAGGCTGAGAGAGTTGGGGTTGTTCAGCCTGGAGAAGGCTCCAAGGAGACCTTAGAGCAGCTTCCAGTGCTGAAAGGGGCTCCAGAAAAGCTGGGGAGGGCCGTTTTCCAAGAGCCTGAAGTAACAGGACGAGGGGAATGGCTTTAAATTGGAAGGGGGAAGATTTAAATGAGACACAAGGAAGAAATTCTTCACAATGAGGGTTGGAAGGCACTAGCCCACGTTGCCCAGAAAAGTGGTGGCTGCCTAATCCCATGAGGAGTTCAAGGCCAGGCTGGATAGGGCTTGGAGCAACCTGATCCAGCGGGAGGTGTCCCTTCCCGTGGCAGGAAATTGGAACTGGGTGGGCTTTGAAGTCCTTTCCAACCCAAACCATTTTATGATTCTAAGTACTAAACACATCGAGTTGTCCCAGTCATTCACTGCAGGACTGGTTTGCTGGTCCTACAGTTTAACCTTCCAGCCAAATACATTCATCGAGTTGATGACACTAGGACTACACAAACTATTTAACTCCTATTGTGCCAGTGAAGGCAAAACTCTTGAGTACTCCCTGATTCTCAATATCCTGGATGCATGCTCACAAATACAGGAACTGTATTTTATTTCAGTCTAGACAGTTGCATTTCAAGCATGCAGCCAATTACACAAACTGCTTCCCAAGAGATTTCACCTGTCCACACACACGACTGATGGCTTTTGTTCCCTCATCTTGGATTGCAACAGCTTTACACAGTGCACACCCCTTTGCTGTCACTCCTGTTTTCGAAACCTTTCTCTTCTACATCTTTCGAAACCTTTCTCTTCAGCTGACAACTCGATCAATAATGAATTCCTGCTATCTTGCGCATCATTAAAAATGAAAGAAGGTGAGGGCTAAAACTGGTTCTCCGCCGTACACACCTAGATATGAAAACTGTCAAGTAAGGAATCCTCTAATCATTTTGAGACACGTTAGTTAAAGAAGTTCTCATCTCATCTCCTATGGTTGCCTGGAGAACAGAAGGATCTGGGGAGACCATATAGTGGCCTTCCAGTACCTGAAGGGGGCTACAGGAAAGCAGAGAGGGGAACACTTTTACAAGGGCTTGTAGTGATAGCATGAGGGGAAATGGCTTTAAATTGGAGGGGAAGATTTAGATCATGGAATCGTAAAATCACTAGGTTGGAAGAGACCCACCGAATCATCCAGTCCAACCATTCCCACCAATCTCTAAACCATGTCCCTCAGTACTTCATCCACCCTCACCTTAAACACCTCCAGGGAAGATGACTCAACCACCTCCCTGGGCAGACCGTTCCATTGCCTAATGACCCTTTCAGTGAAGAATTTTTTCCTTATGTTGAGCCTGAACCTCCCCTGGCAGAGCTTGAGGCCATTCCCTCTCGTCCTGTCCCCTGTCATTTGGGAGAAGAGACCAGCTCCCTCCTCTCTACAACCTCCCTTCAGGTAGTTGTAGAGAGCAATGAGGTCTCCCCTCAGCCTCCTCTTCTCCAGGCTAAACACCCCCAGCTCTCTCAGCCGTTCCTCATAAGGCCTGTTCTCCAGCCCCTTCACCAGCTTCGTTGCTCTTCTCTGGACTCGCTCCAGAGCCTCAACATCCTTCTTGTGGTGAGGGGCCCAGAACTGAACACAGGATTCGAGGAGCGGCCTCACCAGTGCCGAGTACAGAGGGAGAAGAACCTCCCTGGACCTGCTGGTCACGCCATTTCTGATCCAAGCCAAGATGCCATTGGCCTTTTTGGCCACCTGGGCCACTGCTGGCTCATATTCAGTCGCTGTCAACCAACACCCCCAGGTCCTTCTCCTCCTGGCAGCTTTCCAGCCAGACTTCTCCTAGTCTGTAGCTGCTTAGGGTTGTTGTGCCCCAAGTGCAGGACCCGGCATTTGGCCTTGTTAAACCTCATGCTGTTGGTCTCAGACCAGCAGTCCAGCCTGTTCAGGTCCCTTTGGTGCCTCCCGACCCTCCAGCAGATCCATGCTTCCGCCCAGCTTGGTGTCGTCTGCAAACCTGCTAAAGGTGCACTTGATGCCTTCATCCAGGTCATTGATAAAGACATTGAACAGGACTGGACCCAGCACTGAGCCCTGGGGAACCCCACTTGTCACTGGCCTCCAGCTGGACTTAACTCCATTTCCCACCACTCTCTGGGCCCGGCCAGCCAACCAGTTTTCCTCCCAGGACAGTGTGCGCCTGTCCAGCCCAGAGGGGACAGTTTCCGTAGCGGAATGCTGTGAGAAACTGTGTCAAAGGCTTTACTGAAGTCCAGGAAGATACATCCACAGCCTTTCCCTCGTACAGCAGCCGAGTCACTTGGTCATAGAAGGCGATCAGGTTAGTTTGGCCAGACCTGCCTTTTGTGAACCCGTGTTGACTGGGCCTGATCACCCAGTTCTCTTGCATGTGCGTCATAGTGGCACTCAAGATCACCTGTTCCATGACTTTCCCTGGTACTGAGGTCAGACTGACAGGCCTGGAGTTTCCCAGATCCGCCTTGTGTCCCTTCTTATAGATGGGCACAACATCAGCCAGCCTCGAGTCCAGTAGATGAGACATAAGGAAGAAATTCTTTGCAATGAGGGTGGGGAGGCCCTGGCCCAGGTTGCCCAGAGCAGAGGTGGCTGCCCCATCCCTGGAGGAGTTCAAGGCCAGGTTGAATGATGCTTGGAGCCCCTGATCCCGTGGGAGGTGTCCCTGCCCATGGCAGGGGGTGGGACTGAATGGGCTTTGAGGTCCCTTCCAACACAAACCATTCCATGGTTCTATGACTGCAGTTTGCATTATTCTACTTTTTGAATGATTGTGTATTACCAAAGCAATCACAGACGGGAACACGATACACCAATGTTGCTGGCTTTTGGAATCAAACCTGAAACATTACTACATACTTGACAAAAATACACATTCTCTGTAATTTCACTGCTGTTAAGAATTAGTTAATGGTTTGTAAATCCATTTTACTGATACACTTCTTCACTGGAGGGGTTGAACTTGAAGTAAAGCTAAGAAAAGCAAGCTAGTAGTGTTTTGGTTGCCCCTTCTTCAGCTGTCCTGCAGTCTGCCCTAGGGCAAGGAATTGCATCCCACCAAGAGCAGCTCTTCCAGAATATTTTAGCGGCTAAACACTAACACAACAGAACATCGCACAGAGTATGTGTTTGAAATAAAACAAAACACAAGCACTCTTCTTTTTCTAACTCTCCCATTGTGCAATCATAGCGCCCTCAGAGATTACGCTTGACTCGTTTAATGTGAGAACACAATAATCACTACACTCATGCATATGTCAAGCACAAGACAACGCAACCCAGCTTCCCTCAAGCATACACACAGCTGTGTCAAAGCAGATTAAAGGTTCCTCTAAACCCATGGGTCTGTCTCAGGCAGCAGATGCTTCAGAAATTGATTAAGAGCAAGCAAATGGTGACACTTGCCTAACATGTCCTCCCAGTAACTGAGTTGGGATCTGAACAGTGTCTTCTGCAGCAAAAACCAGCAGCAGACACAGTCTATGTCAGACTATGCATCCAGGAGTAACTCATGTTCATCCAACCTAGGCACAACATCCACAGCATGTCCCAACACAAAACTCAAAACCAAAAGGTGCACAATTAGCAGGACACAGGGTTTGGGAGATTTTTGTGATATTATACACAAAAATAATCAAGTTTTTCCCACCGAGACACAACTTTCTTCTCAGAGCTACAACAAAAAGCTGCCGTTGGACAGTGGAATCCAACATGACACCTGTGGTGATTCCTCTGTACAACGCTTCCCACCACACACCCAAAACAACGTGCGCAAGAAAACACATTTTGGGTAGGACACTTTCTGTATCTAATGACCAGAAATAACACAGGAAACTGGTTTCAGAACCAGTTATGCGCTCTGCAGCTTTGGTTTATTTCTCTTTAAGAGTGCAAGCCAAACAATTCCACCCCAGGGTCCACAGCACTAAGCCGTGCAAGATGGTCAAAAACGGAGAACCGTTCCACTTGGACATAGAATCATTAAGGTTGAGAAAAGACCTCTAAACTCATCCAGTTCAACCATCAGCCCAACCCCACCATGCCTACTAAACCATGGCCCTAAGTGCCATGTCTACACATTCTTTGAACGCCTTCAGGAATGGAGACTCCACCACTCCCCTGGGTGCCCAGTTTCAGTGCTCAACAACTGAACATCAGTTTGTGTTCAGTGTTTTTGCCCAGCCACTTTCTTCTTCGATGCTGGAGGAGGGGAACATTCAGGCAGCAATATCACTCACAGTCTCCAAATGAGCATTTTCACTTTACATGGTGAAATCCCCTCCTCGCCCAACGTTGTTGTCTGATCTCCAGTCTTGGATCAGCAGCCCAGTTTCACCAGATGAGCCATTTGTTCGACCATGTCTTCATTTAATCTAATCATCACTGCAGCTCGGGTGGCAGCCCTCCCATGCACCCCCATTGTATTCATTCCTTGCCAAGCTTCACTCATCAGTGACCACAACTTTTCGCTGTCTCAGGCGCTGCCTGATTCTCCTCAGTTACCGCATGTACCTTCAAAAAGCACCCTGACCTCCTGCCCAGTGACTGAAACAGAAGCGCCTCTTCTGCTTTCTAGTCTCTGACCTCTTGCACTTTACAATTCTTGAGCTTGATACTGGAGTATCGTGTCCAGTTCTGGAATCCTCAACATATGAAGGATATGGAGCTGTTGGAAGGGGTCCAGAGGAGGCTACAAGGATAATCCGAGGGCTGGAGAACCTCCCATTCAAGGACAGGCTGAGAGAGTTGGGGCTGTTCAGCCTGGAGAAGAGAAGGCTCCGGGGATACCTTATAGCGACCTTCCAGCACCTGAAAGGGGCTACAAGAAAGCTGAGGAGGGACTGTTCACAAAGGCTTGCAGTGATAGGATGAGGGGCAATGGGTACAGACTGGAGAGGGGCAGATATAGACTAGATATAAGGAAGAATTTCTTCACCATGTGGGATGTGAGGCCTTGGCCCAGGTTGCCCAGGGATGTTGTGGCTGCTCCATCCCTGGAGGTGTTTAAGGCCATCTTGGATGGGGCCTTGGGCAGCCTGATCCAGTGGGAGGTGTCCCTGCCCATGGCAGGGGGAGCTGGAACTGGATGATCTTTAAGGTCCCTTCCAATCCAAACTATTCTATTATCTCAAAGGCCTCTTCCGACCTAGCGATTCTATGATTCTTAACCTGTTCTACACAGATTAGAAATTCCCAATAGGCTGAATTGTTCTTTCCTTATCTTACAGTACCATAGAATCACAGAACGGTTTGGGTTGGAAGGGACCATGAAGGCCATCCATTCCAACCCTCCTGCAGAAGCGAGGACATCTTCAGGTTGCTCAAAGCCTCGTCCAACCTGACCTGGACTGTTTCCAAGAATGGAGCATCCACCACCTCTCTAGGAAACCTGTTCATGTATTAAGCCTGTTCCAGTATCATCAAACAGACTCTTGAATGCACTGCCTCCACCTCTGGATTCACATCTACCACTGCCTGCAGTTCTCAGCCAACTAAGGTGACCCAAAGAAACGACTGTTGCCTGGCCTGCTCTAAATCTATGAAAACAGATTCCTTTCTCGCACGTAGGAAGCACAGCAGGTATTTCAGATGTGATTAAAAAAGAGAATCCACAATATTACAGGCATCAGGGCAAAAAAAAAGGGACCTAACATCGGATTCCTGAACAAACCATGACAAGCACATACGTACCAGAAGGCAAGAAGCACAGAGAACCTGAAACAGCAGGTGGGATCCTGAAGATGCCACCACAACCAGCCCATCTATGGAGTAAGACTTAACCAAGCAACTGCCCCAGCTTGGCCCAAACACCAGACCCTTGGCAGCACTTCAGTCGTGAGCTTTTCCACACAAGGATTTAGGTTTCACTTCATGGTGCCGTATCCCTCCCCCATATGACACACAAGTGCCCCCATGAGCACACCATCTCCTTATATGTAGCTCCATTTCAATGTTTTATCCCCATGCTCAAGCTGGTCACACGTCGAGATGAGATGTTTCTGTGAGGGAAGGACTTATTCTTCAAGACGAGGCCTCCGATTCCTCACTGCTGTTCCCAGCACACACGGAGAAGCCCTCAAGAGCAAGTCCAGGCTCCTCATGACGATGGAGTCATGACAGAGACCAGCCATGATGGGACCGCGTGTACTCAAGAGCCTCAGTAACCCTAACACAACAGTAAGCTGGGGGTTTTATCAGTTCTTTGGGGTTTTTTAGGGAACGTGCAACCAACCAACCATAAAAATCAGTACCCAAGAGGCAACATTAAGAAATGCAACAGGAACAGCCAGACTGGGTTAGGTTTCTGATCTCATAATTTTATTATTTATCATAGAACCATAAAACCATTGAGGTTTGAAAAGGCCTCTAAGCTCATCCAGTCCAACCATCAACCCAACCCCATCGTGCCTGCTAAACCACGTCCCAATGCGCCACATAAACACACTTTTTGAACCCCTCCAGGAATGGAGACTCCACCAACGCCCTGGGCAGCCTCTGTCAAGGCTTCACCACTCTATCAGGAAAGAAATTTGTCCTGATATCCAAATCTGAACCTCCCCTGGTGCAACTTGAGGCCATTTCTTCTCATCCTATGACTTCTGACTTGGGAGAAAAGACAGCACCCACCTCACCACAACGTCCTTTCAGGGAGCTGCAAAGAGCGATGAGGTTTCCCTTCAGTCTCCTTTACTCAAGGCTAAACAGTCTCAGATCCCTCAGCCACTCCTCATCACCCTCCAGCCCCTCAATGTCCTCCTTGGAGTGAGGGGCCCAGAACTGAACCCAGGATTCAAGGTGCAGCCTACTCCTGCTGACTATGCTGTGGCTGATCCAAGCCAGGATGCTATTGGCCACCCTTGGCCCCCAGAGCCACTGCTGGCTCATGTTCAGCCGTTGTCGACCAGCACGCTGGTTCCAGTATCGGACAGAAGACCTGCAGAAGGGGAGCACACCCATATATTTTTTCCTGCCTTCCCGTGTTGAACCTCCTAGGTGGGTGCAGGTACCAAGCCCATGCAGAAGCAATTACTGCAGTTCCATGGGTTTTCTTCCCCCTGCTTTTTCTTTTATATAAAGCAAAATAAGCATAACGAACTCTAACTTCCCCACAGCCCCAAACCAACCCAAAATTCCCCTTAGAAAACCTAAACAGAGTGCTGTATGGAATAAAGGCCACCCTGCTCAGTGCTGAGAGCACCTCCATACCAGATGCTGAACACATTTTATTCCTTCATGAAGGAAAGTTGATGTACAGATTAAAAATGTAGAAGGAGGAACAGAAGAGGAGCGCTTAAAGAGAAAAAATGGGATGATTCTGTGAAATATTAATGCAACTCTTACTGAATGGGCCGAGATTTGTGCCAGAGAGAGACAACTGCCTCTCCCACCCCTCGTATCGCTCCATCCTTTCCCGAAGGTGGGCCAGGGAGGCTCACGTGGGGAACAGATGTCCAGACGGTCTTTGTGGCTGGAAAAAGACACCTAAGAGTGATTTCTAATTTTCAGAGCTTTTTCTCTTTTAGGAGGCAGGAGCACCCAGAGGCAATTGTTCACCTCACAATCTTCCAGCTGGGTTTCAGAGATGGAGAGCAGTGCCAGGCGCCTTTATAGTGAAAGGCACAGAAGCTTTCAGAAACAGAGACTTTAAAGTTATACACTAAAAGAAGAACTGTCTCGTAGAACCATCACTGTTACTGCTTTACTCTTTACCAAAAATAAAGATCCACACACTAATTTTACTTGTTATATGTACTCTATTCCTGAATTCCAGCTGGTTGGTTCTGCAGCAGCACTAAGCGAGCCCCAGTTCTGGATACTGGAGCTGAATACTGCATAAAACCAAATATTGACTTTGTGGGTGCTCTCCAGATGGACACTGCCACTCCTTGTCCTTCAGAAGGGGAACACAGTACCAAGCAGGAGGCAAACTGCGCTCTTGTTCCTCACCAGACTAAGGATTCATATGAGCAAAGTGGCTTTACAGATCTCAGCAGCCGCTACAGCCTTTCATTCTCATTCCTAGCAATAACTATGGAAGGACAAAAATCCAGTGCAGCAAGGATAACAATTGCAAAGCAAAGCTCAGCGCACGTCTTAACAACATTGATTTAAGGATAACCCAACAAAAGGAGCCAGCTGTGCGCTTCCAGGCAGAGGGTGGTTATTCTCCTACAAAATTTACTTGGCAGGTCATCATTTGCAAAATATTTGGCACGGAAGGATTCGAAACTGAAAAGTTAGAGCTAGAAACAGACCCTGACCACAGAAGTACTATTTAGCAACTAACGCAGCACCAAAGAAACAAACAAATACCACATGAGAAACAACAAAAAGGGGCCAAGTTTGACTCAGTTGGAGAAGAAAACCAAAACAGAAAAGAACCCTTTCAAGTTAGAACGATTATGAAAAGGTCTGGGTTGGAAAGGAACTTAAAGTCCATCCAGTTCCACCCCCTGCCATGGGCAGGGACACCTCCCACGGGACCAGGGGCTCCAAGCCCCATCCAACCTGGCCTTGAACCCCTCCAGGGATGGGCAAGCCACCTCTGCTCTGGGCAAGCCACCTCTGCTCTGGGCAATCTGGGCCAGGACCTCCCCACCCTCACGGCAAAACATTTCTCCCTAAGATCTCATCTCAATCTCCCCTCTTTCGACTTAAAACTGTTCCCTCTCACCCTACCCTTGCACTCCCTGATCAAGAGCCCCTTCCCCAGCTTTCCTGGAGCCCCTTTCAGTACTGGAAGCTGCTCTAAGGTCTCCCAGCAGCCGTCTATTCTCCAGGCTGAACAACCCCAACTCTCTCAGCCTGTCCTGAAAGCAGAGGTGCTCCAGCCTTTGGATAATCTTTGTGGCCCCCTCTAGAACCCTTCCAACAGTTCCATCAGAGCAGAGCAGAGGGGCAGAATCCCCTCCCTGACTCTGCTCCCACTGCTTTGGACACAGCCCAGGACACAGTTGGTTTCCTGGGCTGCAAGCTCACATCATCAGCTGGCGCTGAGCTCCTCATTCACCAGCACACCTTTCACGATTTTACTGTTATCTTCTCACACCTTATTTTTAGCTCGAATGGAGGAGAGAAAAGAAAGTTCTTTGATTTCTCTTCTAATGGTTTTCTCAGTTTTGACCAATCCGCTCACCTAAATAACGACGCTTGAAAGGAAGAAACAATTTTTTTCTAGAGGTTCATCTACATATGCCAAACATCAGTTTCACTTCAGTAGCCTGGCTTCAAGCACTTGGCCTCATTTTCCTGGCTCACCTTCATAACACAGACCAAACCTATGCAGCTCAATAACACACACACTACAGGAATTATAACATTACAATGAATCAGGCCTGATGATTTAACCAGATATTTAAAGAAATGATAATTTTTTCTTTTTGATATGAATATAGAGAACAGCTTCCCTCTTGCAGGTTCCTCTTTGCCTGCCTGGCCTCCTCCTTTCATATCCCATCCCTGCAGAAGCCAACTCTGTTGCTCAAGTCAGCAGAGCCAATCTGTACTCAGGAGATCCCAGTGCAGAGCTCCAACAAACCTTAACACTCATGGAATGAGGAAAAGGAATAATTTATGCTCATGTACCCTAAGAAAGGCAGTTGGGTACCACTGCTGAGGTGATGGCAGATCATAAAACATCCTCAGGATCTCCCAACTCATCCTCACAATGGCCTTTGTCCCCAGTTCGATACTGAGAGCCCAATTTAAAACAAGACTCTCTAGAAAGGAACCGTTTGGCAAGGTTTTAAAAGCACTACGTTAATCAAAAGGGTCATCACGCCTCTTCACAATGAGCCAAGAGGCAGAGGATCAGAACTCAAAGTGCTTTGCATTTAATTCAGACACATCTGACCAAAGGAAACTGCCTGTCCTGTTTGATGCTGACCCAGACTCCTCCCAAACACCATGCAGCCCGTGTAGACACACTCCATCTAGCCCCAGACCCACCGCCCTCACCAGCCGCTAACGCCAGGACGTGATGCCCACACACTGGAGCCCAACTCAGTTTCCTCTTTCTGCACATTATACCATTGTCCTCTTCCCCTGCAGGAGAAAGCAGCCTCCTGACACAGCGGGCATTTAAATGGCAACATAAAACCAGTTCTAAATGAAAAGGGATCATTGAATCATGGAGTCATTAAGGTTGGAAAAGACTTCTAAGATCGTCCAGTCCAACCATCAACCCAAACCCACTGTGCCTGCTAAACCACGCCCCAAAGTGGCACAGCCACACACTTTTTTAAACCCTCCAGGGACAGAGACTCCACCACTGCCCTGGACAGCCTCTGCCAGGGCTTCACCACTCTCTCAGGAAAGAAATGCTTCCTAATACCCAGTCCAAACCTGCCCCTGGTGCAACTTGAGGCCATTCCCTCTCATCCTATCACTTGTCATTTGGGAGAAGAGACCAGCACCCACCTCACCACAACCTCCTTTCAGGGAGCTGCAAAGAGCGATGAGGTCTCCCCTCAGCCTCCTTTTCTCCAGGCTAAACAGACCCAGACCCCTCAGCCGCTCCCATAACCCTTGTTCTCAAGCCCCTTCCCCAGCTCTGTTTCCTTCTCTGGACTCGCTCCAGCCCCTCAATGTCTTTCTTGGAGTGAGGGGCCCAGAACTGAACTCAGGATTCAAGCTGCAGCCTCACCAGCAGCAAGAACACGCAGATGATCCCTTCTCTACTCTTGCTGGCCACGCCACAGCTGATCCAAGCCAGGATACTATAGGCTTTCTTGGCCACCGGGCCACCGCTGGCTCCCTCTGCAGAACTTTCCTGCCCTCAAGCAGATCAACACTTCCACACAACTTGCTATCAACTGACTGAGGGAGCACTCGATCCCATCATCCGGATCCTCCGTACCCCACCACAGATCAACTGCATCCAACGAAAGTTTTAAGCTGCTGCTGGTTTCAAATCCCTCATAAATATAACACAAATACACGGTGCTGTTGATCCCTGGGGAGCAATGAGTATTCCTTAGGCATTGTCTCCTGTCAGATTCTAATTCTTTAAGTTTTATCAAGACAGAATACACTTATAAATATGGCACGGCCACACCTTTATTCCTTCTACCTCCCCTGTTCGCAGTGACATGCCTGTGCAAGAGACTTCAGAACTTATCTGCCCTTAAGATTAATGACTAAATCTCCCAAGCATCTTTGGGATCTAATGATTATAGCTCAATGATTATCCTGCATGTCTGTACATTAAGCAGCGAGCTAAGGCAAATGTAACACAATTCTATATGGCTTCAATAGAGATGATCAGCAACAGCCACACACAGAGCCAAGGAAAGCACAAAAACACAGCTTTGTGGGGTGGGACATTGCATTAAACGTAAGAAGAAATGATGCAGAGGGAAGAACTGTACAAAACAACCTCAAGAATGATTCCTTATCAATAAGTCAGCAGAGTTCCCTTGCGATGACCTCTTCACTCTGAAGGGAAACAGCACTAGCCTTTCTGGAATGGTTCAAAATACCCATTTCCACAGGCTACAAATTTAGCTGTTTGCACTAACCTGGAAATAAAGTTTCATTCAGCTTTCTGGAAATGTCCAGCCCAACCTTCCTAATCCCTATGAAAACATGAACCTTCGAGACACGATATTCATGCAGAAAACACAGAAATAAATTTGAGAGAAGAGTCATTCCAAGATGCCACAATATCAAAGATGGCATTAAAGATGCCACTGCAACAGATCAGATCAGTAAATACAGCATTTGTGGCCGCCAGGACTGTGGGTCAGCACAAAGTTCTGCAGGCACCCATGACTGCAGCTTCCTCGATCTTTTTACCCTCTTCGGGAGTAGAGAAGCCAGCAGAAACACATACAGCAACACAAAGGATAACAGACTAGGGAGAACTACTGGAGGAGGCTAAGGCTTTGATACAAAAGCACTTCTTAATTCTCCCTCTGTTCATAGAATCACCAGGTTGGAAAAGACCCACCGGATCATCGAGTCCAACCATTCCCATCTTTGTCTTCTCTGTTGCAGCAAACATCAGATTTTTTTACTGCCTCCTCACGATGTACTGACTGGCATGACCTCAAACTGTATAATAGTGCTCAAAAGTGAGCAACTTTGAGAGATCTATGATGCTAAATGCATCGGTCCCACAATGTGACTGCCTCGATAGCCTAGCAAAGCATGGGTTGGAGAAAAGCATGGTGGAACATAATACAGAGACCCCTTCATTATATTTAGACTGTGTTAACCCATCAGAAAGATCACTCTACTTGGCAGGGCCAATGGGAATTTCACAGAAGTGATCCCTGCCGTACCTCTTCCCCAGGCTCTGCAAGGAGATTTGGGCAAGGCCTGGTGTAACAAATCATCTTTTGCTGGTTTTTGACTCCTGCCTTATTTACCTTCTCCCATAAAAGCATGGCAGCACCTGGTTCTACAGATCACAAATGCAAAATCTTGAACATAGCACCTTGCCCTTCTCAGTGACTTTATATTGGAATGCCAGGATGCGCTCAGGACCACCAAAACTGCCATAAGCCACAAAGCAAAGGCTGCTGCATCTCCCAAACCTTGCTGAACCTTCTCACTGGTAGGAATTCTTCAGAAATAGAGGGGAAAAAAATACTGTAACTTCTTGAAGACATAAAATCTGAAATCCTAATGAAATGGCAAAACGTGAGAAGGTCTTGGCCACCTAAAATGCACGCCCTTGACGTTGCCTTGAGCTGAAGAACAACTTTTATGGATATGGAGATGTTCTGCATTGCTCTCAAACGGAATCACCTTCCTTGATGCTGCCTCTTCTCATTCACAGCTGTAACCAAGAAGCCAGGCGCCAAATGCAAATAAAGGTAGCAAGCGTATTTGTTTTTCCAGCTGCAGAGCGGATGGACACTTGCTGGTGTCAGCGAAACACGCTAGCAAACTCTGTCAATGGCCTTGCGGACAGGAAGAGCTATTCTCTCCGACACAGATGATCTGTGTACTTCTACCGTGCCCCTCTGCTCATGGGACTGGGAATCACTGAGACACCCCGTGCCATAAACTTTGGATGCATTCAAAGTTATCCCAAAAGCTCTGGCAATGGAAATGACCATTGCATCTTCTGGAGACAAAGATGAGGTAGATACTGGTATGCAAATGTTCTGATCTTTAATCTGTTCTTCCTCCTCAGGGATTTCCTCGGGTGTTGAGGGGTGGAGAGTGCATGTGTTTCAAAGGGGATGCATGAACTGCACTCCTCACTTCCTCTGTGTGTATACCTTGCATTGAAATAGAGCTCGAGGTGGGAGGCAGAAAAGGCACAGCTCATGTAAAATACCTCCCTTGTTCAAGACTGGTCGCCAAACGTGTGTGCAACACGCAGAGAACAAAAGAATATGCTCTGGTTAACTCCTTCCCGTGCAAGCCTGCAGGACACCTCACCCTCCCTCACTGATTGTGCCACAAATAAATCATAGAATGGTTTAGGTTGGAAAGAACCTCAAAGATCATCTAATTCCAACCCCTCCTGCCATGGGCAGGGACACCTCCTATTGGATCAAGGTGCTCAAAGCCCCATCCAACCTGGCCTTGAACCTCTCCAGGGATGGGGCAGCCACAACTTCCCTGGGCAACCTGGGCCAGGGCCTCACCACTCCCATCACGAAGAATTTCTTTGTAATGTCTAATCTAAACCTTAGCCCTTCCAATTTAAAATCAATAAATAATAACAAAATGAGGAATAACAAAACCTCCTACGCGGCAGAACATCTCCTGAAGGATGAGTGCGAGACAGTAATAACGCAACAGAAGACTATGTCTGGTACCAAGGCTGGTACCAGGAGGACATTAAACTCAACAGAAAAGACTCTTGGCTCCTTCTCAGCCAAGAGACTCTGGATGCAGCCCTGGTACTAGGTGAAGGAAGCACACTGAGAAGTTGCTACCACTCTTCCAGTGCCTCCAAGGACCTAACACAGCAGGACAATCCTCTTTGAAAGAGCTGGAAAAGAAGTCAGACCTTGTTTTGAAGATTTTGGAGACCACCTGCTGTTGAAAGTAAGAGGGGCGAACTGACACAGGGAGAAACACTATTCCCACCACACATAATCTGTCATTTACAGAAAACACCAGCAATAGCAGGTAATATTTAAAACCAAACAGCTTCAAAATCAAAAGATCGAATGCTTGGTAAGAAAAAAACTTGCAAAGACAACAAATGGAAGAGCAAGGGCTTCCCTGCAGCTCCTGACTATCCTAACATAGGTTGTCAATAAGCTATGGAGCATCTTAGTTCTCAGCAATATAAATATCCTACCAGGGAAACTTCAGGGAAACCAGGGACGCAGTTAAAGAGGAACTCCACAGCAGCAAGAAGAAACTCACCACTGCTGGTTTGATGCCATTCTAAACACCCTCTGTGTGGAAAAACGAGTACTCCAAGTTCAGGCATGGCTATGGCAAACACTGCTAACCAGGAGGCTTTGATCAGGAAAAGAAAAGCGGAATCCCCTGATGTGATGGATGTTTCATGGGAATTTCTGTGTGTAAGCAATATATATCGACCAGGGACAGAAGAGCTGTATCAGGGATGGCCAATCCCATTGTCTGCTGCTACCAAAATGTATTTATATGAAGTTGGGAGTTTTGATTAAAAGCTGTTAACAGCCATAACCACGTGCTGGGATTAAAACAGAGCCTTAATACTCTATTCTTAAGCTGTTGACTTTAAGCAGTAGAATGCTGTAGCCAGCAAGTTCTCATGATCTGTGACATTCGATTGACATGAAGAATTGTTTGCCAAATATCAAATACAGGTTCTCAACAGTCTTTACACCAAGAACTAGACTCCAGAGTTCCAAAACTGAAGCACTGAGCACATAAGCAGGGCTGAGACCCAAATCACATCAGACAGAGCTCCACTTTTACAGCAACCTTTTAAATATATTAACATTAAACCAAATCTGAGCAAAAGAGTCTCTTGTCTGCTGTGCTCCAATTTCATTACTCACAGTCCTCCTGCAGCAGCGATCAGTGGCAAACCTGGTTTCTTCTACATTAATGCCTTTACCTGGTGCAGGAGATTTAAAAAGGCCAATCCCAAGAGATTAAGAATGACTCGGGAAGGAATGAAGTCTCTATGATATTTAATAACAACGCATCTCTTGTTTACAGAAACTCCCTGATAATAATTTGGAACATTTCCCTCCCCCCATGCTTAGTTTTACAGAACGCCACTGTAGCCCTGCTCACAATCCTGCCTGGAAACCCAAAACAAGCCAGCTTTAGAATTGCTGCACAAGATCATACTTGATCATCGCCTCTCAGTGAGGACAGCCCTCCAGCTATTCATCCCGCCGCGGCTGCCCGCAGAGGGTGCAGGGCTGAGCCAACACAGCATCTTTCAGCACTGCTGCCAGACCAAAGCATTCAGAGCTCGTCTCCAGAAACCATCCTGCTCTTCCTCTCCTCCAAAATCAAACATTCCGTAAAACTCTGGTTGGGACACTTGCATTAAAATCCACTCACGCATGGAGAAGACTTTAAACTCCACTTTAAGTGCAAGGAGTGGGGACTCTACACCTCTCACCATGACACAGAGTATTCTTTCCCCTAAATCCCTCCACCAAACCTATTTCCAGTCATTAATAAATAGGCAAATCCCAGGAAATCCCAGTAAGACACAGCTAAAGTAAATTATCACCCTAATACAGCGCTTGTTTTCTGAGTCCCTTCAGGACACCAGTATCCTGGGCTGCATCCAAAGCAGCAGAAGCAGTAGAGCCAGGGAGGGGATTCTGCCCCTCTGCTCCACTCTCAAGAGGCCCCACCTGGAGCCCCGTGTTCAGTTCTGGAGCCCTCAGCACAGAAAGGACATGGACCTGACGGAGCAAGTCCTGAGGAGGCCACGAAGCTGATCTGAGAGCTGGAGCCCCTCTGCTCTGAGGACAGGCTGGGAGAGTTGGGGTTGTTCAGCCTGGAGAAGAGAAGGCTCCGGGGAGACCTTAGAGCAGCTTCCAGTGCTGAAAGAGGCTCCAGGAAAGCTGGGGAGGGGCTCTTGATCAGGGAGGGCAGGGATCGGTTAGGATGAAGAGGAAAGGTTTTCAGCTGCAAGAGGGGAGACTGAGATGAGATCTGAGGAAGAAATGCTTTGCTGTGAGGGTGGGGAGACTCAGGCCCAGGTTGCCCAGAGCAGTGGTGGCTGCCCCGTTCCTGGAGGTGTTCAAGGCCAGGTTGGATGGGGCTTGGAGCCCCTGATCCAGTGGGAGGTGTCCCCTATGGCAGGGACTGGAACTGGATGGGCTTTAAGTAAGGTCCCTTCCAGTCTAAACCATACAATCGTTCTATGATCCACAAGCACATATAACTGAATATCTTGACGTTCTGACCTAGCTTCGAGGTGCTGAGGGGCATGGTTTAGTGGTTGATAAGAACGGTTGGACTTGATGATCCTGTGGGTCTTTTCCCACCTAGGGATTCTGTGAACTGAATCCCACAAGCCAACCAAGCCACGCTAGCCTTACACTGCTCTGAGTACCTCCAGAAAATACCATGGACTTGCAGAAACACTTGTAGAACTGAAGATGTGAACTCGTTATCCAAACTGGCCTTACACAAATCAGACTACGAGGCACCACTGAAAAGCTGCAGGTTCACTGGCAGGTCATGCTGAGACCCATGAAAACTCATTGAGACTTGGGATCTGACCACACTGAGGGAATTTACCTGGGATGGGATCTGGTGCACCACTTCCGAATGCTGCAGACTAAATTCCACTTACAGTTTGTGGCAGCTTTTTTAATGTTCTGCCCTAAGACACTGGTCGGCTGGACATTTCTGCATTAACCACACATGCACAAAGTCTATTTCAGTGCAATCACGCAGACGCATGAACAGAATTCCATTGCTTTTAAATAAAGCTTCGAGTTTTTCATGTGCATGACCAAGGGAGGCAAAGAGAAATTGCCACATTAAAACTTCACTGTGGCAGACTTCGCTTTTGCAGTATTAAAACACACGATGTTGAGGAATCATCTGACAGAGAGCGAGGACAAAACAATATTATGAAGCAGCAGTGAGTATCCAACCTTTGTTATCACAGCCCCTTTCAGGAGTCAGCCATTTATGATAGCGTGATACAAAGCTTTAAGAGATCAATTATTCCAACCGCTTAGAATTGGCTTAGCAGTAATATTCACTATTAAAAAGGAAAGAAAGGTTTCCCAACACAGATGGGACAACTAAGGTGTTACGATTTTAATGGAAATGGTACTTCCAAGGCTGGTAGACCCAAACTTGGATCTACTTATACATGCTATGAATAGATAAGAATACAGTTTATTTATGGATAGTTTCTTCCCCACCCTGAAATGTATTTGTAGGGTAAAACAAAATAAACTGACACAACCCAGTATTTCCGAGGAACCCCACAATCAGCCATTGTGTGCCCTGTGACAGATGAGAGAAAGGAAAAAAACCCACAAACACCAAGAAAACACATTGCAGTTTTAAGCTTCCACAGTAGCAACAAAAAGCAAAGCGAGTAGGAGATATTTAGAAAGGCCTTAAATATTCTTCTGCAACCTAATAGCGAACACAAATATTTGCTTAACCTCCCCTTCAAGCCAAAAAAGAACCATTTACTCTTAAAGCTACCAAACGCCCCAAGAAGAATGCGAGGCATGAACCACTGCCACCAAAAAGCATCTGAGGAAGACGTAGATCTCCCACAATCAGGAGGGCTGTCTCATGTAGCCATCCTAAAAACAACTGCGCTGGCCACGCCGGTGACTCACGATTAGCAATGGAGCAGAGAAACCGCTTCAAGAGGTGAGAGGAAAATTCCATCCTAATTTAAGAGCGCTCTCTAGCAAAACTTGAGCCCTGCAACCCAACAGCAATCGGATATTCACCAAGAAATGCATTTTATAAACACTACAACAGCCCTCAGCAAGACCCGTGCTGAGCGGAGACTTACCCTGGACTGAGAAAAATGAAAGTACGAGGTTTATATGTTAAGTCCTTTCAAGAAAAAAAAAGGGTTATTTTTTAAACTAGATAACACCAATGGCTTTAAAAAATAAGTTTGCTTTGCATATTTGTCACAACAGTGCCACCCGACTCAGCATTCCCCAATACAGTCCCTCCCTGTTGCAGGGCTTTATAAACACAAAGCAAACCAACGACCTAGAAACAAATGCAGGCTCTCAAACTACTTTAAACGCATTAATTTTATACTTTATCCAAGACTGCCAACGACTTTTGAATTAAATTAGCCAGGCTGCACTCTGAGAATGGTGGGGTTTATTCCTATCTGAAGCTGTTTCAGGAATAGACGGCGCGTTTTTCATAACCCAAAGAATGGAGAAGGGGGAGGAAGGAGGGTTGTGGTTTCTTTTTAAGGAGATATGTTTACATGGCAGAGAGCAGAGCCATGCATTCAAACCAGCTCCGGAACCGGAAGCCGTACGACATGTCAGCACAGCTCTCCGCTAATTACTGGGATAATGAGAAGCAGAATATTTCTTTTTTTCCACAAAGAGATGAGACAAATATAACTTCGGCGCGACACAGCTAGTTATTTCTTGTCGCGCTGCCCTGTGCTATGCAAACAAACCAGCTCAAGGGACGCCGCGTTTCAGATTTATGAAACGAGAATGTCCTTTTAAAGGATTTAGTGCTGCTGAAGAAGTTGACTGATCTGTGCACAGCACTCTAGGAGGCAAAAAAAGTAAAAAGGCAGGTAAATATGCATCATAAAAAAGTCTAAAAATAACTCCCTGAAGCCATAAGTAACCATTTCAAAGGGGTGGTGGGACAAGATCCATCTATAAAACTTCAATTTGAACATTAACAAAGGGCCCTCCCCGAGCACGAGCAATTACCGCTGCCTTTCATGTGGCAGCGAACACACCTTTCCTTGCACGCTTGCTTGTGTCAGGCCTATTTTAAACACGCTCAACAGCATTACAAAGTCAAACAGCACGGCCACTCTGCCCAGGCAGCTGGAAAAGCAGATCGTCAGACGCAGCCCCAACACTCCAAGGTTTTCTTTGCCAAGCAGCCCAACCCTTGAGGCTGATGAGCATCCCTGGGAAGGGGCTTGTATCCACACACAGAGTAGAACACGCTGCACCAACACCTTCTGCTTCTCATGGCTCTGGTTCCAGCGGTGTGAACACCCGTATGTGCCCAGAGCCTCTGCTGGATCTGCAGGGCTGACTCCACCGCGAGCTGTAACTTCGTTCCAGCTTCTGACAGGCTTTAATCTGCTTCTGCCTTTTGCGTGCTATTATTAACCTCGAGGATAAACCTGCAGCCTTTTAATCAGGTGCGTGAACTGATGCGTTCCGCAAACAGGTACAGCACATGGATATCCTCTGCCTGCTTCAGCCGGAGCGTGGGAAGCACCACCCACAATATTCATCAATTCAGAGCTCTACGAAACCAGTGAGGGGACCACTAACAAACCTTTCTCCAACACTGCAAGTCAACTCTTCAATAAAAGCATTAGGCAGAGAAATCTTGTACTTTGCCAGGGTGCCTCGAGACCCTGCAGATTCCCACGGGCCCAACAGCTCCCTGGCCACCCTGGGGCTGTGAGAGGAAACCCAAAGTGCCATGAGGGGACACCTAGGGCTGCGAAAGGACCCCCAGGGCTGTGAGGAGACCCCTGAAGGGATCCTGTGAGGCATGGTCATGTCCATGTGGGGACCCTCAGAGCCCAACCAGGGATCCCCAGAGCCCGGCTGTGGCCCTGAGGGGACGCCTAGACTGTGCAGGGAACCCTGGCAGCCTGGTTGGAGCTGTGAGGAGACCCCAGGACTGTGAGAGGATCATTAGGGGACCCTCAAGGTTTGTTTGGGACCATGTAGGGACACCTAGGACAATCAGGGGACCCCCTAGAGCCTCATCAGGACCATGCAGGGACTCCTAGACTGCAAAGGGACCCCTAGAGCCCAGCTAGGACCATGAGGGGACCCACAGGGCTGCGTGGGGGCCCCTAGAGCCCTGCTGGGGACCCCAGAACCCAATTGAGGGCTGTGAGGACACCCCTAGGGCCTGGTTGGGAGTGTAAGGGGACACCCAAGACTGTATGGGAACCCCAGAACCCAGCCAGGACCATGACAGGACCCCTAAGCTGCAGGGGATCCCAAGAACCTGGCTAGGGACTATGGGTGGACCCCCAGGACTGTTAGGGGACCCTCCTAGAGACCAGCCAGGACCATGAGGGGACCCCCAGAGTTGTTAGGAGACCCTCCTAGAGCCCAGCCAGGAACGTGCAGGGACTCCCAGGCTGCAAGGGCATCCCCAAAACCCAGCCAGGACCGTGAGAAGACCCCCAAGGCTGCATGGGGATGCCAAGAACCCAGCTGGGGACTATGAGAGCACCCCCAGGGTCTCCTTGGGGGCCCTCAGGGGTGTTAGGGGACCCTCCTGGAGCCCAGCCAGGAGCGTGCACGGACTCCTAGGCTGCAAGGGGATCCCCAAATCCCAGCCAGGACCATGCAGAGACCCCCACGGTCTGATTGGGACCGAGTGGGGACCCCCAGGGTCATTAGGAGATGCCCAAAGGCCCCAGCCAGGACCAGGAGGGGTCCCCTAGACTGCAAGGGGACCCCCAAAACCCAGCCAGGATCATGAGGGGACTCCCAAGGGTGTATGGGGACCCCAAGAACCCGGCTGGGGACTACGGGGGATCCCCCCGGACCGTTAGGGGACCCACCTAGAGCCCAGCCAAGACCATGAGGGGACCCCCAAAGCCCAGCCAGGACCACGCGGGGAACCCCGAGCCCACCTTGTAGACGTCGCCGTAGGTGCCGCTGCCGACGCGCTGCACCAGCTCGTAGTCGTGCTGCGGGTTCCGCCGCAGAATGTCGGCTCCGGGCCGTGCCGGGGGCTCCATGGCCCCTGCCGGTCCCCCCCGGGGCCGCCGCTAGCGCCGCCGCCGCCCCATGGGGCCCCAAGCCCCGCAGCGCGGGGGCAGCGCCCGCGGATCACCGGGTAACGGCAGCGAGACACGGCCTCCTGCCCCTCGCCGCTGCTGTCCCCTCCTCCTCTGCCTCCTCCCTCTCCCGCCTCCTCCTTCTCCGCTTTCCCCTCCTCCTCTTCCTCCTCCCTCTCTTCCTCTTCTTTCTCCTCCTCCTCTTCTTCTTTCTCCTCCTCCTCTTCTTCTTTCTCCTCCTCCTCTTCTTCTTTCTCCTCCTCCCTCTCCTCCTTTCTTCTCCTCCTCTTTCTCCTCCCTCTCCTCCTCTT
Organism: Clamator glandarius; assembly: GCA_033459285.1. Taxonomy (NCBI): domain Eukaryota; kingdom Metazoa; phylum Chordata; class Aves; order Cuculiformes; family Cuculidae; genus Clamator; species Clamator glandarius. The sequence continues at coordinate 261,972 of JAUNZM010000231.1, forward strand.
CTTTCTCCTCCTCCTCCTTCCCTTTTTCTTCCTTTTCTTTCTCTTCACCCTCCTCTTCCTCCTCCTCTTTCTGCTTTTTCCTCCCTTCTCCTTCTCTTCCTCCTCTTTCTCCTCCTCTTTCTACTCTTTTTCCTCCTCCTCTTTCTCCTCCCCCTCCTCTTCCTCCACCTCTTTCTCCTCCCCCTCCTCTTCCTCCACCTCTTTCTCCTCTTCCTCCTCTTTCTCCTCCTTTTCCTCTTCTTCCTCCTCTTCTTCCTCCTCCTTTTCCTCCTCTTCTTCCTCCTCCTTTTCCTCCTCCTCTATCTCCTCCTTTTCCTCCTCTTCTTCCTCCTCCTCTTTCTCCTCCTTTTCCTCCTCCTCTTTCTTTTTTTTTCTCCTCCTCTTTCTCCTGTTTTACCTCCTCCTTGCCCTCCTCCTTCTCCTCTTTTTCCTTCCTCTTTCTTCTCCTCTTTTTCCTCCTCTTTCTCCTGCCGCCCCGGCTCCCCGAGCCCCGCAGCGCCCCGCCGCGGTCCGAGCGCTCCCCCCGCCGGGGCGGGTCCCGGCGCTGCCCGCCCCGAGCTCGGCCTGTGGGCGGGGGCAACCGACCCCACCCCGGGCCTCCCCTCCCCGGGCACCGGGGGCTCCCAGCCCCATCCAGCCTGGCCTTGGACACCTGCAGGGATGGGGCAGCCACAACATCCCTGAGCAACCTGTTCCAGTGCCTCCCCACTCTCATCATGAACAAATTCCTCCTTACGTCTAGTCTAAATCTGCCTCTCTCCAGTTTATCTCCATTCCCCCTCGTTCTATCACTACAAGCCTTTGTGAACAGTCCCTCCCCAGCTTTCTTGTAGCCCTTTCAAGTACTGGAAGGTCGCTATAAGGTCTCTTCGGAGCCTTCTCTAGGTTGAACAATCCCAACTCTCTCAGCTTGTCCTCCAGCCCTTGGATCATCTCGGTAGCCTCCTCTGGACCCGTTCCAACAGTTCCATCTCCTCCTTACGTTGAGGATTCCAGAACTGGACACAATACCCCATGTGGGGTCTCACAAGAGAGGAAATATCCCTGAGCATCTCACGTGCCCATCTTTTAAATGCCTCCAGGGATGGGAACTCCACCAACTTACCCAGCAGCCTCTGCCAGGGCTTCAATGCTTCTCCACCTCGACTCACGTGCAGCATCACAGAATCACAGAACAGTTTGGATTGAAAGGGACCTTAAAACCCATCCAGTCCCTCCCCTGCCATGGGCAGGGACACCTCCCACTGGATCAGGTTGCTCCAAGCCCCATCCAACCTGGCCCTGAACACCTTCAGGGATGGGGCAGCCATGACCTCCCTAGGTTACCTGGGCCAGGGCCTCCCCACCCTCACAGGAAAACATTTCTTTCTAAAATCTCCTCTCAATCTCCCCTCTTTCAGCTTAAAACCATTCCCCCTTCTCCTATCCCTGCAATCTCTGATCAAGAGCCTCTCCCCAGCTTTCCTGGAGCCCCTTTCAGTGCTGGAAGCTGCCCTAAGGTTTCACTAAAGCCTTCTCTTCTCTAGGCTGAACAACCCCAACTCTCTCAGCCTGTCCTCCTATAGGAGGTACCTCAGCCCTTGGATAATCTTTGTGGCCTCTTCTGGATCTTCTTTAACAGATGCACATCCTTCCTGTGCTGAGGAGTCCCGAGCTGGACCCAGTACTCCAGTTGACTCAAAACATCCTTCCTAACCAGTCTCTTTTTTTTGCAATGTATCTAGAGTAAATCCAAGCCAAAAATCTGTGTGTGCCAAGTTTGTTTCTAGGATTTCCCCCCGAAGATACACCTTGTCCAGGAAAAGGATTCCATCTCCTCTTGCATCTTGGCAGATACAACGGAATCCACCTGCCTGCGTGGTTCTGCAAGATACCTGCAATATGTTCAAGCCAGGTCTGTGCACCTGGAAACGGCAAGCAGCCAAGTTTCCAGGCAGTGCTCTGACATTCCCCTGTTGATCCTGCTTTTAATTGACCGGTCACATTTTCCTGCATCCTCGTCCTGAGCAGTTGCTGTTCGCGGAGCTGCCCGCTTCACCTCTGCCCTCCCGCACATGCACACGGGAGGGAAGGGCATCCAGCTGGTTTCCTTCCTTTGAATGCAAGCAGCACAATCAGCTGCAGAGTCCCCTGAGTTACATCTACGTAAACAGGGCGACACAAAAATAATGTATAGCTGCTAGCGCTCCCGTTCCTTCCGTGGAAAACAAATCCTTGCACAAGGGCCTCAGTTAAAGCTGGCGTCAGGGTCTGAGCTGTGTCTTATCTAATTCTCCTGCCCCTGAGAGGGATATGAGTCTCCTGGCAGCCTGAAGAGACTTTGTTCTCCCTTAGTGTCTTTTCTCTCTTCCCAGACCATCTCAGCAATAACCCCTGGAGAATTCCTCACTTCAGGGGAGACTGGTGCTTTCTTGCATAAGTGAATTCCCATCCCAGACATAAGAAGCATCTAATGATCCAGGATGCTATCTCCTCCTCCTTTTCTTGCTCAAAGCTGCTGCATCAGCTCTGTTCTTTGCATCTGCCTGGCCAAAACCTCTCCCTCTTTCTACTCTTGTGACAGAAATAGCTTGCTCCTTTCAGAGTCCCTTCACCCAAGCTCATTAGTTTTTCATAGGCATCTTTTGTACTCGTTATCATGTGCCTGCAGCAGCTGCCATCCCAGCTGCTCCGAAGGGCCATTCCAGCAGCCAGAGACCATTTGGGACCCTGTGAAACCTTCTCTAACCTCGCGTTCTGGGTCGCACCAGCAGAGATCAGCAGGCAGGTGAAGTGGCATTAACAGGCCTGAGAGCTGCCAAGGTGATGTTGAGAAGGTTCAGCATCCTGCCTGCAGCAGGCAGAATTGGAGCTGGCGGTGGGAATACACAGGGTGTAGCAACCCTGTGTGTTTCATCAGGGAGGAAAACCACTGAAATACCTAGACCCCAAACCTAAGAATCATAGAATCATTAGGTTGGAAAAGACCCTTAATATCATCAAGCCCAACCATACCTGTCCACTACTAAATCATATCCCTAAGCACCTCATCTTCCTGTCTTTTAAGTACTCCAGGTATGTTGACTCAACCATCAAGAAGAAAAGCTATGACTCAAATTATAAGAAAGATATTGCAGCATTTCTTGAGAGCCTGCTCTGTCTCCTCAGCAATGAAGTTTGATGTAGAACACGGTGTAGGGCAGGAATCAATGAGCAGGAATAGTTGCAGGCCCTCGAGTTGATTCATGAGCCTTCAGCCTCGGCATCGCCGTGCGGCTGATCTATTTTGTTATTCTAACACACCACAGACACGAAGTAATCCTACAGAATAGTTTGGAAGACATTCTTTGTGACATTGGTAGGCTCTATGAAATTAAAGACACATTAGCAGTCTCATAAAAACTAAGGCTAAAGTATTTTATCCTCATGCTGCTGTTTCATAGCTCAGAGTTTCTTATTTGACAACAAACAAGCATTGAGACACAAAACATTCTGCTCCTTTGAAAACCATTTGTTCAGTTAGAAATGTCTTCAGTTTTGCATCTACCGTTACCAGATGAATCTCGATGTCTCATTAAAGTAACCTTGGCTGCTCTTCCTCTTAAGACGACAATGCAAACAAATCACATTCTCTAATCCTACATAAAGCCTTATGTAAAACCACTTAACATTCCTTTTAAGGCTGGGACCCATCCAGACGAAAGATGCTGCATAAAAGCACATTCCTTAACACGCTTGACCAGAAAAGCAACGTGGGCTCTAGTGGAAAATACAGAATGGGAATCAGCCTGTGTTCAAAAATACGTGCCTGGCAACACACACTCTGCACAGATCATTAACCTCCATTTTTCTAATCGCAAAATGGCAATAAGAATACGGTCCTGGTGCTGCTATTATTTATGTACATTTTCCAGGAGTGCTTCCAGCAGGGACTGAAACCCAGCGTGGGAAGGTAGGCTCAAGCTCGGATCAGGAGGTGGGCTCTGACAGCTCATCCTTTCCCCACCGGCGATATGGGATGGAGAAACTACACCTCCAGGTTGGAAGCGGAACTTCACCAAGCAAGGACAAAATTCTGGTCAATATAGGAACCATCCAACCTGGCCTTGAACACCTCCAGGGAGGGAGCATCTGCGACTTCTATGGGGAAACTGGACCACTGCCTCTCCACCCTCACAGGAAAACATTTCTTCCTAAAATCTCCTCTCAATCTCTCTTCTTGCAGCGTAAAACTGTTCCACCTCATCCTACCCCTGCACTCACTGATCAAGAGCGCCTCCCCACCTTTCCTGGAGCCCCTTTCAGTGCTGGAAGCTGCTCTAAGGTCTCTCTAGAGCCTTCTCTTCTCCAGCCCTTGGTTCATCTTCATTGGAGGGCCCTCGGATCTGTAAGATGTTCTAGGAGGCCAAGTCTTGATGCAACTTCTGCTACTGGAAAAATGAAATGGCCTCTTCCCTCTGCTCTCATCCAGTAGCTTGACAAGAGCAGCAACTCAGTAGAGCAAAACGCAGTGTTTGAACCCTCAGCTGAGGACGTGAAAAGAAAAAGGATGCAAACAGCTCGCTATCAGGAGGGCAGGAAGCTAATTTATGGGGGAGAGGTAATTGTTTTGTTACAAATCGCTTGAGGAAATACAGCTCCCTAAAGGGTAAATAGTTTTTTCTCTATTTGCTGGGTGTTCAGGAAAACTTACGTATTTATGTTGGAGAGAATATACAGGATGTAGAAGGCTTTCAGAGCACAAGGGGAAATTAAAGGCAAATCTCTTTAAGCTGGCAGTCTCGTGCTTCCCTCTCTGGAAGCAGGACAGCTCACATTTTGGAGCCTGCTTCTGAGACACTGTTTTAAATGAGCCCATAAATAAAACCCTAATAAAGCACATGCAGTTCCCAAGAGTCTGCACACGTTATGTTTGAGTTTAACTATAAGCAACACGCTAATAGTAATGAGTTATGCTGCAGAGACAGGGTTTGGAAGGAAAAGCTTACGCAATCCTCACTGCTGTTTCAGATACCTGCATGGAATCATAGAACGACCCGAGCTGGAAGCGACCCATGAGGATCATCGAGTCCAGCTCCTGTTCCTGCACGTGGGATTTCTAAATGCGCTGGGGTATGCTTAAAACCTGGACTCCGCTTTAAACTGAGGATCCATGCCCACTGCTTTGCCAATAGACTGTATTGGACCTGCGTGGGCTGTTTGGCTGCCAAAGAGGCAGAATCTGTTCTTCAGTAACCGCTCCTGAACACCAAGCAGTCTTATACATCTGTCTTCCATTTATTTTTTCTCTACCTCACTTTAGCACATATTTCCTGCGTTGAGTATGTGGCATTTTTTTGCACCTATAAAATCCCTCCTCCTTTTAAGATTTTATGATCTTACGTGCAGCCAATACTACTACTGATTGTAGCATTCCTCTGCTCTGTATCCCCACCTTTGAGTTTCTTAAATTCTTCAGCGCTCATTTGACACCACAGGTGAGGTTTGCTCAGAATTTCAGCTGAGAATCATTGCTCTCCAGTGAGGAAAGGCAGATACAGAATGCTTTCACGGTTTCACAGCAGCTTTTTTGACTTGAGGAGGCCAAGAAGACAAGTCTCTACAAGTCTGAGTTAATTCTTGTGTGACTATCGCTGCACTGGCTGCCAACAAAGCTAAATACCATGGTGCTTGATTAGCCCATGAACAGGATTACGTGATGTGGCTGCAAGGTTGCAATCCAGATTGCAAAGGATGAAGCAGAATGATCCAGGGAGTCTGGCTCAGTCTGCATCCCTGTCCCCCAAGCTGGGACATCCTCCTCCTTCTCCTCTTACACCTCAGGGCCCATTTGGGAGCCTCTGGTGCTCAGCTTGGAGAGGGGTTAGTCATGGCAGCTGTGACAACCCTTACCAGGATGTACATGAAGTCACAGCTCTGGTGTCAAAGATGGAAAGCTCAGTCTGGTGTCTGGCAGAAGCACACATGTGCATCGAAATATATATAATATACATGTGGTGGTGGGAATCTGGAGGCTTTCCTCCTGCCTCAAACCAAGGGGCACAGGCGAAAAGCCATGTCTGCTCCCACAGCTAAGACATGGAACTCTTGAAGCAAGTCCAGAGGAGGACATGAACATGATCCGAGGGCTGGAGCACCTCCCATATGAGGACAGGCTGAGAGTTGGGTTTGTCCAGAAGAGAAGGCTCTGGGGAGACCTTAAAACAGTTTCCAGTACTGAAAGGGGAGCTTGTAATAAAGATGAGGACAGACTGCTGAGCAGGGCCTGTTGTGATCAGACAAGGGGTGATGGTTTTAAAATGAAAGAAGGAAGATTCAGATGGGATATAAGGGTGAAATTGTTTACGTTGAGGGTGGTGATGAGGCACTGGCCCAGGCTGCACGGAGAGGTAGTGGATGTTCCATAGAATCATAGAATGGTTTGGGTTAGAAGGGACCCCAAAGCCCATCCAGTTCCACCCCTGCCATGGGCAGGGACACCTCCCACTGGATCAGGCTACTCAAAGCCCCATCCAACCTGGCCTTGGACACCTCCAGGGGTGAGAAATTAGGAAGAGATGTTTTCCTTGTGAGAGTGGGGAGGCAGTGGCACAGGTTGTCCAGAGAAGTCATGGATGCCCCATCCCTGGAGTAGATGTAAGCAGAAAGAGGAGAGATTTAGATGACAGACACATTAAAAACAAACAAACAAGCAAAAAAACCCAAACAAAACCAAACAAAACCAAACTGGTGAAACAAAGAAACTTACGCTTAACAGTTTAAGTTAACAATTAAGGCAGGTACACTTTATTCAGCACTGGAGGAGACACAGGATTTGTCCTCAGAGTGCTTCTGCCAATCAGCGATTTCAGAGAACTTTATGTAAACAGAATTGTTTTCATATCCATATTTTCTCTGAAATGATATGCACGCTTCATTCCTGGAACCTCATTTCATATCGAGGATGAGATGAGATGAGATCAATCTCACCCAGAGTTGTTATGGTGTGGCCACATCCGTGTGGTCAATTTCAATGACTCTGGCCCACAAGAAGATAAGGGTCCTTATCATTATCTTAGTTGTTAATCTTGTTTCTAACACACTGCAGTTGACATTCCATCCCATCACTTACAAATCGTCATTTCACTGGTGAGAAAGGATGTTTTGAATCACCTGGAGTACTGGGTTGAGCTCTGGATTCCTCAGCACAGGAAGGATGTGGATCTGTTAAAGCAGATCCAGAAGAGGCCACAAAGACAATCTGAGGGCTGGAGCACCTCTGCTCTGAGGACAGGCTGGGAGTATTGGGGTTTTTCAACCTGGAGAAGAGAAGGCTCTAGGGAAACCTTAGAGCAGCTTCCAGGACTGAAAGGGGCTCCAGGAAAGTTGGGGAGCGGCTCTTGATCAGGCTTTGCAAGGATAGAATGAGGTGGAACAGTTTTAAGCTGAAAGAAGGGAGATTGAGAGGAGATTTTAGGAAGAAATGTTTTGCTGTGAGGGTGGGGAGGCCCTGGGCCAGGCAACCTAGGGAAGTCATGGCTGCCTTATCCCTGGAGGTGTTCAAGGCCAGGTTGGATGGGCCTTGGGCAGCCTGATCTAGTGGGAGATGTCCCTGCCCATGGCAGGGGTGGAACTGGATGATCTTTAAGGTCTCTTTCAACTCAAACTAATCTGTGATTCTACGATTCTGCAATTCCTTGTCGTTCTGGTGCTTAGTGCTAACCCGATGCAGTCGGTGCAAAGATAGCCCCCAACGTGAAAACACACACTGGGATTGGTTTGGTTGAGGTTTTGGGCTAATGGCTCTTTATCTACATGGATTTTTGTCTTCTTAAGTGGTTCTTTCAGTTTAGAGAGTGAAATAGAATGGCTCTGTTACAGCCATGATGTGCAATCATGTTTATAGAAGCAACAAAGATTAATTCCTTTGGCTGCAAACCCCATGTGAATGTAGGCAGTCAGAGCACTATTCAGGGTGAGAAATGGGAACAGCAGGAATAGAAGGATTTCCTAAGCAACAAAGATCTGCTTCATTTAAAAATACTTCGTAAAGAAAAAAACCAGAAAGATGTTAGGAAGGATCCAGCTTCCAAGAAGAGTAGGGAAAAAATTGATTCTGTTTTACCACTAGTTGATATTTGCTGGGGATTGTGATCTCTTAAACCTGATCCAGTAGGAGGTGTCCCTGCCCAAGGCAGGGAGTGGAACTGGATGGGCTTTGAGGTCCATTCCCACCCAAACCATTCCATGATTCTATGAATCTAAGAATAAGGGTACAGAAATTAAACCAGCAATGACAAATCACCACCACAGAGCATAAGTGCGTAGAAGTCCCCTTGCAATGCTCTTCAGATATAGTTGAGATCCATTTTCCTTTTCCTTTCTCATGCAATTAAGCAGAAGCAGTGAAAGAGCAAAGACTGAGAAGGCAGAAGTGATAATAATAACTGCAGGGAAGGAACAAACACACTCAAGGACCTCATATAGCTGCCATACGAATGGATCTTTTGCCGGGGGCAGCGCCTTGGCTGTGTCAAGCCAAGGAACATTCCTTGGGATGGCACAGTTTCTCTTAAGACTAAGCCCCAGTGGGTACTTGGTGGCACCTGGGAGAGAGCGAAGCTTCAGCAGCATCCCTTCCCCACTGCTTACATAAGGATTGCACAAGGCAGCTGGTTTCTGTTTGTGAAGGGCTGAGGATGTGTAAAGCAACTCTAAGTGCCGCCTGGGGAAGTGGGCCAGTCGCAGCAAGGTGAATTATGAAACTGCGCCACGAGCTGTGTGAGCAGCGCGCACAATGGATTTCAGTCCCAGTTCTCCCCTGTTCAGCTTTCTATCTCCTGGCACATCGTCTCCAGGACCTTCAGCTGTGGTTTCTCTCAGCAGGGTATTTTCTCTTTTTGCCTTTTGCCCTATTTAGCATCATTTTTTCCTCAAGGATCCATCCCTCCATTGCATACCTGCTCAGCACGTGAAGTGAGCTTCTTGTGATCTCAGGCACCAAGGACATGAAGGTACTTCCTAGGCAAGGCTGTTTGCAACTGGAAAAATAAAGGAAGGATGAATCAGTGGAGCAAAGGGATGGACAAATGAACAAATGCTGAGTAACCCCTGGAAACAAAACCATCTCTGAGACCCCCTGAGTGGGGATCATAGGAAACAGTGCAGGAAAAGGCCTTGGGAGTCCGTGCAGCCGATTGCCCAGGCACAGGACAGGATCAAACCTTTCTTCTCCTCTTTCCTTTTAATACCAGTGCAATAACGGAAAGAGAAATGGGGAAAATGCTAGTAAGTGGGGCAGCACAAGCTTGACCTAAGCAGCATTTATGAAAGGGAATGAAGGAAATGGGACCTGAGCCCATCTCAGTTTAATTAGACTTTTAAATGAATAGATCTCCTTTTCCATCCTCCTTTGTTTTTTTCCTCTCTACGCTTCCCAGCTGCTTATCTTTTAATCACCTCTTTCAATGTATTTGAACCCCTGTGGTGCTCTCAAGCATAAGAAATCACCCCTCACAGCACCGGACGCTTTGCTGCCACTTTGAAGAAGCAACAGGCACATGCGATTTCAGGGATTACTTATAAAAATTGTATGGGAGCTCCTCCCAAGGTCAGGAGCGGCTGAGCTCCTCGTGGTCATGATGCCCAGCAGCCACAGGCAGGAGATTCAGCTGCCTGCCACATGCGCCGGTACTTCAGTGAGCTGAAACTATACGCCACACGTGGCTCTGGCACGGATGAGCCATTTGGAAGCTAAAATCCACTCACTTTTGAATGTTTTTCCCACTTTCAAAAATGAAGATTGGATCCTGCTAGTTCCTCTGTGTCCAACAAAGCTGGATGGTCATCGCCTTTCCTTGATCACCGCAGGCCAGCGTGCAAAAATGACAAGCTTTGAGGTCCCTTCAACCCATACAATTTATGATTCTACTATTCCATGGCCTGAGTGTGGGCGCATCCTATCTGTACCGGGTCCACTCCTGGGTGCTGGGTCCCCTTGGATATGGGGGCACCCTAGATGCAGGGTTCCCGTAGGGTGCAGGAAGCAGTCTCTACCCATGCTCGCCTGGTAATTCAAAACATCCTTCAACACTAGTCTCTTTATTTTTTTTTTGTAGCTGTTACCTAAATCACCCTTTAGCTAAAAACACGTCCAAGGACAGGACAGCCATGACTTCTCTCAGAAACCTGTGATAGTTCCCAGTTTTCCCATCCCTGGAGGTGTTCAGGCCAGGTTGGATAGGGCTTGGAGAAAGACGCCTAAGAGTGATTTCTAATTTTCAGATCTCTTTCTCTTTTAGGAGGCAGGAGCACCCAGAGGCAATTGTTCACCTCACAATCTTCCAGCTGGGTTTCAGAGATGGAGAGCAGTGCCAGTCACCTTTACAGTGAAAGGCACAGAAGTTTTCAGAAACAGAGACTTTAAAGTTATACATTACAAAAAGAACTGTCTCGTAGAACCATCACTGTTACTGCTTTACTCTTTACCAAAAATAAAGATCCACACACTAATTTTACTTGTTATATGTACTCTATTCCTGAATTCCAGCTGGTTGGTTCTGCAGCAGCACTAAGTGAGCCCCGGTTCTGGATACTGGAGCTGAATATTGCACAAAACCAAATATTGACTTTGTGGGTGCTCTCCAGATGGACACTGCCACTCCTTGTCCTTCAGAAGGGGAACACAGTACCAAGCAGGAGGCAAACTCCACTCCTGTTCCCTCACTGACAGTGCTTGCAGCTTCCCTTATGGAAGGAGCAGAACCCAGAATACACAGAAGTACCGGGTTTTAGATAAATTCCGCATTAAAGTCTAAAATCTAGCGCAGCAAGGGCTGCAACGGGCACTTCTGAGCACAGCTATAATGCAAATCAAGCTTGATTGTATTTACTCTTACTGGCAGCTTGTGATATTTTAGATGAAGCAACCTGGGCCACTTCCCAGTTTTCCCATCCCTGGAGGTATTCAAGGCCAGGCTGGATGGGGCTTCGAGCCCCTGATCCAGTGCGAGGTGTCCCTGCCCATGGCAAGGGGTGGAACTGGATGGGTTTGAGGTCCTTTTCAACCCACAGAATCATAGAATTACTAGGTTGGAAAACACCTCTTAGATCATCAAGTCCAGCCACTCCTGTCTGCCACTAAACCATGTCCTTGAGTACCTCATCTACCCAAACCATTCCATGATTCTATGAAATCCTCCAGCACTACTGCAAGCAAGCAGATGAGGAATCACAGAATAACTAGGTTGGAAAAGACCCCCATGATCACTGAATCCAACCATTCCTGTCTGACACTAAACCATGGCCCTGAGCACCTCATCTACCCATCCTTTAAACACCTCCAGGGAAGGTGACTCAACCACCTCCCTGGGGCAGCCTCTGCCGGTCCCCAATGACCTGTTCCGTGAAAAATTTTTTTCTCATGTCCAGCCTGAACCTCCCCTGGCAGAGCTTGAGGCCATTCCCTCTCGTCCTGTCCCCTGTCACTTGGGAGAAGAGCCCAGCTCCCTCCTCTCCACAACTTCCCTTGTAGAGAGCAATGAGGTCTCCTCGCAGCCTCCTCTTCTCCAGGCTAAACACCCCCAGCTCTCTCAGCCGCTCCTCATCAGGCCTGTTCTCCAGCCCCTTCCCCAGCTTTGTTGCTCTTCTCTGGACTCGCTCCAGAGCCTCAACATCCTTCTGGTGGTGAGGGGCCTAGAGCTGACCCCAGGGTTCGAGGAGCGGTCTCATCAGTGCCGAGTACAGAGGCAGAGGAACCTCCCTGGACCTGCTGGTCACGCCGTTTCTGATACAGGGGGATCAGGGAGCGCAGGGATAGGAGGAGGGGGAACGGTTTGAAGCTGAAAGAGGGGAGATTGAGATGAGATCTTGGGAAGAACTCTTTTTCTGTGAGGGCGGGGAGGCCCTGGAACAGACCGCCCGCGGAAGCCGCGGCTGCCCCATCCCCGGGGGTGCCCAAGGCCGGGTGGGATGGGGCTGGGAGCCCCCGCCGCAGGTCTCACCGTCACCCCCGCGGGGCCGAGCTCCCCTCGGGGCGGTGGGCGGTGCGGGCGCTGCTGCCACCGCCCCCCCCCCCCCGGCTCCCTCCCTCCCTCCCTCCCTCGTCCCTCCCCTCGCCCCGCAGCCGCCGCGGCAGCCGCAGCGCGGGAGGGAGCGCGCGCCGCCGCCATGGCCCGCAGCCGCCGCGAGCGCAGCGCATGGGGTACGGGGGGCGGCGGCGCGGGGGGGGGGGAACAGCGCGGGGGGGGGAACAGCGAGGTGGGGGAACAGCGCTGTTCTGGGTGCTCTGCCCCCCCCCCCCCCCGCCCTCCCCGCACAGGCGGAGAGGGGGATGCAGGGGGTGGGGAGGGGGGTGTGAAAAGGATGGGGAGGGGGGAAAAGGGAGTGGGAAGGGACGGTCCTGCCCCCTGGGAATCCCCCGGGTCCTGCCCCCCAGGGAGGGGAAGGGAAAGAGAATGGAAGGGGATAGGGAAGGGGAGGGCGGGTCCCAGCCCTGGGACCCCTGGGCGGTGCGGGGATGGGGAAGGGAATGGGGATGGGGGTGTGGAGGGGATGGAAGGGGGTGGGAAATGGGATTGGGAGGGGATGGGGATGGGGATGGGGAAGGGGATGGAAATAGGGTGGGAAATGGTATTGGGAGGGGAGGGTGATGGAGATGGGGAAGGGGATGTGGATAGGGAAGGGGATGGGATGGAAATAGGGTGGGAAATGGTATTGGGAAGGGATGGGGAAGGGGAAGGGGAAGGAGATGGAGAAGGAGATGGGGATGGGATGGAAATAGGGTGGGAAATGGCATTGGGAGGGGAGGGTGATGGAGATGGGGAAGAGGATGTGGATAGGGAAGGGGATGGGAATGGGGATGGGATGGAAATAGGGTGGGAAATGGTATTGGGAGGGGATGGGGAAGGGGAAGGAGATGGGGATGGAGAAGGAGATGGGGATGGGGTGGAAATAGGGTGGGAAATGGTATTGGGAGGGGAGGATGATGGAGATGGGGAAGGGGATGTGGATAGGGAAGGGGATGGGGATAAGGGTATGGAGGGAAATGGGGTGGGGATGGGGTTGTGGAGGGAAAGAGGATGGGGATGTAGAGAGGAAGGGGATGGGAAAGGGGAAGCAGTTGGAAAGGGAATGACAATGGGGGAGGGTGAGTCCTTCCCCTGGCACCCCGACTGTCTGCCCTCAGCTGCTGTGGGAAAGGGGAAGAGAAAGGGGAAGGAGAAAATGAAGAGGAAGGGCAGCTTCAGCCCCTGGGACCTCTGGTACCTGCCCAGTGCTGCTGCAGGGAAGGGAAAAGGAAAAGGGAAGGAGAAGGGCGGCTCTAGCCCCTGGGACTCCCAGCACCTGCCCAGAAGTGCTGTGGGGAAGGGGAAGGGTGGCCCCGTCCCCCCAGTCCCTGCCTGCAGCCCAGGCTGCTGCATGGTGCTTTCCTGCAACGCTTCTGTATTCCTGTGGGCCTGGATGTGTGTGAACCAGGCTGGACCCACGGCTGAGCTGCACCCTACAGCCCAGGGGCTCCTGCTGCGCCCCCCCAGGCTGTGTCCACGCTCCCCATATATGCTTTCACCCACTCCTACTGCCCCTTCCCTGGAAAACCTGGATATACACATCCATTCCCTGCTGTCTAAGTGTAACTCGTCATTCCTGCTGAGCTGTATTCCATGTGAACACGCTCACTGGTGCTCATCAGGCAGAGCTGCTATGATTAGATACACAAATTACCTTCTAATTTATATAGAGGAGTGTAGTATTTCCCATGGCGATGGTTAACAGTTGCAGAATGCATTCATGGATCTGTTTGGATAACGGAGTTGGAACTGGATGATCTTTAAGGTCCCTTCTGACCCAAACCATTCCATGATTCTATGATTGCAGTAAAGGGAGCAGGTGGTGGGGTCTGTTTGTGAGAAAGCAGAGAGAAAATGAGCAGCGCCGTTTTTAGCTGTGACTCTTAATGGAGGTTGGTAGACCCTTGAGTAGGGAAGGCTTCCCAGGGAACGTGCTGTCGTTCTCAGCGTTGTCTCGCAGAGCTGTCAGTCCCGTCGCTGCGCGTGTTGAGTATCGCACACATGGACAGACGCTGGTGGTGCTTCCCCGTCAGATCTCAATAGCGCGAGAGGAGAAAGCAAATGATGCCGAAGCGGGTATTGATGGAGAAAACAGCATCTTGGAAAGCATAGCCTTGGTCCAGCAAGAAAATTAGGCACATTCCTCAGTCTGAACACGCTGCTAAGTCATAGCGGAGTGAAATGTGGTCACTGGTTTGATGAACTCTTCTTTAGAGAAGGATGATCCAAGTGGATCTCTGTGAGATCAGTCGCTTTCTACTGCAACCCATCTACCGGTCAGAAATCTTACCCTGTTTTCCACAGAGGTTTAAGTATTCCTAGAATGATTCCCTGGCGCTTCGCCAGGCTGGTTGACATTGCACATAATCAATTAGAGCGCAAAATGCCTGTGCTTTTTACTAAAACAGCCCCCTTCAGTGAAAGTGTGCGTTTATACGACACACCCTCGTTGCCATGAAAGATGTGTTTACATCCCGTGACTGCAGCATTGTCTGGTGACATCAGTCCGTGGGGTGACTCTTCTTCCTGTGCCGTGCATTCCAGCCTGAGCGGAGAAGGAGGAATCTTGAGCTTTTACCATCCGAGCTCTCCAACTAAGGCAGAGAGTCCTTGCTATGTTCTAAAAATGGGCTGATGGGTCATTAAAAATATTACATTGCTTTGAAACGGCTCAGACTCTGTCCTAGTTACTCTCTGGTTAGGCAGGCCTGGAAACAAGCAACTGCTTAGCGCAACCCTTCTCCTTTGTTTCATTATTTGCTTTTTTAAAGGTCACGGAGCAAAGGAGGGTGAGTGAGCATATGGCATTCAGAAGGAATTGCCTCCAGTCAGCTATCAGAGCTGGGTTACTGTCACACCCTTGCAAGCTCTTGTAGGGGTGTGTGGTCCATCAAACGTAGGGTTTAGTGCTGGGCAGAAGGTCAGCATAAGGCTGTGCATCATTTAAGGCTCTCTTACTGATCGTGCATCATTTAAGGCTCATACTGAGCATGCCGACTGGTGCACGGACCTCACAACTCCTGCCAGTGGGCGGATGAACGGCTGAGGAAGCTGCAGAGGGAAAAGTCATGTATAATTGTTGTTAAGGGTAAGGCACGCTGTTTTTCCCAAAATAAAGATTGCTAGTCTAAATCCTGATTGGCGCGGTGAAGTCCAGCCAGCTCAATGAAGGGTTTTAGTAGACTACACCCATTTTTTCCTGCAGTTCTTTGTGCTTGGCAGTTGCAGATGCTCTCCCGATGCAGTAAAGCCATTAGAGATCTCTGCTTCGAGTTTCTCATTTAAACAGGACAGGCTGGGACGAGTTGTGCGACATCTTTAGTGTTTCCCGTCACAGCCCATGTTGTAATCGGAATGACCCACTCATCCAGAATTCCGTTTTAAAACCCTAAGTGGGATTACAGAGGTTACAGATACTTCTAGGTCACAGAGTGCAGGGACAGAATGAGGAGGGACAGTTTTTAAGCTGAAAGAGAGGAGATTGAGGTGAGGTCTTAGGAAGAAATGCTTTGCTGTGAGGGTGGGGAGGCCCAGAGCAGAGGTGGCAGCCCCATCCCTGGAGGGGTTCAAGGCCAGGTTGGATGGGGCTTGGAGCCCCTGATCCAGTGGGAGGTGTCCCTGCCCATGGCAGGAGCGGGGACTGGATGAGCTTTGAGGTCCCTTCCAACCCAAACCATTCCATGATTTTATGATTCATGAAAGCTTCTAAAGGGACCTGATTGCCAGGAAGGGCTGAGCAGCTGTTTCAGGGAGAAGGGGCTCCTCTCCAGGAGGCCAGGCTGGGGTCATCAGTGCCACACTTCCAGATTGCACAGCAACAGGTTGAACTGGAAAGAAAGAATGATTTTGGTAGTCCTTTTTTTTTTTTTCTTTTTTTTTTTTTTAACTGACAGTGCTAACATGCTTTCTGTTTGTTATTAGTTTTCTGTCCTTTTATGGCGGATTTTCAGATTCCATTTCTTTGTGGCTTCGAATGCTGGGAACCTCCTGAAAAATGAAAGTTGAGATGTTTCAGACAGACAGGCCTTTATGCAAAAAGCCCCTGGATATGAGAAGTTTCTGAACCAAATTAACTAGCTTGTAAGCGAGAAAAGAAAATGTAGTGTTGGGACTTGAAAGAAGAGATGAAACGGCATCGTAGGCTGAGAGACCCAAACTGCTAACCATGATGCTTGGTCGTTTTGCCTGTGGTTGTGCCAGCAGGATTGTACGAAGGGTCTGATCCCTCTCAAGAGGAGCAGGAGTGAGATCAGCCTGGCTTTTGCCTTTTGGGGGGAGAACCAAGATATGCTGAGCCTGCCTCGCAGCTGTAATGTGGTGCCCTCTTAATGCTTCGTGTTGTGTCTATGGCACGAGAGGCTTTGGCGTTGGCTGCCTGCCTGAATAAAGGAAGGGGGAAGCAGCGTATGGAGCTGGTTGAGACTTGCTGCTATTCCTGCGGGTAAAAACCAGCACAGATAAATATTGTTTAGGGCTTAGGTGATGCTCATCGGCATTTCCATCAGTTCCTCTGCATTGACTGGAACGTTCTCCAGCAGTGGAGTGCATCTGGTGCAGGTATCTGGGAGGCATGAGGTGTCCAAAGGAGCATGTCCAAAAATCCCTTCAGTCTAGAGACCCCAGGTCCTTTGTTCCAGCCAGAAATGCCTACATTTGCCATCAGTTGGAGGAAAGTGAAGTGTTCCAGCAGTTAAGTAACCAAACACAAATTTCCCAAGTAGGGTAGAGGCTCCAGAGAACTCTGCCAAGGCAGTAGAAAGTATTTAAAGCACTCGATATATACATACATAATTTCTTCAGAGTGTAACCACCTTTCCTGCTATATCCTAGTGTCTTGTAGCACGTTTACTAAACCTGATTTTCCAGCAATGGTAACAGCAAAGGGGTAAAAGTAATTTCATGTTGGAAATAACTGCATCGCTTACTGGTGGTGGAAGGAGGCCGGTGGCTGACACAGCAGATGAAGGACCATGTGGAAAATGCATGGTGGGAGTGAAGGGAGAGTTTTGGAGATGCTTTCATGTGAGATGCCTTTCAGGTGTTGTGGTACACCTGAGTCTGTCTAGGCTTAAATGTGAGCGAGTAAGCAGGCACAGGTTTTGTCCCTGAGAAAGAGATAATGTGCCTTTGGTAGCACTCTCTGATGATGGTCTTTGGATGAACCCAGGTGTGAATAGATTTAGGTTTGCATTTAGATTGGATATCAGGAAAAAATTCTTTACTGAAAGGGTAATGAAGCACTGGCAGAGGCTGCCCAGGGCAGTGGTGGAGTCACCATCCCTGGAGGGGTTCAAAAGACATGTGGATGTGGCACCTCAGGACGTGGTTTAGTAGGCATGTTGGAATTGTGTTGATGGTTGGACTTGATGATCTTAGAGGTCTATTCCAACCTTAACATTTCTATGATTCTATAATTCTATGAACAAGGCTTCCTCTGCGAGTTCCTACCTTGCCTTTGAGTCAGCCCGTCCTTGCACACAAACTGGCATGGACATGGTCATCTAACTGCCTAGAGTGACCTCAGACTTCCTGAAAAACTGCTGAGAAACCTCTGATCTGCTATTTTCCCAAGGCAATTGTGTGCCTGTGTCTCCGAAGCATGCTAATAGGGATCTTAGCCTGGGAATTTCAAAGGCATCGCTCTTCCAGAGCCAGCTCAGGCACTGTAACTTCATGTAAGTGGTAGCAGATTAAGAAGTTTCACGTTGGATTTTGTCATTTGAGATCTGTCTGTTGTAACAAACAAGTTTGGTGGCTGGTAATCATCCCAGCTCTGTTTTTTGTCAGCAGTCTTTTATGCGGGAAAGTCCAAACCACTTGTGTTATCAGCGTAACCACTCATCTCCTTGTTTCGCTGCCAAAGGGAAAAGGGACTGAGCTGGCCGTGCTCTAGTGCCAGCTGGAGGACTTTGGGGCTGGTGAGAAGAAGGTGGACTCTACGTTTTACCACTGCTCCTAAAAAAGCAAAGGCAGCATTAGCCACTCGACTCAACTCTGTGCTGACAGCGCCTGGGGTGCAGAGTTATGGGGGCTCACCGGGAGCACATGGGAGTGCAGATTGCATTGGGCAGAGGTGTTAACACCGCCGGAGAGTGAGAGTTCACCCTGACTTTGGAGAGGGTAGCTTGGGATCTCAAAGTGAGAGCCCAGCTGAGTACCAGGAGTGGTCTTTTTCCTGCCATTCCAGATTGATGAAGGACAGGGCTAATTTATTATCGTGGAATCTTCATGTAGTCTTTGATTGGTTTGGGTTGGAAGGGACCTTAATGCCCATCCAGTTCCCCTCTTTACCATGGGCAGGGACACCTCCCACTGCATCAGTTTGCTTCAAGCCCCATCCAACCTGGCTTTGAACACCTCCAGGGATGGGGCAGCCACCACTGCTCTGGGCCACCTGGGCCAGGGCCTTCCACCCTCACAGCAAAGCATTTCTTCCTAAGATCTCCTCTCAATCTCCCCTCTTTCAGCTTAAAACCATTCCCCCTCGTCCTATCCCTGCTCTTCTTGGAGAGCTCCTCTCCAGCTTTCCTGGAGCCCCTTTCAGTCCTGGAAGCTGCTCTAAGGTCTCCCCACAGCCTTCTCATCTCCAGACTGAACAACCCCAACCCTCTCAGCCTGTCCTCATATGAGAGGTGCTCCAGTCCTTGGATCATCTCTGTGGCCTTCCTTGGACTCTCTAACAGATCCATGTCTTCCCTTTGCTGAGGACTCCAGTGGAGTCGTCCACTGAGGACTTTATGTACACTGTTTTCCTCACAGATTCTAAGCAGTGCCTGACGTCTCCCTGTGTGGAGGTCTGTTGCAGCCTGTGTCCTTTACTCGTTGTTTCTATGGGTATCAAGAACCCACCTTGCACCTCGGTTCACGGCAGAGCTGTGATTGCATCTGTACGTCCAGGCTGGGGAGGTGCAAGTGATGTCCTGCTTGGGCACGAGAAGGTGCTGGGAGCCCTCGGAGAGCGCGGTGCAGGCGAGGTTGCAGAGCAGTGGTGTGTGTAAGAGGGCTTCACCCAACCAGGCTTCGTCCTCATGAAGATGCTGTCTCTTGGAGCACCTCAGCTGGACACCTTACGGCAGCGCCGCACTGAGGGAATGTGCTAACTCGTAGCTGGCCAAGCCACGATCCCCTGGCAGCCTCAGCGCTTCAGGATGCAGCTGTGCCCCACTGAGCATCCTTTGTGCAGGAATCTGTTTGATCCTTTGTGTAGGACCAATACAAGTTATCGCTCTGCAGCACAAAGTCGTAGAATGATTTGCGTTGGAAGGGAACTTAAAGCTCATCCTGGAGTACCTCCCATATGAGGACAGGCTGAGAAAGTTAGGGTTGTTCAGCCTGGAGAAGAGAAGGCTGTGGGGAGACCTCAGAGCATCTTCCAGTACTGAAAGGGGCTCCCGGAAAGCCGGGGAGGAACTTTTTACAAAGGCCTATAACAATAGGATGAGGTGGAATAGCTTTAGATTGGAGAGGGGCAGATTTAGATTAGACATAAGGAGGAAATTCTTCACAATGAAGGTGGGGAGGCCCCAGCCCAGGCTGCCCAGAGCAGTGGTGGCTGCCCCATCCTTGGAGGTGTTCAAGGCCAGATTGGATGGGGCTTGGAGCAACCTGATCTAGGGGGCTTGGAATTAGATGATCTTTAAGGTCTGTTCCAACTCAAACCATTCTATGATCGAGTTCCAACCCGCCTGCCATGGTCAGGGACACCTTCCACTACCCCATGCTGCTCCTCATCCCTCTGCCCTGGCTGTCCTTGGTACGTGCTTTGCTCAGTGCTTTATGTCTCTTTTGTCCCTCAGCAGCTGGATAAGATGCAGAGCTCTGTGCAAGCCTCTCTCGGAGAGGAGGGGAGGATGTCTGGTGCATGCTCAAAGCGATGCTTTGCCAGCCTCCTCAGAGCCGTGCCCGTGATCCTTGGCTGGCTGGTGCACGGCAGAGGTAGATCAGCATGAATAGAATCAGCAGAACTCGTGTCAGAGCAGCAGCCACACTGAATGTGATAAGAGCAAAGGAGAGTGCAGCTCGGAGAGAGATGTCTTTCTTTGCCGGTGTCGTTTGTGGAGAGTAGGCAGATAAGCTTCCTGAAAGCTGAAGCTCTCTGGAGAGGGATCAAGCCTGACTGTAAGGTCTGTTCAGCATTTGGCTCATGGCATCGTCCGTGGCACTGTGACATGTTTGTAATGTAAACAGCTGGGGGGAACGCAGCTTCAAAAAGGATCCGTACAGCTATTGCTGCTGATCAAATTAATCCCTGAAGGGCTGCTCATGAGCAACCTGGCCCTTTCCATGCAGGGATGCTCCGTGTCAAGGAAGTAACAAGTCAAGGCTTCCCATCAAAGCTTTGTTTTCTCTCCTTGGTAGTTTCTGGTTTTCCATGTAGTAACGTAACTCAGTTCAAATCCCCTCTAGAACACCAGCATTGTACGACATCTGGCTCTGGGGATAACTTAGAGGAGCTTCCAGTACTGAAAGGAGCTCCAGGAAAGCTGAGGAGGGGCTCTTGATCAGGGAGTGCAGGGGTAGGGTGAGGGGGAATGGTTTTCAGCTGAAAGAGGGGAAATGGAGATGCGATCTTAGGGAGAAATGTTTTGCTGTGAGGGTGGGGAGGGCCTGGCCCAGGTTACCCAGAGAAGCAGCGGCTGCCCCATCCCTGGAGGGGTCCAAGGCCAGGTTGGATGGGGCTTGGAGCTCCTGATCCAGTGGGAGGTGTCCCTGCCCGTAGCAGGGGGTAGAACTGGGTGGGCTTTGAGATCCCTTCCAACCAAAACCATTCCATAATTTTATGAATTTAGAGAGGAGATCGGGGCCCAGGCTGCAGCCTCAGCTTTTCCTGGGCATTGCTTGTGTAGAGAAGGCACCTGGGATCCAAGAGCAGGGCTGGCAAATTGGCTTTCTCAGGGGTGGGTTAGGCAGCCTGTGTTTGCAGAGATGATGCCGCACGTCACAGCTGCGTTTCGTTCTCTGTACAAAATGTATTTATTGTGCAAACTCATTTAAGGAAAAAGCTGACTTTATTAGCTGGTCTGTGGAAAGCTGTCAGCATTTCTGTGACCTGTTCTTCCGTAACTAAGGAAGAACAGGCTCAAGCAAGCCCTCACCAAAGGTGTGTGGCATAATTAGTGACATGGAATTTATCTAATTTATTGCTCTGTAGGAACTTCAATACGTTAGAGATCAGCTGTCAGGCCATACAGAGGCACAACATGATATAGGCTGGTTTAATTTATGTAATTTTAATGACAAAAAGGCCTAGAACAGTTGAAGAATGCTTTATTTTCCCCTTAAACTCCAATAAAGTGAGCAGTGTGTCTTGTATTCCGGGGCTGTCTGTGAGAATCAAGCCGTTTCCTCGCTGCTGTCTGACGGCCCAGGGAGTGCAAATGCGAACTCTGATCTCCTTCACCTTCCTGCTTTGAATCGCCATATGGAAGAGAGATGTGGATTCCACCCTGCTGGAAATGAGGAAATATGGAAATATGGAAATGAGCTGTTATGAAACGGGGAAAAGGAACTGCATGCTGACGATTCCTGAATGAGCAGCTGGAGAATTGACGTAATTTCAAGGCGACTTGAAAAAGCTGGCAAAGAGGAGGGGTTAGAAAATGAGTAGAAACAGGAGTGTGCTTAGGAAACCTTGGCTTTTCTATGTGGTGAAGTGTCAGAACACACTCCACAGTGGTGGAGTCTCCATCCCTGGAAGGGTTCAAAAAGCATGTGGGTATGACTCCTCAGGATATAAAAGGATAAGTAGATGGAGCTGTTGGAAGGGGTCTCCAAATATCTTTAAAGCCTTGCAGAGGGTGGAAATGAAGGGCAGGCACTTTCAAGGAGTTTAATGCAGATTGAAGTGTGAGCTGGTGGGAAAGACAGGACCTCCCGGTCCAGAGCCCCAGCTCCCTCCACAACAACCTTAGGGGCATGATTTAGGGATTGGTGGGAATGGTTGGACTCGACGATCCGGTGGGTCTCTTCCAACCTGGTTATTCTGTGATTCTGTGTGGGTCCAGAGTAGGCTACAAGAATGATCCAAGGGCTGGAGCACCTCCCATACGAGGCCAGGCTGAAAGAGTTGGGCCTGTTCAGCCGGGAGAGGGCTCCGAAGAGACTTTATAACAACCTTCCAGTACCTGAAGGGACTACAAGAAAGCTGGGAAGGGGCTTGTAATGATAGGACAAGGGGCAATGGCTATAAACTGGAGACAGCAGATTTAGACTAGACATACGGAGGAATTTCTTCACAATGAGACCCCAGCTCAGGTTGCCCAGAGCAGTGGTGGGTGGATCAGGTTGCTCCAAGCCCCATCCAACCTGGCCTTGAACACCTCCAGGGATGGGGCAGCCATGACTTCTCTGGACAACCTGGCCCAGGGCCTCCCCATCCTCAGCATGAAGAATTTCCTCCTTATGTCTCATCTAAATCCTTCCCTCTCCAATATAAAGACATTCCCCCTTATCCTATCACTCCACGCCCTTGTAAAAATCCCCTCCTCAGCTTTCCTGGAGCCCCTCTCAGGACTGGAAGCTGCTCTAAGGCTTCCTTGGAGCCTTCTCTTCTCCCGGTTGAATCACCCCAACTCTCTCAGCCTGTGTTCAGAGCAGAGGGGCTCCAGTCCTGGTCACATCTTATACAAGGACCTCACCCCTGTCCTTTTTGTGCAGCTGTAACGGGGGGAAAATAGACTCAACTGTGCAAGGCACTGGAAAACACCACGGGATAGGAGGTATCTCCAGTTGTGAACATTATACAGAACTTGCTGTGTCATAGTGGTTAAAAAGAGCTTGTGAGCCTGTGGCTTTATCCATCTGTAGGTTCTAGGAAGGTCTTAATGCTGGAAAGAGCGCTTGGTGTGTGCAGCAAGAGCAGCGCTGCTCGCAGAGGCTTTTGTTTCTCAAGTCACTTGGTGATGTGTGCCTGGCTCCTGGATCCGTGCGTTGGAAATGGGAAGGGTTTTTATTCCCAGAGGCCCCTGAGCACTGGCACAGAGCAGGGGATGGTCTATGAGGGGAGAGTTTGGTGCTGCTGGGCCAGAATCTAGTTTTTCAGAGCCTTTGGGACTTTTGTTTTGCTAAAAAACCTCCAAGGATCGGGAAGAAAAGATCTTTGTCTCAACTGTGAGCAAAGAAAGCTCATAGTATATCTCTGAGTTCGCCAGAAATCCCCTAGCAACCAGGCTTAACGATCCCCATGTTTCATTGGGGGATCGTAGGAAATCAGGAACTCGTACAAAAGCGCTGCTGTTATTTCAAATATGAAATTACTGCTGGAGGCTTCTTTATAAAGAGGCCCGGAATGGGCAAACCCTGTTTCTCTGGCTATTTATAGCCAACCTTTTAGCGTGTGCATACGTAGTCCTTGCACTTTGAAACGGCCGGGGCTGGCTGAAAACTGTGTCCCTGAGGTCAAGGTATGAAACAGAGATTTAGGAGGTTTAAGGTGGGGCTCCCACGCTTGGAATGCTACAGCCTGAGCCACCAAACGGGGTTTTTGTAGAGATGTGGGGGAACTTGCCATCCCACACTCCCTTCCCTGCTGGGGGGGAGATGATCTGGATGAGGGGCTTGAGTGCTCCTCATTCAGTTTGCAGATAACACCAAACTGGGTGGGAGTGTGAATGTTCTTGAGGGCAGAAAGGCTCTGCAGAGGGGTCTGGACAATCTGGATCGATGAGCCGAGGTCAATTGTATGAGGTTTACCAAGGCCAAGTGCAGGTCCTGCGCTTGTGTCACAACAACCCTGTGCAGCTCCTGGCTTGGGGAAGAGCAGTTGGAAAGCTGCCTGGCAGAGAAGGACCTGTGAGTGTTGGTTGACAGCGGCTGAACATGAGCCACCAGTGGCCCAGGTGGCCAAGAAGGCCAGTGGCATCTTGGCTTGGATTAGCCACGGGGTGGCCAGCAGGACCAGGGAATGGATTGTCCCCCTGTAGTTGACACTGGTGAGGCTGCACCTCGAATACTGGGTTCAGTTTTGGGCCCCTCGCTCCAAGAAGGACATTGAGGTCCTGAAGTGCATCCAGATTAGGGAAGGGAGCTAGGGAAGGGGCTGGAGGCCAGGGGTTCTGGGAGCAGCTGAGGGACCTGGGGTTATTTAGTCTGGAGAAGAGGAGGTTGAGCAGAGACCTCATTTTTCTCTGCAGCCCCAAAAGGAGGTGGTGGTGAGGTGGGTGCTGAGCTGTTCTCCCAGGCAACAAGCAATGGGATGAGAGGAGATGGCCTCAGGTTGTGCCAGGGGAGGTTTAGACTGGATATTAGGAAAATTGCCTTACTGAAAGGGTTCTCAGGCACTGTCAGAGGCTGCCCAGCTGGAGAATTGATGGAAGGTGCCAGGAAAAAGCTGGCAGAGAGGAGTCAAGTTAGAAATGAGTAGAAACAAGAGTGTGCTTAGGAACCCTTAGCTTTCCTTTGTGGTGAAGCTTCAGAACAGGCTGCCCAGGGCAGTGGTGATCTCCATCCCTGGAAGGGTTGAAAAATTGTGTGGCCGTGACACTTTGGGACATAGTTTAATAGGCATGGTGGTATTGGACTGACAATTGGACTGGATGGTCTTAGAGGTCTTCTCCAACCTTAACAATTCTATGATTCCCTGAATTTTCACGTGGCTAGAGGTGAGCTGAGTGGCATGATTAATCCACTTCAGCCTGTCTTTCCCGTGCCAGGAAATTTGGGTACAAGGAAAGGAAAATTACTGGAGCTTGCCCACTCTTTGCAAACCCCAGGGCTGCAGCATGTGTGGATGGCAGGTCTGGAAAACCACCCATCTCCCGAATTGTGTTAGGTACATAAAGCAGCCCAAAGAGACCATGAGGCCATGAGAAGCTGCAGTCATAGAATCACAGAATGGTTGGGGTTGGAAGAGACTTCAAAGCCCGTCCAGTTCCAACCTCTGCCATGGGCAGAGACACCTGCTGAATCAGGTTGCTCCAAGCCCCATCTAACCTGGCCTTCGACACCTCCAGGGATGGGGCAGCCACAACATCTGCAACCTGTTCCAGTGCCTTCTTACCATCATCACAAACAATTTCTTCCTTATCTTGAGCCAAAATCCTCCCCTCTGCAGTTTAAAAGCATTCTTCCTCGTCCTATCACTCTGTGCCATCTCAGCTGTGCTGGCCTGCAGGACCATGCGAGTGATACATATCCATCTGGCTCTGCCACTGCCAGCCGTGGATGCAGCAACCAGAAACTGGGTCCCTGCCCATCCCCTCCGAAGGCTGCCACTGCGGCATCGTGCTTCTCACTTCTCTCCTGTCCCATGGGGAGCTGAGACCTTCTTGTAAGACCGTATGGACATTATGGAGCCTGGGCAGGACTCGCCTGTGTGCTCTGCGGGGAACCTTTTGCCATTTCAAAGTGAGCAGCACTTCTGCTTTGCGTGTGCTTTCTACTTGGGAGCGAAGAAGTGGCTTTTATCAGGATGGGCGTGTGTCTTCATGGCCTGGTTCCTGCTGGGGCTGCCTCAGGGGACACCATCAATGAGGTTGGTGGCAGAAGCAGCCGATTACACTCGGAGCATTAGTGCAGGCTGCAGATGGAGCAGGACTCTGCTGTTGCTACAGAAACAGCAGTCTCACAGGATGCACAAAGGCAGGATCCTTTGATAGAGACACGAGGTACAGACACCTCAGTCCGTTTTTGGAGCAGCCTTCAGGAAGGTGGGGAGTGTCCAGAGGTGAGTGGTCGGGTGCTTGGATATCATGGTAGCAAGGGATGATCAGGGTGCTTGGACTTCTCTTGTCTAGCAGAGAGAAAGCTAAGGGAGGTGATGTGGCCTGAATTGAGGCTGGTAGAGGTGTTACAACAGTCCTTGTGTGTGTAAGAAGTTGTTGCAGGCAAGAGGAGAGTGATCCATTCTCCATGTCAGCTCCCGTCGCGCAGAAACTAGTGTGTTTGTTCTGCCAAGGGAGATTTGCTCAGGGATCTGGTTTAGTAGGGGACAGGTATGGTTGGAGTTGATGATCTCTAAGGTCTTTCCAACCTAATGATGCTATGGTTCCAGCAGGGAACTCGATACCTGCAGGGAGCTCACTGACAGTTGGCCCTGATGAGGTGTGGAGTCTCCCTTGAGGTGTCTGAGGGCAGTTCTGACAGACGCCTGCTCTAAACGATGCTGTTCTGGGTGGATATTTGGACTCGCCAGCCTCTTACCACCCTGTCCTGCCCTGCTGTCTGCAATTCTGCACAAGAAGGAATCCAACAGTGCTGGTTTTTCTTGTTTATGCAGGTGGTTTTGCAGACAAGACTTACGAATGGAGCTCAGAGGAGGAGGAGTCCGTAAGGAAGGCAGGACCGGTGCAAGTCCTCATCGTCAAAGATGACCATTCCTTTGAACTGGATGAAGCTGCGCTGAACCGCATCCTCCTCTCGGAGGCTGTCAGAGATAAAGAGGTTGTGGCTGTGTCCGTTGCTGGAGCTTTCAGGAAAGGAAAATCATTCCTGATGGACTTCATGCTACGGTACATGTACAACAAGGTATGGCTCTGGTGGCTCTTCTCGGGGGCGTGGCGGTGCTGCTCCTTGCTCCAGGGAGGAGCTGGACAGGACACTGCCATGGCGCTCTAGGAATGCTTCAGCCTCTCGTTGTGAAGTGTGGGCTTCACAAAATAAAGTAGAGCAGACCCTTTCAGGGCCTGAGCACCACTGGTCTCTAGTTGGTCTCTTGACTTTGGACTGGACATGGTCTCTCTCGTGCACTGAAGGGAGGCAGCACAAGGGAAAAGCGTAAATCTGAAGTGAGACAAGAACTCATAATGTGAGTGAGTGCTACGGGCAGTTTTGGGTTCCCACAGTATCAGAAGGGTCTAAAGCTACTGGAGAATGCCCAGAAGAGGACCACAAAGTTCATGAAGGGTTTAGAGGGGAAGCCGTAAGAGGAGCAGCTGAAGTCTCTTGGTCTGTTCAGCCTGGAGAAGAGGGGACTGAGGGGAGATCTCATTGTGGTCTGCAGCTTCCTAAGAAGGAGAGGAGGAGGAGGAGCAGGCACTGAGCTCTTCTTTCTGGTGAGCAATGATAGGACCCAAGGGAATGGCAGGAAGATGTCCCAGGGGAGGGTTAGGTTGGACATTAAGAAAAGTTTCTTCTCCCAGAGGGTGGTGGAGCACTGGAACAGCTCCCAGGGAAGCAGTTACAGCCTGGCAATATTCCAGAAGTGTTTGGCCAGCGCTCTCAGACACATGGTGTGAACGTCGGGGTATTCTGTGCAGTGACAGGAGTTGGACTCAATGGTCCTTGTGGCTCCTTCCAACTCAGGATATTCTATCTTTCTGTGATTCTGTGAACTCCAGCAACTTCTTCTGTTCCCACCTGCAGGAATCAGTGGACTGGGTTGGAGATTACAATGAGCCCCTGACTGGTTTCTCCTGGAGGGGAGGGTCTGAACGGGAGACAACTGGCATTCAGATATGGAGTGAGGTTTTCCTGGTGGACAAGCCCGATGGCAAAAAGGTGAGCGTGTGTGTCTTTTGCGTAGCTGTCTGTTGCTGTTCAGCTCTTTTTTTCTCTTCCAGCTTTTGTAAGACTCTCCTGCTGTGTTATAGGTGGCTCCAATGCCTCCAGAACTTCAGAGGTCTTCAATACTATGTCCCTAATTTCGTATGACTGGGTTAAATGCACTGAGTTGGTTTGATGTTTGGGTGTCCCTCTACCTCTGGACATCTCAGAGTTTGTGTCTTTGCTATTTTTGCTATTCCCAGGGAGCTTGAGTGTGAGGTCTTGCAAACTGCTCCATTTTCCTAGCTGTGAGATGGAGCGTTTTCATTCGGGGGGGAGGTGTCAGGAATAACGTGAGCTAGATTTTGGGGCATACTGCAAATTCAACTTTCAGCCAGGAGTATTTGTGTTTACCTAGTCATTACTGAAGTGACACTGAATTATTCATAGTGTGATTTCTAATACTGCCTGTATGTATTTTGGGTTAAGGAGGTGCGATATGCTGAGCTTTTTGGCTTCTGTGTCACGAAGCCAATGATGACTCGGGAAGAGATCGTCTGCACTGACAGCGAGTGTTTGAGGAGCAAAGCGGTTTCCTGCTCTGTGTTGTTTAGCATTTGTTTTGCTGCCTGCTGGAGACATCGTGCTGTCAAGCAGGTGCTCTTTTCCTTTGTCCTCCACCAATTATCAATGTGAGGCAGGAGCAGTGAGATTCCCAGCACAACAACGCAGCTGGAATTCACCCCCTTGCACCCTTTTTTGATCCAATGGGAGGTGTCCCTGCCCATGGCAAGAGGGTTGGAACCGGATGGGCTTTGAGGTCCCTTCCAAACCGTTCTGTGATTCCATGATCCAAGCTGATGTGGAGCTTTCTGCCTCTCAGGTTGCAGTGTTGCTGATGGACACACAGGGAACCTTTGACAGCCAGTCCACCCTGCGGGATTCAGCCACCGTGTTTGCCCTTAGCACAATGATCAGCTCGATACAGGTGAGAAGGGGGACGTCTCCAAGAATCAGTTCCTAAAAGGTGGTGGCAAAATCTCATAGCTCAGCACCAGCTAACACAGCCCTAGCCAGGGCCTTCGGTGGGAGAGACAAAGGTGACCACGTTTGCTGACCCCATCACCACAACGAACAGTCTCATCTCCTTGTCTCACCCTAAGGGCAGAGGCAGCAGTGGATGCACTCTGTGGCTTCCAGCTACCAAAGAGGAGAGGGCCTTGGTCTGGGGAGCTGGGTTTGCATTTGTCTAGGTGCTGGAGAAGCCTCTGGGCTGGAGGTGTTCACACACCTGCTGGGGCTTCCTCTCCTGCTGCCTGGCCTTTGCTCTTGGAGGACAGCGTTGATGAGATGGAAGCCGTGTCTTAATTCAGAGCTCATCACATCATGAAAATGGGGAAGAAGGAACATTATTTGGACCTAACAGGCTTCCATGCTGGGCCTTGATAGCCCGTGCTGCTCCTGTGCTGGAGTGTTTTGCTGGGCAGTGTCTGTCTGTCCCCCAGTGCAGCTGTTTAGCACCTGTCTTACACCAGCTGGGACATGTGTCCCCGCGACAATGTCATAGGCATGAACCACACCGAGCCACACATTGACCCAAAGGCCATTCTGAGTGCTCACAAGGTTTTGTTTTCAAATGCAGGTTTACAACTTGTCCCAGAACGTGCAAGAGGACGATCTGCAGCACTTGCAGGTAAGACCCTTGTGCCTGCTGCACCACATCCCTGCAGTGCCTTGGTTACGCTTCGCACTTCCACGCTGCATTGCTCTATAGAAGCGCTTTCACATTTGTAGCCTCAAAATGGTTTTCAGTTGCCCAGCTTTCCTTTTGGTTCATGGTCAGGGGGATCAGTTATGGGTTGAAACCTGTTCTGCTTACGCTTCCATCCGTGGCTCCTGGGGGCCTACTTGCTTTGGCAGGGCAGTCAGAGCAACGCTCGTCAGAAGGGACCATTCCTGCCTCTGGGGCATGTGTTACCCTCCAGGCTGGTTGCCTCTGGAGCTGCAAAGGGCCCGTGGCTGTGCTTCCTGCACGGAGAGGCTGAGAAAACCAAGGCTGTTAACTCAGGAGACAAACGTGACTGGGAGAGAAGGTGGTGAGGGTCTTCACCCGTGTGCAAGGCTGTTGTGGAATGCAGTGCTTGACCTTTTCTTATGGTCCTCAGCGCACAGGACCGGTTGTCACAGGTGGTGCTGCTGCCAGGGAGTGTTAAGCTGACTTTGTAGCCATGAGGTTAGAGGAACATCAAACAGACTGTGTAGGGTGCGTATAGAGCACCCATCACGGACCATCTCAGTGCGGAGCACCCATCACAGCTAGCCAGGAATGATTTGGGTCCAGCTCATGCTGACGTGTGTGTCCTTCCATGGGATTATACTGGGGTTCCTCGGGGAGCAGAGAGCCATCAGAATCATAGAATCATAGAATCACCAGGTTGGAAAAGACTCATCAGATCATCGAGTCCAACCAGGACTGACCCATGGGGCTAGAAACGGGCAGAGATTTGCAGTGAGGGGCTGAAGTGGGTGGTCATAGAGGGTGATCAAGGGTGGTTAACCACATATTTGCTCTGCTTCTGCTCCTGCCTGCTGCTCTGTGAGGAGGGGCGGTACAAGCACTTCTTCGAGGTGATGAGGAAGCTGAAGGTAGAAGTTGCACTCTTCACACCATTAGCACAGGATCTTTGCACAGTCAGGAGAAGCCCAAAGAAATTGGGAGCTGGTTTACAAGCCTGGATGCTGACACTTAGTACTGGCTCAGCACAGATGACCCCTGAGGGTAATTCCTCTTGGAGACAAGCAGCTAATGGGATTTTTGTGACACAGATGTCCTGTCCATTTCCTGGTATTACCTTTAGCTTTCTTTTCTGGTTAGGTGATTGATTGATTGATTGATAGGTTGGTTGGTTAGGTTTTTCCAGGAGCTTAAGGAAAGAGAAGTCCAGCTGAAAGAAATCAGTAGTTGAAGGCTTCTGTATCATTTCAGTCAGTAAATGTATTTAACAAAAGCTCTTTTAATGTTGAATTTATCCAATCCAACTCTGATCTTTCACTTTGGATCTTAAGCCGTTATTGAACATGTTGACCCATTTCTAGGCATCTGTGAAATACTTTATTGTGCTTTCAGTTAGAAATTACAGTCCAGAGAGAGTGGAGAGCCTTCAAATCTTGCTGGTAGGCTGATCTTGCAGTCTGTTCACAGTGAGGGTTTGCAGGGAAACTACTTATTTCTGAATTCATTTCTGCTTCTTCTTGAAGTGTTTAAAGAGAGCAGGGTTTCAGCGGTCCCCTGTAGCCCATGAATTCTGGTTGGTATGAAAGCAGCAGCAAGCTGCTGATTTGAACCATTTTTCACAGATTTGGCTGCCAATAACTCCAGGCTGAGATCTTTCACGTGAGGGCTTAGTGCGGTGATTGTAAGAGCTCCACGTGCCTCTCAGATGTGAACTGAAAACATGCAGCCAGCCAGTTTCTGTTCCTGCTCTGCAAAAGGTGCAGTTAGTCCCGAGTCAATGACTGTCCTGGCTCAACAACCATCCCTTGCTGTCCCACAAGCCCACAGCTGCCTGCCTGGCCTTGCAGAGCGACAAGCTGATAATCGTCTTGTTCTTTGCTTCTCCTTCCAGCTTTTCACCGAGTATGGCCGGCTGGCCATGGAGGAGACCTTCTTGAAGCCTTTCCAGGTGAGTTGGGTATCTGCTCTGCCAGAGGTCGGCTTGGCCTTGGCCATGTTGGCTTCACCACGGGGTGTCACTGCAGTTTGCAGGACCGGGAGGAGATGAGGGTGCCTAAGGACTGACTCAGCTGCACGAGGAAAAGGCTTTGTGCTTCCTTGCCCCCAAAGAGGCTTCCAAATGCATCCAACGTCTCTCTTTATTTCTTCTTTCAACCTTTGCCACCCTGAGAGCTCTGCCTTGTCCTGCCAGGCTTGGAAAGAAGTCAGGGTTTAGACTCATAGAATCATAGAATCACCAGAGACCCATCTCATCATTGAGTCCAACCATTCCTATCAAATACTACACCATGTCCCTTAGCACCTCATCCACCCGTCCCTTCAACACCTCCAGGGGAAGTGACTCAACCTATTCCCTGGGCAGCCTCTGCCAGTGCCCAGTGACCCTTTCTGAGAAATTTTTTTTCCTAATGTTCAGCCTGAACCTCCCCTGGTGAAGCTTGAGGCCATTCCCTCTCGTCCTGTCCCCTGTCACTTGGGAGAAGAAGCCAGCTCCCTCCTCTCCACATCCTCCTTTTAGTTTTTTTGCAGCAATTTTGTTGCTCTAGACTCTCCCCAGCCTTCGGTCTGAACCCATCTGCCCCGGGAATCCCTGTTCCTGGCAAAACGTAAGGATGAGGATTAGCTCAGAGCTCTTGCAAGTGACAGTAAAGCTGTGGGAAGGCTCTATTTAAGTGGGGTTTTAACTTCAAATAAGGGACATCTGTTCACGCTGCTGCTTCCCAACATGTGAAAAGCTGACGTTCATTAAAAGGGAGAGCGTTGGGTAGTCAGAAACTTGCTCCAAGCACCAGAGCTCTGAGCAGCTGGGAGGGTGGTGGGTTGTGACAGCCCCTTCCAGTTGGAAAGCAAATAGGAACAAAAAGAAACAAAGAGGCAGAAGGAACCCATGACGTGGTTGAGGCAGTCCCCTAAAGCTCCAGTCCTCTAACAGATCAAGGAATGATTTCATACAGCTTTGGTTATGGCTACGCCAAATCCCAGGCACCTTGGAGAATGAAAAGGTCCTTGAACAGGTTTCGGAGCTTCCAGGTGTTTGAGACCACGTGTGAGCTAGGATTTTGCCTTCCAGGGTAAAAAGAGAATGACCATGCTCACCACTGTCATGGAATGTTTGAGGAGTTTATAGGATGTCTGTGGTCAGGCAGTGGGAATCACAGGATGATTTGGGTTGGAAGGGACCTCAAAACCCATCCAGTTCCACCCCCTGCCATGGGCAGGGACACCTCCCACTGGGTCAGGGGCTCCAAGCCCCATCCAACCTGGCCTTGGACACCTCCAGGGATGGGGTAGCCACAACTTCCCTGGGAAACCTGGGAGCTTTGAGGAGTATTGGATGCTGATGGGCAGGTGTCTGAGGAACAATGTGAAAACTACCACTGAAAATATCTGACTCGTAGGAGCAGGAGCTAGGAGAGAATTGTAATAAGATACAGAGAAAAAAAACCCCAGACATTAAGTAAATATTCTTGTTCCTTATTTAAAAACTATCAGGATAACGTAGCCAAGTATTTCAGTGAAAGTGAAACGCTTTCTACTCCATCAGTAAAAAGGAGGCTGTAAGGGGAAACTTTTAAATATGCTTAAGTCATTAGGGCTGGATAATAGGCTCTGAGTTTACCAAAGACCATAACTGCTGTCAAGTCACACGGCTCTGTGGATCGAAGTCTTGTCAGACAATTATCAATCTTTACAAGGCCATGATAAAGCTAACTATCACCATGATGTGTTGCCTTCTGTGAGCCTTATCTCCCCACGATGCTGATTAAAAGCTTTTGGTAACCCTTGGGATGGGATGTAATTTGGTACAAGGATGGATGATGATCATAGAATCACGGGGTTGGAAAAGATTTCTGAGATCATCGAGTCCAACCGTGCCTGTCTGCCACTAAAAAAAAGCCTTGAGAAGAGGAGGCTGA
Organism: Clamator glandarius; assembly: GCA_033459285.1. NCBI lineage: Eukaryota > Metazoa > Chordata > Aves > Cuculiformes > Cuculidae > Clamator > Clamator glandarius. The sequence continues at coordinate 295,070 of JAUNZM010000231.1, forward strand.
GAAGAGACCTCATCACTGTCTACAAATGCCTGAAAGGAGGTTGTGGTGAGGTGGGTGCTGGGCTCTTCTCCCAAGGAACAAGGGGTGGAATGAGAGGAAATGGCCTCGAGCTGTGCCAGGGGAGCTTTAGATTGGATATTAGGGGAAAATTCCTTACTAGGAGAGCGGTGAAGCCCTGACAGAGGCTGCTCAGGGCAGTTGGTGGGGTCTCCATCCCTGGAGGGGTTCAAAAAGAGTATAAACGTGGCATTTTCAGGACATGGTTTAGCAGGCATGGTGGGGTCAGGCTGACAGCTGGACTGGATAAGCTTAGAGGTCTTCTCTAGCCTTAATAATTCTATCATTCTTGAAAGACGGACCAGCAATGAGATGTGTGCTGTTAATGAGGGGCCAAATTAATGGTTCAGATGGCTTATGAGACACAGAGGCTTTTCTGGTAACTTTAAACCGAGACAGCTGTCTTTGCAGAACTGCTTGACTTTCTTGCATGAGGTTCCAGGCCTGTAGGTCAAACAACTGGACCTCTTTTGTCCTTAAAATATACAAACCTGTAAAGGACGCTTTGGAAAACAGCTCTGACAGGAGAATGCTGCCGAGCTGGGAGGGTGGAGAAAGAGTTGATAGCAAAGCAGTTGTGTTGATCCTGCTGGAAGAGAAGTAATACTTGGTGGTGGAAAATGAACATGTCCCTTTGTCTCCCTCCTCTCCATCGTGTGTCCTTGTGCTGAAGCAGGACCGCCACGAGCCCTCACTGAACGCCCATCCCGGTCGTGGTGCCTGGTGGTTTCCTCGGCTGGAGCGTCCAGGAGTGGCTGGGAGGGATAGCAAAGAGAGAACAATTTTGCTTAAGGAGAAAGAACATAATTCCAGGGTCAAACAGTTCATAATGTGTTTGTGGAAAAGTCCTAAACATAGACATGTTTCCTAAGCATCCCATGGACTTAGGAAGAATAGCATGTCCCGAAGGAGCTGACTGGGTGCAGTCGCTGTGGCTTGGTTAGGAATGGCCACCTCACTGTTATTGTTCTTTTTTTAACCTTTCCTGATGTTTTATCACAGAGAAATAAGGAGGGGGAATATTTTCCCTCCCTCCACTAAATCTTTGCTCTAAAACCAGACAATTTTTAGGCAAATTCTGATGAAATTAATTCTGCTTGCTGCTCTGTTTAGTGCAGGAGAGGAACCCTGGCAACCCTGCCACGTCCTCCTGGGCTTCATCATTCCAGGCTTCCCCCTCCAACCCATGTATTCATTCCCCAGGATGTAGGTCGCTGGCACAAATGAGACCCTGGAGACAGGATTTTTTTTGAAGATCAGCAGCTGACCATGCTGGTAATTATTTATTTATTGCATAGGAGCTTCGAATGCCTCAATAAAGATTAGAAAAGCCAGTGATTTCTTCTTCACCCTTGTTCTCCTGCATCTGCTTCTCATTAAAAGTCTGTCTGGAAGGCTGCCCGGTGAAAAAGGTTGAAAATATGAGCCTGTGAAATCCTCATAGGATGGTCCTAAATGTGGCTGGAATTAAGGAGCTCATTGCCTTTTGTCCTGGTTAGCAAGAATATCTTTCTTGTTTTGCAGCTGAAATGCTTGATCATAGAATCATAGAATAGTTTGGGTTGGAAGGGATCTTAAAGGTCATCCAGTTCCAACCCCCCTGCAGGGACATCCCACTAGATCAGGCTGCCCAAGCCCCATCCAACCTGGCCTTGAACATCTCCAGGGATGGGGCAGCCACCACTGCTCCAAGCAGATTTGGCTAGGGCCTCACTACACTCACAGGAAAACATTTCTCCCTAAGATCTCCTCTCAATCTCCCCTCTTGCAGCTGAAAAACATTCCCCCTCATCTACAGCTTCCCTTTGCAACCTATTCCAGTGTCTCACTTCTCTCACAGTGAAGAAATTCCTCCTTATGTCTAGTCTAAATCTGCCCCTCTCCCGTTCATAACCATTGCCCCTCATCCTATCACCACAAGCCTTTATGAACAGTCCCTCCCCAGCTTTCTTGTAGCCCCTTCAGGTACTGGAAGGTCTCTATAAGGTCTCCTTGGAGCCTTCTCTTCTCCTGGCTGAACAACCCTAACTTTCTGAACCTCTATCTTAATAAATCACAGTATTTTAACACATCTCACATAGCCACTCAGCAGAGCGATGTCCTTGGAAGGTGAGTTTAATTGAGCTGGAGCAGCTGGTAAATTTGACACGAGGAATTCCTGCGTGGCCCTAATCTCACTGTGTTTCTGTCTCTGTTTTCTAGTCCCTTATATTCCTGGTTCGTGACTGGAGCTTCCCATATGAATTTTCCTATGGATCCGATGGTGGCGCAAGGTTTTTGGAGAAGCGGCTGAAGGCGAGTTCTGTCCATTCTGTGTCTGTTTAATGCACGGTGCTAGCTTGGAGCATCGCTCGTGGGCGAGTGAAGACTAAATCTGGCTTGTGACACGGGGATGGTACAGAGCCATCATAGGAGCCTACAGGAAAGCTGGGGAGGGGCTCATCATCGGGGAGTGCAGGGATAGGATGAGGGAGAATGGTTTTCAGCTGAAAGAGGGGAGATTGAGATGAGAACTTTGGAAGAAATACATCACGTTGAGGATGGGGAGGCCCTGGCCCAGGTTGCCCAGAGCAGTGGTGGCTGCCCCATCCCTGGGGGTGTTCGAGGCCAGGTTGAGCCTTGGAGGAACCTGATCCAGTGGGAGGTGTCTCTGCCTATAGCAGGAGGTGGAACTGGATGGACTTTGGGGTCTCTTCTAACCCAAAGCATTCCACAATCCTGTGATTCCACGATTTTACGATTCAGTTATTCTCTGATCACCTGCATGGATGGAGAGTGCACAGGGCATGAGGATGAGACTTTGATCTGGGGAACAGCCTAATCCTGGGTTGGGAGCAGGGAACGCAATGCAGAGCAGGTGCCAGTGAGGGTATCCACAGCGCTTGCTGTTAGACGTGAGCTGCAGCATACAGAGATGCTGGTTACATGTACACATAACCAGAAGAGCCTTTTAGAAGGCTGAATTCCCTTGCCACGTTCAGTGCCGGGCTGAGGCTGCCTGCGTTAGGCTGTGCCCAAGCTGTCTGGGGCTCTCTTGCTGGGAGCAGCTGTGGGTGGCACTAGAGACAGGAGTCAGCAGATCCCCTAGGGACCAGGAGTGATGTTTCAGTGATGCATAGTTGTGCATCTGAACTCCGATGGGTGAGAGCTCCACTGGGATTAATTGGGAACTGTGTGGATGATTCAGTAGTGGAAACACCTAATTAAAGCGGAAACAAGAAAGGCCCTAGTGGGAAATCCCAAATGTTTTTGTATTCCAGTCATACGTGGATGTGCATGTTTCCCAAACGATAATGATACGCTAGTTCCTTGGTTGGTGGCAGAGCCTTGTCTTTCTCCTCATGCCACATTCCCCACTGGGATGTCCTCCTGGGTTGGTTTCTCCTGCTATAAGCAGTGGACTACCCCACGCTCCTGGCCAGCACCACTGGCCCAGCGTTACTGGTGTCTCTATCAGAAGGAGAACCCCCTCTGACCCCAAACTGCTCTCCTGCAGGTCTCAGGAAATCAGCATGAAGAGCTGCAAAATGTCAGAAAGCACATCCATTCCTGCTTCACCAAGATCTCCTGCTTCCTCCTACCTCACCCAGGTCTCAAAGTCGCCACCAACCCTAATTTCGATGGAAAACTGAAAGGTATGAAGGCAAATACCTGGGTTTTAAGCCCTTAGATGCCCTGGTGGACTGTCTGGGTGGTTCCTGGAACCTCTAGAAGTATTGTCTGTGAAAAAACTTTTGGGAGAGGAGTTGGATCCATCTCCCAGTGATGTACATGTGCTCAGCTTGTATTTCTGAGTCCAGCAGCTGGATGTTCATGGCCAGAGGCTTTTAACTTCAGACAGAGGTGGAGGCTGAAAAGCTGTAGGTGACCTGGAACAGGCTGCCCAGGGAGGTGGTGGAGTCTCCATCCCTGGAGGTGTTTAAAAGATGAGTAGATGACATGCTCAGGGATCTGGTTTAGTAGTCGACAAGGACAGTTGGACTCGATGATCTCAAGGGTCTTTTCCAATCGAATGATTCTATGTCTGAAAAGGTCTTGGAGCCACTGGCAATAGCGCTTTCAGGAGAGATGGCTGATAGGGAACTGGGGAAGGGCAGGGCTGAGATGAGAGAATCACTAGGTTGGAAAAGACCCACTGGATCATTGAGTCCAACCATTCCTATCAATCACTAACCCATGTCTCTCAGCACCTCATCCACCCGTCCTTTAAACACCTCCAGGGAAGGTGTCACAGTCCACTCATAAGTGGAATGGGTGAAGGGGAGTGGCTTTAAGTTGGAAGGAGGGAGATTTAGACTGGACATGAGGAAGAAATTCTTCAGGATTAGGGTGGGGAGGCCCTGGCCCAGGTTGCCTGGAGCAGTGGTGGCTGCCCCATCCCTGGAGGTGTCCAAGGCCGGGTTGGATGGGGCTTGGAGCCCCTGATCCAGTGGGAGGTGTCCCTGCCCATGGCAGGGGGTGAAACTGGGTGAGTTTTAAGGGACCTTCTGTCCCAAACCATTCTGTGATTCTATGATTCTGGACAGCATTTTTCTGTTTTCAGCCTCTGGCTGGACTTTCCTGCTCATTTCGTGTTAGCGCACACTGAGCAAAAGGCTGATGTTGATCTGGTTCTGATGACATTGGGTTTCTTTTCCAGAAATAGACGATGAGTTCATCAAGAACTTGAAGATTTTGATTCCTTGGCTGCTTAGCCCTGAAAGCCTGGACGTTAAGGAGATCAATGGAAACCACATTACCTGTCGAGGCCTTGTGGAGTATTTTAAGGTATCGGCTCATTCATCCGGGGAGCGTTTACACCGTGGCTGTAATTAAAGGGGGAAGCAGCCAGCAGGTCAGCACTTGATGGCTGGAGGACGTATTATTGGTCTGGCTAATAGTCCTGACTCTGGTTACTGCAGAAAGCAAACACCTCATGGCTGCAAATTGTGATCAAAGAAGTGTGGGGGGTTGTTTTCCTCGCCTGGAGAACTGAGGGCCAGGGGGAGGCAGGCTGAGGGCTGTATTCCCATTACCTTTGGAAAAAGCTTATCTGTATTGTCATGACTACTGGGACATTTTTATTCAAGACAGCTGTGAGTAATTCTCACCACCTACTCTCCATGGCTACCTCACTTTGGCTCCTTCTCTGGAGGACGGAGGTAGGTGCAAATCCGATGGTGGAGGTAGATAGTTAATGAAGTGGTGGAGAGCCTCGTCCATCCGAGGAGTCCACCTCGAGTTAAATCCAGCTGGAGGCCAGTTACAAGTGGGGTTCCCCAGGGCTCAGTGCTGGGTCCAGTCCTGTTTAATGTCTTTATCAACGACCTGGATGAAGGCATCGAGTGCTCCCTTAGCAAGTTTGCAGATGACACCAAGCTGGGTGGAAGTGTGGATCTGCTGGAGGGTTGGGAGGCTCCAAAGGGATCTGAACAGGCTGGACCCCTGGGCTGAGACCAACGGCATGAGGTTTAACAAGGCCAAATGCCGAGTCCTGCACTTGGGGCACAACAACCCTGAGCAGCTACAGACTAGGAGAAGCCTGGCTGGAAAGCTGCCAGGAGGAGAAGGACCTGGGGGTGCTGGTTGACAACCAACTGAACATGAGCCAGCAGTGGCCCAGGTGGCCAAAAAGGCCAATGGCATCTTGGCTTGTATCAGAAATGGCGTGACCAGCAGGTCCAGGGAGGTTCTTCTCCCTCTGTACTCGGCACTGGTGAGACCGCACCTCGAATCCTGTGTTCAGTTCTGGGCCCCTCACCACAAGAAGGATGTTGTGGCTCTGGAGCGAGTCCAGAGAAGAGCAACGAAGCTGGTGAAGGGGCTGGAGAACAGGCCTTATGAGGAGCGGCTGAGAGAGCTGGGGGTGTTTAGCCTGGAGAAGAGGAGGCTGAGGGGAGACCTCATTGCTCTCTACAACTACCTGAAGGGAGGTTGTGGAGAAGAGGGCTCTTCTCCCAAGTGACAGGGGACAGGACGAGAGGGAATGGCCTCAAGCTCCGCCAGGGGAGATTTAGGCTTGAGATTAGGAAAAAATTCTTCACGGAGAGGGTGGTTAGGCATTGGAACAGTCTGCCCAGGGAGGTGGTTGAGTCACCATCCCTGGAGGTGTTTAAGGTGAGGGTGGATGAGGTACTTAGGGGCATGATTTAGGGATTGGTGGGAATGGTTGGACTCGGCGATCCGGTGGGTCTCTTCCAACCTGGTGATTCTGTGATTCTGTGATTGTGTGAGCCGTGCTACGTAGCATTTCCTGACAGAGCATCCTCTGCTGAAGCTGTCTTCTGTCAGGAACATCCTCCTCTTCCCTGTCTGGAACTGAGCAGGGGTGTTTGCGGGTTGCTTGCAAATGCCGTGTTCAATGTGATTTCATTTTGCAGGCGTACATAAAGATCTACCAAGGGGAAGAACTACCACACCCAAAGTCAATGCTGCAGGTACGTCACTGTGACCTGCTGTGCATCCACACCCTGGAACTGCTGTTGATTTCCAGTTTACTGTCAGAGGTGCTGCAGCCCATTGGGTCTTCTGTGATTGTATCTCAAACACCATAGTGGAACACCGCAAGAAAGAGCCCTTTGGGAAGGATTTGCCACTCGTGAGTCTGATCTGGCTTAGCAGTTGCTGCAGAACGGCTTGTGCATCTCACCAGACTGTAGTGTCTTGCTGTCCATGCACACAGCGCCACAGGTTTAGCTGGTCTCATCCCCCAGCAGGTAAATAGCATCATCTTTGGCTGCAGTGGGGCCGCATGTGGAGGTGACGTGGCTCCAGACCTGGGTGGCAGCTGCAGCTCTTCTCTCTGATCCAGACAGCTTTGCAGGAGGTTACAGCTGTAGCTGTTTACGTGTGACTGAGCCTTTTATCTCTTTGCTTGCTGCTGCCCACAGCAGAAGCCAAGGCTTTTGTCGCTCTGGCTTGGAGAGTAGGAATCCTCTCTTTATGCAGGCTTTTGTTTGGGGGAGCTGAAGAGACTGGGCGTGTAAATATGGGATGGTGCTGTTTGGCATAGGTCAGAGGCTGTGGAGAGCACACTTGGCTGGCACAAAGGAGCTGTTTAATTCTGTATGTGTGCACCAGGATACCGTGTGCCATCCCTGGAGGTGTTGAAGGCCAGGTTGGATGGGGCTTGGAGCAACCTGATCCAGTGGGAGGTGCCCCTGCCCATGGCAGAGGCTGGAACTGGATGGGCTTTGAGGTCCCTTCTAACCCAAACCATTCTAGGATTCTCTGCAGGTGTCCTGGCCACGTACACGTGTGGCTACCCAGGCAGCCAGTGGCTGCTGCTCTCTGCAATTACACTCCTGAAGCCTGTCTTTCTGCAGCTCAACTTTGTACCCTTTTTGCTCTTCTTGCAGGCCACAGCAGAAGCCAACAATTTAGCAGCCGTTGCCACTGCCAAAGACACGTACAGCAGGAGAATGGAAGAGGTAGGTAGTGCCGAGCACGTTGTTTCACACCACTCCTGGCTCTCCTGTCCTTGTGAGGAAACCTCCCTGCCTGGGTTCCTGGTAGGAAATGTCTTGTGTGAGCTTGGCCAAGAGTGGTGCTGCTCATTCAAGGTGCCGAAGAGGGTTTCTTCTATGTTCGTGGTGGAAAAGGGACTTCCTGGCAAGCTGGAGGAGAGTGATGCCCAGTCAGGTTATCATAGACAGGGGAGGGTGACTGAAAAATGGTCACTGTTTCATCCGATGGCAGCTTTTTGCAGGTCATGTGGCCTCAACTGAATTTGCATCCTCTTCCCAGTGGTCCCCAGTGAATCATAGAATCATAGTGAGGGTAGATGCAACCCAAAAATGTGATCTAGTAGGGTGGTAGCGCCCTGTGACCGTGCAGTCCCTGCTGTGGCTGGTGCTAACTGGGGGGTAAAATCATTATAACTGGCTTTTCACCTGTTCCCTGTGCTGTCGGCCCGTCTCTTGGCTCTGGTGAGAGGGTGGTTGTGATGTTTTAAGGTGAAACTCAGCCCCTAGCCTGTCTCCAGCCACTTCTAGGCCCCTGCTCCATTCATTGTTTTAGTGTTTGATAGGAATGGTTGGACTCGATGATCCGGTGGATCTTCTCCAACCTGGTGATTCTATGATTCTGTGATCAGTATTGAAGATTGGTGCCTGTTGGCAGGAAAAAGGTATGGAGCTGCGTGGCCTGACAGCCTGTGGACAGCCTGAAGCTTTAAAACTGATGTGTCCCTGCTGTGAAGAAGAAAAATGCATGGAGTTTCCAGCTGGGATTCAGCATCCTGCTGTTCAGTGTAGTTCAACCGCCAGTGATGCCCAAGATCTTGGCCTGGGCTGTGGGCAGATTGAGTAGAGGAGCTGTGAGATGCAGCTTCCTTGCACTGCCTTGTTTTAACCTGTGCCTCGCAGAGATGTCCCAGGAGAACAGCACAGTTCTGGAGCTCTTTCTGCAGGATCTAGCAGTCTATAGAGCCCTAATTCCCGTGGTTTGCATGGCACAGCACAGGAGCCGGGGGCGTTGAGGGTCCTGGAGTGACTGGACTCTCTACAACTCCCTGAAAGGTGGTTGGGGTGGGTCCCTTCTCCCCAGAAACCAGGGATGGGATGAGAGAAAATGGACTCAAGTTATGCCAGGACTGGTTTAGACTGGATATCGTACTGCTTCTCTGAAAGGATTCTTGGGCATTGCCAGAGTGGAGTCTCCATCCCTGGAGGGCTTCAAAAAATGTGCAGATGTGGCACTTGGAGACATGGTTTAGTCAGCACGGTGGTGTTGGGCTGGATGATCTTGGAGGTCTTTACCAACCTCAGTGATTCCATAATTCTGTAGCTGTGTTTTCCGCGCAGGTCTGTGGTGGAGACAAGCCCTTCCTTGCACCGAGTGACCTCCAGACCAAACACATGGAGCTGAAGGAGGAGGCTGTGAAGCAGTTCCGTGGGGTGAAGAAGATGGGTGGGGAGGAGTTCAGCCGCCGCTACCTCCAGCAGCTGGAGAATGAGATAGACGAGCTCTACATCCAGTACATCAAGCACAACGACAGCAAGAACATCTTCCACGCCGCCCGCACCCCCGCCACCCTCTTTGTGGTCATCTTCATCACTTACGTGATAGCTGGAGTCACCGGTTTCATTGGCTTGGACATCATAGCCAGTCTGTGCAACATGATCATGGGCTTGACACTTATCACACTGTGTACCTGGGCGTACATCAGATACTCTGGGGAGTACAGAGAACTGGGCGCAGTAATAGACCAAGTGGCTGCAGCCCTATGGGACCAGGTAGGATAAAGAGCTTTTGATTTAACACAAACCGAAAACCCACTGCCACGTTCTTAAGAGTTGAGTTTCCTGAGGCTTTTCCTCCTCTGTGAAATGGTTTTTGCGTTTAGGGTTGTTAGAGGACTTGGCAGAAGCAGCTGCTTGAGGTGGTTGTGCTGCGATCAGTGGGAGATGGAAGACCTGGGTGTTGCCTTCTTCAGACAACGGGTTGTAGGCCTTTCCATAGCTTGGGGAAAGCAGGGATGGAGGAAGTGGTTTTGGATCAGTTTGTGGATTTGATTGTCTCAGGGGCTGGAGATGGGCCTGGGTGCGCCTGCCAAGCGGTGGTAGCTCAGGTCAGCACAACAGGATGGGTGGGAGAGCAGGAGTGAGCAGGGGGCTTCGTGATGACCCAGCCATCTCCAGCTTGAACCTGAGCCGCTGACCCCCGCCTGGTGTGAAAGATCAGGGCTGGGAGGAGAAGATCCACAGCAAGCTGTTTGGGCCACTCACTCCAATAAGGACAGGGAGGGGCTGGAGCGTGTCCAGAGAATGGAATGGAGCTGGGGAAGGAACTGGAGAACAAGGGTTATGAGGGGCAGCTGAGGGACCTGGACTGTTCAGTCTGGAGAAAAGGAGGCTGAGGGGAGACCTCATCACTGCCTACAACTGCCTGAAAGGAGGTTGTGGTGAGATGGGTGTTGGTCTCTTCTCCCAAGTGACAAGCAATAGGATGAGAGGAAATGGCCTCAAGTTGCGCCAGGGCAGGTTCAGATTGGACACAAGGAAAACCTTCTTCACAGAAAAGGTTCTCGGGTCCTGGCAGAGGCTGCCCAGGGAGGTGGTGGAGTCCTCATCCCTGGAGGCAGACGGGCAGATGAGGTCCTCAGGGATCTGGTCTAATAGTGGAAAGGTGTGGTTGGATTCAATCGTCTCGAAGATCTTTTCCAACCAAGATGATTCTATTCCATCCTGTCTTTTTTTGGTTCTTGCCTTACCCACCAGCCTCAGACCCTGCAGGAAACTTGCTTTGCCAAGGGTCCCACCGAGGAGGTGTTCTCACAGCCGGTGTGTGTGCCTTTTGTGACAAAAAATCCTAGACCTGAGTCTCTCTCATGGCTCAGGGCAGGGCTCTGGCTGTGCCAGAGGCTGAGATCCAGGTCCTGACTCTGCCAGTTTTGGCACCAGGCCCCACTTTCCCGTTGCAGCTGGGCTGGGTCAGTCAGATTCACCTGCTCTTTTGCCATGGCAAAGCCTTGGTTGGGCTCCCATGTTGGAGAGAATCCTTCTGACATCCTTGGAGTGGTCACAGTGAGAAATCACCCTCCTGCACCCCTGGTTGCTCTTCCATGACACCGATGCTGCGGGGGGTTCCCAGGGAAAAGCATCTCGGACCCAGATGCACGTTCAGCCGCATCACCGCCTTTGGGCTTGCGGAGGAAAAGGGGCTGTGAGGGCTCCAGATGCCCGGGGCACAACAACCCTGAGCAGCTACAGACTAGGAGAAGCCTGGCTGGAAAGCTGCCTGGAGGAGAAGGACCTGGGGGTGTTGGTTGACAGCGACTGAACATGAGCCAGCAGTGGCCCAGGTGGCCAAGAAGGCCAATGGCATCCTGGCTTGGATCAGAAACAGCGTGGCCAGCAGGTCCAGGGAGGTTCTTCTCCCTCTGTACTCGGCACTGGTGAGACCGCACCTCGAGTCCTGTGTTCAGTTCTGGGCCCCTCACCACAAGAAGAATGTTGTGGCTCTGGAGCGAGTGCAGAGAAGAGCAACGAAGCTGGTGAAGGGGCTGGAGAACAGGCCTTATGAGGAGCGGCTGAGAGAGCTGGGGGTGTTTATCCTGGAGAAGAGGAGGCTGAGGGGAGACCTCATTGCTCTCTAGAACTACCTGAAGGGAGGTTGTGGAGAGGAGGGTGCTGGGCTCTTCTCCCAAGGGACAGGACTAGAGGGAATGGCCTCAAGCTGCACCAGGGGAGGTTCAGGCTGGACATTAGGAAAGGGTCTCTGGGGACTGGCAGAGGCTGCTCAGGGAGGTGGTTGAGTCACCTTCCGTGGAGGTGTTTAAGGGACGGGTGGACAGGGTGCTGAGGGACATGGTTTAGTGTTTGATAGGAATGGTCGGACTCGATGATCCGATGGGTCTTTTCCAACCTGGTGATTCAATGATTCTATAAGGACAAAATTCTTCATGCTGAGGGTGGAGAGGCCCTGGCCCAGGCTGCCCAGGGCCATAGTGGCTGCCCCATCCCTGGAAGTGTTCTAGGCCAGGTTGGATGGGGTTGGAGCCCCTGATCCAGTGGGAGGTGTCCCTGCCCACGGCAGGGGTGGAACTGGATGGGCTCTGAGGTCCCTTCCAACCCAAACCACTCTATGCCTCTAAGAACAGGACACAGCCAGAGATGCTGCCTACTTGCAGCCTGCCCAGCTGGGGAAGAGTAAAGAGGCTAAAGTCCCTGGCCCCCGCTGGCCCCATCGGGCTGGGTTCTCCAAGTGAGGGAAAGTTCTCCTGAGAAGGAATGGTTCAGGCGGGCAGTGCTGGCACCAGGACCAGGGCAGTGGGACTCTGTGCCAGTGCCTCATGTGGGCTCAAAGCCCTCATGGCTCTGTCCCCTGCGAGCACCCAGTGTGTCCCCTGCGAGCACCCAGTGTCCCATGGTGGTGGGACCGGCTGCCGGAGAGGTGGATGGAGCCGTGTGGGGAATACGCTGCTGTGGGGGCTCCAGCAAGCAGCTCTGGCCAAGGGGTTGAGCACTATGCACTCCCATGGATGTTCATGATACACAGAGATGCTTTCTTTTTCTTTCTCCCCCTTTTTCTTGCCAATGCCTCTCCCCAGGGAAGCACAAACGAGGTAAGTGGCTCTTGTTCTCCGCATGTGACACCGTTCCCATGGGCTCCTGGGCAAATCATCTCGGACCCAGATGCATGTTCAGCCGTGTCGCTGCCTTTGGGCTCGCAGAGGAAGGGGGGCTCTGAGGACTCTGGGCAGTGGTGGCATCCTGGACCTTCACCGGGATGCTGGGCTCTCTTTGTTCCCTGAGCTCCAGATGCCCAGGGAAGGGTGGGAAATGTGTGTGCTGCGCTCCAGGAGGTGCTGGAAGCCAAGGGGGAGAGAGAGGTTTGGGTGGGGAGGTTTGGGTGATCCTTCTCCTATGAATTCTGATGGCATCATCTACACAGATGAACCAAGGGCTGGAGCACCTCCTGTATGAGGACAAGCTGAGAGAGTTGGGGTTGTTCAGCCTGGAGAAGAGAAGGCTCTGAGGGGAGACCTTAGAGCAGCTTCCAGTGCTGAAAGGGGCTCCAGGAAAGCTGGGGAGGGGCTCCTGATCAGAGAGTGCAGGGAGAGGATGAGGCGGAATGTTTTTCAGCTGAAAGAGGGCAGATTGAGATGAGATCTTAGAAAGAAATGTTTTGCTGTGAGGGTGGGGAGGCCCTGGCCCAGGTCACCCAGAGCAGGGGTGGCTGCCCCATCCCTGGAGGGGTTCAAGGCCAGGCTGGATGGGGCTTGGAGTCCCTGATCCAGTGGGAGGTGTCCCTGCCCATGGCAGGGGGTGGAACTGGATGGGTTGTGAGGTCCCTTCCAATCCAAACGGTTCCGTGGTTCTATGATCTTCAGAGAATTAACCCATCGAGGCAGGCTCATGTTGGAGAACAGAGCCCGCCGTGCGATGCAGCATCCGCCTGCCTGGCGGTACAAGCAGAATGCTGGGGATGTAGACGTTTAAACTCTTGAGTGAGACCTGTGGCCAAGAACCAATCCCTGCACAACCCCTGCTCGTACTCCCAGTAGCCCTTGATTAATATAATTCAAGGGAGCTCCTCCCACAGCGACTGATCCAACATGATCCTGTTCCGTGTCAGTCACCACGCAGTCAGGAGCTGGTGCACAGAACACACCTGGTGTGAACCCACCGCTACGGCGTGGGTGACGTCCAAGCGTGTCACACAGCGGGAATGAGCTGTAACACCCCCTTTCTCCTTCTCTTTCTCTTCCCAGGCTTTGTACAAACTGTACAGCGCCGCAGCGACCCACCGGCACCTGTACCACCACGCCTTCCCGGCACAGAGAGCGGAGCCCGAGGCCTCCGAGAGGAAAAAGGTGTAAGCCAGATGCGGTGCCGTCGATGCATGAACGACGGTGCCGCGGCTCCAACCCTCGTACCCATCACGAAGTGTTGTGGAACAGCGAGAGCGCGGAACGAGGCGCGCGTCAGGTGTGTTCGTTCGACACGGTGTTTGCCGGGAAGGTGCCGGCGTTTTCCGTTCTGTTCGATATGTACATATGGGTACTGCCGCGACTCCAAAGTGCTTTTCATTTGCAATCGCCAGCACCCTTCCCAGCTAATTTACGAAGCCTTATTTCCCCTTTCTTAATTAGTTGCGAAGTCACAGAAGGAAACGCTAATTTACAGGTTACTGCAACAAAAAAACCCTTCCAGATCTTTGCATTATTCAGAAGCCAACTTATTTTCTGATACTCAAACAAGTTATAGCAACATGTAACCACGTTTTTTTTCTTCAATTAACTGTTTAATTACATAAACATAATTAAAAATGTATTAACTTGCTTTATGAGAAGCTGTAAGGGCGCTTCTGCCGTGGTATGTGACTGATGTTGTCCGGAACGTGTACTTTCTGTTTGTAAGCGATGCACAGTGTCACTTTGTACCTGTCCTGGGGAGTTCACTGTATTTCTGTGTATATATCCATTATAGCACATAGATAATGTGTTCTAGAGGTCTATTCTTTTATCGTCTGAACTATTAGCGTTTGCTTTCGGTTCCTAAGAAGCTGGTGATACAGGGAGCAATTATTGACTAACAAGGCGCACGCTTCTCTTCTTGGCTCTTCCACATCAGAGTTCCTTTTGGGCTTCAGAATTGGTGCTTTAAGTTGATATTTTGAAGATGCCAACATCTTCAGCCACATGGTGTGAACGTTGGGGTTGTCTCTGCAGGGACAGGAGTTAGACTCGATGAGCCTTGTGGGTCACCTCCAACTCAGGGCATTCTATGATTCTAAAAGGCAGAAAATCAATTAACAACCCTCCATTTGTTAAAAAAAACCCAATTTCTATTGAATTAACAGAATTTACAAGAAATGTTGGGGTGTTTTTGTCTGCACCAGTGTTTATTGCACTAAAAAGAATCCATAAATAACAATCCAGGACAATCAATGAGAATATTGGAGAGGGTAACTGTACAAGTAAAAAGTCAGGGAGCTTTAATACAAAACAAAAGCTTGTTAAAAAAAGCAGTAATTGTTGTTGCATCCCAATTTTTTTCACAGCCGGTTGGTAAGCGGCTCTTACCTGCCTGTGTGACTGGGTCACAGTTTAGGAATTAAAATGCATTAAAATAAAAAATAAGGCAACTCAGACTTCTCTTTGCTGAAGCACTTGGTTTGAACTGCAGAAATCTGCTTCCAAACGGCCTCACAGCTGCCCCGGTGATACTGAAAAGGAGCAGCATCAGTGCTCTGTACGTTAAAGCTGTGAAGAACCAGCAGGCCCCTCTCAAGAGAGGGGTACAACATCCCGAGGGAAACACATAGAAATTTTCGTTTGGATTTTAAGTGTTGTTTTGAATCTAGTTGCAGCGATTGCCCTTTAAAAAATACAGTTATAATAATGCAGCTGATGGCGAGAAAGAGACCAGAACCAGTCTCTGACCCAACCCCACGCTGGTGTTCGGAATAATAAACCCGTTCTCATATGGAAAAAAAGATTAACAAATGTTTTTGTCTTTATAAACAACACAACACAAGTAGGAAAATATTAAAGAGGATAGTAACAAAGGTGCATCATTAACAAAAATAAGCTGCCTTTTCAACAAAAGCACTTTTTTTTTTTCCTTAGAGTTTGAAGCGTGAAAAACTTTTAAGGCTCTCGGTGTCCTCAAGGTCTGTTAAGAAAAGAGTTGTTAGCTTAGAAATTCTTGCCGTGCTGCTGCACCTACCACTGCTGCCGCTGCTTGCGGTGCTCCAGCTCGGTGAGGAGGGCCTGCTGGGACGCTTCGTACAGCTTCACGAAACATTCCAGTTTCTTCTTGAAGAGCAGCTTCCGCATCCCCTGGTAGGTGTCTGGGTCTGCCAGCTGGAAGAGCTCCCACTTCAGGATGAGGTCGTGTCTGTACGGGTAGAAAAGGGGATTATCCGTGAGCGCACAGCGCTTTACCCCCTTGTCCCAAGGAGCGGCCTCGCGGCTGTACAGGCTGTACAATCGACTTGCAACTTAACTTTCTTAACTTGGCAACAGGCTACTATGGTTATTAAATAAACAGAAGAAACTCACGAGATAAACAAAGTTATTTGATCCAGAGGGGAAATGAATTCACTTGAGTGGAGGCTAAAGCCAAAATATCAGTGAATTTATACAAATAACCACATATAATATAAAAAATATCTCTTCAGAAGACTGTATGCAGTGATGGAGACTGCCAGTGGCTGCTGGAGAAGGCTCTCCTGGTACAATGACACTTGTAAGCACCTAATGACAGAGTTCAAGCAAACGCTACCTTTCTACCTCTGCTCCTTTCCTACTCATCGTATACTGAATTTGTTCGCAGCAGGATTTCCAAAGGGAGTTCCAGGTTGCCCATGGAAATCGTGGCTGCTCCATCCCTGGAGGTGTTCAAGGCCAGGTGTGGGCAGAGCAGGTCAACAGGTTAAGTATGCCAAGGCGGAAGAAACACGGGACGTGATGGTAGAGGGTAGGAAATGCCCATGAAGGAGGGCCTCTTGCAGGACAGGGCTATAAAGGCAGACTGCGTAATCAATAAAACCACAATTTTGAGCTTCCTCTATATATTAGAGTCTGTGTCTCAATGGCCCTCGCTGGAGTGGAGCGAGAGTCACGTACAGGAGGGTGTTTGTTGAGATGCAAGAGCCAGGTTGGATGGGGCTTGGAGCAACCTGATCCCGTGGGAGGTGTCCCTGCCCGTGGCAGGGGATGGAACTGGATGGGTTGTGAGGTCCCTTCCCACCCAAACCATTCTTTGATCCTGTGATTTCAAGTCATGCCCAACACAAAGCAAACTGGCGCTATGAGCATCTGCTCCAGCTTCCTCATGCGCTTAATGATTCTTTAGCAACCTCAGCAAAGGTTCTTCAACAGCTATGAGGTAGACTTGTACTTTCAGTCATCAAAATTCATTTGTCTTCCTTCTAAATGATGCATGCATCGTGTGAAATGCAAAGGAAAAGCAAGCTCACTTGGCAGGAGCCCTGGCGTAGACCTGGGGCCGGTCGGGAATCTCTGCAGTGTGGTAGGGGTTGGTGGGGACGAGGAGCGGCTGGCTTCTCTCGGCTGCCTGGGGCTGGTAAGTCACTGGGGAGGCTGGTCGTAACGGGGGACACTGCGAAAGGCAAAGCCAGAACCTCCAAGCAATACTTGGGCGTAGTGGTATCATTGGATTATTAACATTAATACACAAGTTCACAGAATCACAGAATAACCAGGTTGGAAGAGACCCACTGGATCGTTGAGTCCAACCATTCCCACCAATCCCTAAATCATGCTCCTAAGTACCTCATCCACCCTAACCTTAAACTCAACCACCTCCCTTGGCATTGGCTCAGCAGGCAGGTTTAGACTGGACATTAGGAAAAAATTTTCACGGAAAGGGTCATTGGTCACTGTCAGAGGCTGCCCAGGGAGTTGGTTGAGTCACCTTCCCTGGAGGGGTTTAGGGAATGGGTGGACAGGGTGCTGAGGGACATGGTTTAGTGATTGATGGGAATGGTTGGACTCAATGATCCGGTGGGTCTCTTCCAACCTGGTTATTCTATGATTCTATGATTCTATTTTTGCACTTGCTCCAACTACAGCTGTAAGTGTTGCTGTTACCTGTGAGCACACCATAAAATTCACCTTAGCCCTACTCACCCACTGCCTGCTACCTAGATGCTACAGTAGAACAAAAATTATATCTGCTCTTAAAAGATTAAAAAGGCGAGTATCGATTCAGCCAAGTGATCCACCAGTTAATACATCAGAACAAATGTATTCAGGCAGCAGGTGATAATAGTTCTTCCATTCATAACGAAAGACATCCTTGAATGTTTTATCTTTTGTGCCACACATTAAAAAGGTTTCTCTTCCTGGGTAACAGCAAAATAGACTGAACAGCAGAAATTAACCGTAGGTTTTGTGCATCCTAATTATTTTGCCTTTAATTTATGAGAAGCTAAAATGCCGATGTTCATTCTAGACAAGACTTAATTCACGTTTCAGACGGTATGTGCTCTTTTTCCAGGCAGTCTCCTGGACCATCAGATCAAATTCCTTTTCAGTCTACAATTCCATCCTGTTCTGAGCAACTTTGTTGTACCGACAGCTGAAGAGAACAGCTGCTTTGTCTGAGAGAGGTAGGAAGAATATCCTGTTCCTGAACTTAAGACAATAACAGACGAGGGGAAAAAAAGCCTCTAAGAATTACAACTTCTTCTAAAAATCTTAGTCACAAACCAGGAATCTTACTGCTAAAAATAAAAAGGTATTGGCACGTTATGTATGAGACAGCAGAACCAGTTCCATTTTCTTAACTGGCTTAGGAATAAAACAATCACGGAAGAGAAGGGGACGTCTAACCTGGGAGAACAAGGGTGTTTGTATTGAGCTCTTTTATTGACGTGATCCACATAGTACACTCCAAATTCCTCCGACTCCACTCTCTCGCAGCCCCTCGCGCTCCAGCAGAGGCTCCAGTGGGTGGTGGTAAGTGTTGTGGTCTGCATAGTACTTCCTTCCTCTAATAGTCCAGTCCACCAACCAGCCAGGAGGAAGAGGTAAATCTTTGGAAAAATGATTTGTTAAACTTCCTAGAGATGTTGCAGCAACGCTGCTGATGCCTAGGAAAAGGGAAAGTGATGTTAACTAAAGCAGGAATGCTCAACCCCAGCATTATGCACGCAATCATCCTCCCACCTGCATCACTAAACTTTGAGCAGCACCATGGGACACACTTGTGCCAGCAAAACGGCACCATCAAGTCACAATAACTAATTCCCTTTCAAGTCTCATTCAGAGAATCACAGAATCATAGAATGAGTAGGTTGGAAAAGACCCCCAGGATCATTGAGTCCAACCATTCCTAGCAAACACCAAACCATGGCCCTTAGCACCTCGTCCACCCATCCTTGAAACCCCTCCAGGGATGGTGACTCAACCCCCTCTCTGGGCAGCCTCTGCCAGGGACCAATGACCCTTTCCATGAAAAATACTAAATAATAAATACCAAAGCATTTCAGGTTAACCAATCCAGAATGGTAACAGGACCAGGCAAGCCAAGAGAGGAGGGGTGAGCCAACCAACCTCCAGGTTGGCTGTCATCACCAATGTGTGTGCCATCATGGACAAAAGTGTCATGAGCAATAGGAGAAAAACATGATCCACGCGGGATTCTGCACAAAACGCTCTGCTGAACACAGTCACCTTGCACACACTGAAGCTGATGTGGCCACGGCTTCATGGCTACAACTCCCCACACCTGCTAGAGGAGCTGAATCCTGGACAGGTCCCACATTCACACAGCACAATGCAAACCAGCCTTGTTCAATGTCTTTATCAATGACCTGGATGAAGGCATCGAGTGCACCCTTAGCAAGTTTGCAGATGACACCAAGCTGGGTGGAAGAGTCAATCAGCTGGAGGGTCGGGAGGCTCCAAAGGGACCTGAACAGGCTGGACTGCTGGGCTGAGACCAGCAGCAGGAGGTTTAACGTGGCCAAATGCCGGGTCCTGCACTTGGGGCACAACAACCCTAAGCAGAGGTACAGACTAGGAGAAGCCTGGCTGAAATGCTGCCAGGAGGAGAAGGACCTGGGGGTGCTGGTTGACAACTGACTGAACATGAGCAAGCAGTGGCCCAGGTGGCCAAAAAGGCCAATGGCATCTTGGCTTGTATCAGAAACGGTGTGGCCAGCAGGTCCAGGGAGGTTATTCTCCCTCTGTACTCAGCACCTCGAATCCTGTGTTCAGTTCTGGGCCCCTCACCACAAGAAGGATGTTGTGGCTCTGGAGCGAGTCCAGAGAAGAGCAACGAAGCTGGTGAAGGGGCTGGAGAACAGGCCTTATGAGGAGAGGCTGAGAGAGCTGGGGGTGTTTAGCCTGGAGAAGAGGAGGCTGAGGGGAGACCTCATTGCTCTCTACAACTACCTGAAAGGAGGTTGTGGAGAGGAGGGAGCTGGGCTCTTCTCCCAAGGGACAGGGGACAGGACGAGAGGGAATGGCCTCAAGCTCCGCCAGGGGAGGGTCAGGCTGGACATTAGGAAAAACTTTTTCCCAGAAAGGGTCATTGGGGACTGGCAGAGGCTGCCCAGGGAGGGGGTTGAGTCACCTTCCCTGGAGGGGTTTAAGGGATGAGGGGATGAGTGGATGAGGTGCTGAGGGACAGGGGTTAGTGTCAGACAGGAGTGGTTGGTCTCAATGATCTGGTGGATCATTTCCAACCTGGTGGTTCTGTGATTCTGTGAAAATTGAGGCCGATCAGGTGCATTACTGTACTAAACAGGCTATCCAGCGTTTTGTCTTGAATAAAGGAACAGGAGAGGGTTGTCAAAGGAGGTGGAGACCCAAATGTATTGATCCTGCCCCCCCTCCTATGGGGTCAGAGGAGCAACTATTTTCTCGCAAAAAACAAAACGTATAAAAGGGGCAATGGGAGTGGAAGCGCCTCAGCCCCATGCCCAGAGCCCCACTTTGCTGGCTTTATTCCACAGTAAAAGACACTTCACTGTTTTCCAGAGTGTCTTTGTAGCAGCTAGTGTTTAACAGAACAAACAAGGAGAGAGCAGCGAGTTGTAAACTTTGGTATTTCAGTATTTAACTGAAAATTCCAGCGGTGTTTCCCTTGTCAAAAAAATCCTACAAAGCACTGCCAGGCTGGGGCAGCAGCCCCAAAGGCTGAAGTTATTCCTACCAGATTTATTTTTCTAGGCAGCAGATTCATTCTACTAGAGACTATTTTCTATTTTATGGAGCCCCTCTGCTCTGAGGACAGACAGAGAGAGTTGGGGTTGCTCAGCCTGGAGAAGAGAAGGCTCTGGGGAGATCTGAGCTTTTCTTATTCCACCAACAGACTCACGATTGTTCCTCAGTGTCACCACAGATCTAATCACGCAGTTTAAAAAGCAGCATTAGGATTCTTCTTTATCATACTGTTCTTCCATTAGAAAACAAATCCCAGTGAATTTGGGGAGGAAACGGGGATGCTGGAAACAGTAATACAAGCTATAAGACAAGAAAAAAATTCTAAGGAGCATGAAGTCAATTTTAGCACTAACCACGTGTCAGTTTGCTAATTACTCAAAGTACTCACTCCTCCCCTTGCCTGTTTATCATAAATTATTTTAATTATTGAGGTCAAATTAATACAATAAAATTAAATAATAACACAATGAGAGCTAGAATATAATAATAAAAGAAACCGGCAATATTATTAGAGTTGTTGGTTATTCCAGACATCAGGTAAACAGTAATGCCCCCTAATGAATAGAATTCCTTGCTAGGTAGCAACTAAATGAACTTTGCCTTGAGGAGCTGATTACGCTTGGCATTAAAAAAAGAGACTTGCCTGACCTTATTCCATTTATTTAATAAATCAATCATAGTTTAAGTGTATTTTTTTTCCTTTCTGGACATATACAATTAAACTCTTAAAGAAGCGTGAACACGAAGCGTACTCACATTACAAAAATGCTGTTAAAAAGAAGCTCTGTCTGACACAGCCTAACCCTAAAACATGACCTTGATCATCAGGTCTCCCCTCAGCTTCCTCCTCCCCAGGCTAAACAACCCCAGGTCCCGCAGTCCCCTCTCATAACCCTTGCTCTCCAGCCCCTTCCCCGGCTCTGTTCCCTTCTCTAGACACGCTCCAGCCCCTCAATGTCCTTCTTGGAGTGAGGGACCAAAACTGAATCCAGGATTCGAGGTGTAGCCTCACCAATACCAAGTCCAGGGGGTCGATCCCTTCCCTGGTCCTGCTGGCCACGCTGTGGCTGATCTAAGCCAGGATGCTACTGGCCTTCTTGGCCGCCTGGGCCACCGCTGGCTCACGTTCAGCCGCTGTCGACCAGCGCCCCTGGGTCCTCCTCCTCCAGGCAGCTTTCCAGCCGCTCTCCCCTGCTCCCTGGATGGGATGAGGGGTGCCTGGGGCGTGCCAGCCCCTCGCCCGCCCTTACTTGTTGAACACGGCGTTCAGCCACCCCCAGAAGCGGCGGCGGGTGCCCAGCAGCGGCCCCGGGCAGCAGCACCCAGACTGCAGCAGCATCTCCATCCCCTGAGGAACCCACAGTGTCTTCGAGGCAGTGGGCGACTTAGTTTCTTAGTAGCTGTGACGTCGTAGAGCTTTTTGTTCAGTGCCATGAGGGGTCGTGGTGTGGGGTTGAGGAAGGTCTCGCTTCATGTTGAAGAAGTCTCTGCAACGAGATGCAATAAGCCTTGCGCTGAATCATAGAATCACAAAATGGTTTGAGTTGGAAGGGACTTCAAAGATCATCCAGTTCCACCCCCTGCCATGGGCAGGGACACCTCCCACTGGATCAGGGGCTCCAAGCCCCATCCAACCTGGCCTTGAACCCCTCCAGGGATGGGGCAGCCACCCCTGCTCTGGGCAACCTGGGCCAGATTCTCTGCAGCAATTATCCTGCTTTTCCTAATGGGGATCTAGGAACTACCGATACACAGATCTCATTAGCCAGAACTCATATTGCCTCCCTTCCCATTGAATTCCCATTTACCCCAAAACATCCCTTCCCATTGAATTCCCTTTGGCTACTAATCAGAAAAATTTGTAATGGTGGCCACTAAGGGGTGACGGATACTCAAACTGAAGTGGAAAACAGAAAAGGCAGTTTGGGTAGATCAGTGGCCGCTAACAGGAGAGAAGATCGCCATTTTACAGGAATTAGTCCAAAAACAGTTAGAGAAAAATCATATTATACTAACTATTAGTCCATGGAACACTCCAGATTTTGTTATACCTAAAAAGAGTGGAAAATGGAGGCTTTTACATGATTCAAGAAAAAATAATGAAGTTATAGAGGACATAGGAGCACTACAACTCGGTCTCCTCTCACAGGCAATGATACCAAAAAACTGGAATATTTTAATCATAGATTTGAAGGATTGTTTTTTTCACAACACCTCTTGCCTGATCAAGATACGCTAAGATTTGCCTTTTCCGTGCCAAGTGTTAATAAAAGGGAACCCATGAAAAGATATCATTGGGTCGTCTTGCCATGAGAGACCTTAGAGCAGCTTCCAGTCCTGAAAGGGGCTCCAGGAAAGCTGGGGAGGGGCTCTTGATGAGTGAGCGAGTGCAGGGACAGGATGAGGGGGAATGGTTTTAAGCTGAAAGAGGGGAGATTGAGATGAAATCTTAGGAAGAACTGTTATCCTGTAAGGGTAATGAGGCACGGTTTGCTCAGAGCAGTGGTGGCTGCCCATCCCTGGAGGTTTCAAAGCCAGGTTGGATGAGGTTTTGAGCAACCTGATCCAGCAGGAGGTGTCCCTGCTGACAGCAGTGGGGTTGGACATTAAGGTCCCTTGTGATCCAAACTGTTCTGTGATTCTGTATTCAGACTCCAATCACAACGTGCTGATTCTGCTCATCTTGGTATCTTTTCCAGCTCCACCTATTCCAAAACCAGAATTTTCCTCGGCCATCTAGGACAACTGGTCAGGATGCAGTCTGTGGTCCCACTCTGCAAACAGTAACTTCATCTAGTTGTAAGATAAAATACTGCACAATGCATTTTCTACATCCAAGTAGACAAAGGAAACTAAAGAATTGATAGAAAATTATTTTTTATTAAGCGCACCAATTCCTCGTTTGCACAGGGATCAATGAAGAGTCATTAAACAAAACGTTTACACGGCCAGTTCCTCCCTCTCTCTTGTGTTGTGCAGAATCAGTTTAATATTGCTCCATCAAGCCATAATAACAAATATTTGTTAACAGTAGCTTTTGTGTCTGTAACAGCAACGCATGGGAGAAGTGCTGCAGAGAAAGGTGCAAAAGTGAAGCACAGGGCAGCAAATTTATCTTCCAGGCTGTGAACTTCAAAGTGAACCAGAACGTAACACCACTTTGCTATTGCTGCCTTATTGAAGTAACAGCCTGGTGATTTAACAGTTTCCCCTGTACTTCATGGGGAAAAAAAGCCTTAAAGCTTGTTTTGTGACTACATTTTCTGGTATTGACAAATAAGAGAAAAATCACTCTATGTTACCTATTCCATTTATCTCATGATCTTACAGTGGGAAATTCGGGCTATTTTAATATGAAGTCTATCCCCTTCTGGCTTTCTGATTCAAAATAAGCTCTGGTTTAAGGGAGCTTAAATTCACTTTCACTGGAGCCTGGATTTGAGCACGCACTTGCAGTTTTTGTTGACTCAAGGCTTTTCTTTAGCTCTCTCTCTGGGATTTGCGAGAAGACTAATGGGAGCTAGTGCCAAGAATCTTCCCAATCAAATAAGTGAAGTATATAAAAGCACATTAATAGGAATAGGCTGTTGTTTTGCCACAGAGAATGAGAAACTCGCTAACAATGTGCCAAATATATGTAGATTGTGCCCTATGGAGTTTTAGAGACCATCGTGAAGAACTGATTGTCTATCATTATATAGATGACATTTTGGTAACAGGAAAGGCAGATCTGAATATGGAACTGAAGGAGTTACAACGTTGTCTAAAGCGAGATGGGTTACAAATTTCTCCTGAAAAAAAATCCAGAGAGAAGTTCCATGGAAAGATTTGGGATGGAAAATTTTACAACACACAAGAGAACCTCATAAGGTTCAAGTAAAAGTAAAAATCAATGATGTGCAGATATTGTTGGGTAACATTAATTGGATTCGAAACTTGTTGAGGATTGATAATCAGCTGTTGACACCATTATTTGAATCACTGACAGGAGATTTCGATTTAAAAGCCCCTTGATCACTGACAAAAGAAGCTGAAGGAGCACTGCAGGAAATCAGTGAGCGTATTAGTTTAGTACAGTGTCATCAGGTGCGTTATGATCTAGCTACACAATTCATCATTTGTAATCAAAAGGAACAGCCTTTAGGGATAATCGCCCAACGAGACGAGTCAGCAAAAGATCCTTTAATGATTTCAGAATGGCTAGTTTTAGCCCACCAACCCCAAAAAACTATTTTGACCCGAGTTGAAACGTTTGCAGAATTAGTTATTAAGGGATGTCAACGAATTGTAGACCTTGGCAGTCAGGAGCTAGAAAGTATAATTATACCCATAGCAGACAATTACTTACAATGGTGTTACCAAAACAGTCCATCAATACAAGCTGCCTTATGAGGATATGAAGGGAAGAGTACAGATACAACATCCAGCGCACAGGTTAATCGCCTTTTTAAAACAAATACAAAGAGAACACAAGCCAAAAAATTTTGAATATCCTGTTGAAGGAAAAACTGTATTTACAGATGGAAGAGGCAGAACAGGTAAAGCAGTGGTAGTGTGGAAAGATGATAAGGAATGGAAAAAGCATATTGTGATTTGTCCAGGATGAACTCAAGTCGTTGAGTTACAAGCAGTAACAGAGGCCTTTAAATTGTTCCAAAATGAACCCGTCAATCTTGTAGTGGATTCACGTTATGTTGTAGGGGTCATTCAAGGTATAGAAAGATCAGTCTTGCGTCATATAGAGAATGAGATGTTGTTTAATCAGTTTAAATGTTTGTTACGGTTATTACAAACAAGATTGTATGGTTATTACACAGTTGGCTTGGTATCGCTGACGAATTAACCAGCCCTGTGTGGGCAGCGCCACTGCCAGAGCGGTCGCAGCAGGCGCGACTCTCGCACAATTTTTTTCATCAATCTGCTAAAACATTAGCAAAACAATTTGGAATCTCCACAGGAGATGCAAAAGCAATCATTCAATGTCATTCTGACTGTCAGTGCTCAGCGACAGGGCCCGTACCGGCTGTAAATCCACAAGGTCTAGGCCCTTTGCACATATGGCGAACTGATGGGACTCACTTTAAGGTTTTTGGAAAACAACAGCATGTTCATGTTTCAATAGAGACTTTTTCGCAAGCTGTATGGGCCACAGCTCTCACAGGAGAGACAAGTTGGCATGTTCAAGCTCACTTTTGACAAGCTTTTGCTGTTTTAGGAATTCCACACAAATTAAAAACTGATAACGGTCGAGGTTATGTTGCTCATAGCACACAGCGCTTTTTTGAACAATGGGGAATTACCCATCTTGCCAGAATCCCCCACTCTCCCACTGGTCAGGCTATCATTGGACGCACTCATTTGATACTGAAATCAATTTTAGAAAAACAAAAAGGGGGAGAAGTTGGGGAATCTCCACAAAATAGGTTACATAAAGCATTGTATGTTATGAATTTTTTAGGGTTAGGTGGGTCAGATACATTACTACCAATTGTTAAAGACTTTCATGCAGTGACAGATAAAGTCAACACGATAACGTTCAGGTATTAGTCATATCTATAGATACACAAAAGCTGGAAGGCCCATTCAAGTTTCTGCTTGTGTCATTACAGATAAAGGACATGGGTACAGATAAAGATGGTTACAGATAAAGGGCATGGGTACATGTACCGAGCCTGCTCCCTCCCTGACCTCTTCCTCACCCTCTTGCTCCTCCTGTTCCTGCTGGACATCCCCACTGTTGCCACCGGTCCCATCGTGGCCCTCCTTGTGCTTCTTGCCCTCTTCTACCACCTCCTCCTCCCCCTCCATCCCAACTCTTCTTTCTCTTCTTGAATTCCCTCCTGAATTCCATTCTCTCTTGGCATCGACTGAATCCACATCCTCCTCCTCCGGGTTTAATCCCTCCATCCCTCCTCCTACAGCCCCTTCTTCCCAGGCTCCTGTTTGCACGCATGGTGGCTCCAGGACCATGCTCGGAAGAGCTCAGCTGGACAGCACCGACTGCTCTTCAACACGAAGCCATCTCTATGTACACTCACACCCCTTTAAAGTGCTTTATAGATCATTGTGTGTGATTAATAAATAGTACTGGATGATAACCTGTGGTTGTAGGACATCTTGTTTGAAGGTCCTTCATTGCTAATCGGCAAGACGGGTGCCACAATGAGAGTGGTGGTGTTTAAATGCAGGTTTATACAGATTGCTGAGCCTGATCTTCCTACAACCAAGCACTTCAGGGAACAGGACAGGCAGCCATAATAGCAAACGGAGATCATGGAATCACAGAATGGTTTCAGTTGTAAGGGACCTGAAAGCCCATCCAGTTCCAGCCCCTGCCATGGGCAGAGACACCTCCCACTGGAGCATGTTGCTCAGAGCCCCATCCAGCCTGGCCCTGAACACCTCCAGGGCTGGGGCAGCCACAGATTCCCTTGGCAAGTGATTTGAAGGGACAGGTCCCTGACTGGATACACTGTTGGATCCACTGAGCTGAACAGTTCATCTAACAGCAGCATAGTATTTCAGCAGGTGTCATTCCCACTCTTCATACCAAGCCTGCATACTAAGAACTGTTTGTGCTGCTATCTTCCATTTCAGAATTCCACACCACACAATATGGGGTCCGTCTCTGACCTGATTTAACAGAGCTGCTGCAATGAGAGCAACAGTTTGCAGTTTTAAATGCTTTGACTTCTCTAAGGGAAATAATTCTATGAACATTGAATAACCACCACTCTGACTGAGGGACTTTTTGTTCTCATTAATTCAAAGTGGTCTCTGTACCTTGCACTGACTGAAACCAGGATAAAAAGGATCTAAAGGTACTGGAGAGCGTCCAAACGAGGGCATGGAGTTGGTGAAAGGTCTAGAGGGGAAGCTCTATGAGGACAGGCTGAAACCACTTGGTCTGTTCAGGTTGAGGAGGCTGAGGGGAGATCTCACCACAGTTACTGCTTCCTCACAAGGGAAGGAGCAGGCGCTGATCTCTTCTCTCATTCCCAATGACAGGACCTGAGGGAATGGCATGAAGCTGTGTCAGAGGAGGTTAGGTTGGACATTAGGAGAAATTTCTTCCCCTCGAGGGTGGTGGAGCACTGGAACAGCTCCCCAGGGAAGCAGCCATGGTGCCAAGCCAACACCGTGTTGTTTGGACAACACCCTCAGCCCCACGGTGTGAATGCTTAGGTCGTCCTGTGCAGGGACAGGGGTTGGACTTGATGGTCCTTGTGGGTCCCTCTCAACTCAGGTCATTCTGTGACTCCCTGATCTCCACTCAGGTAATCCTACTGCATGTACTGAACCACAGGGAAAGCCTCTGATCAAGAAAAGGCTTAAGCTTTTCCTCTAGGCAAGGAATTTTCCTTACTTCAATACCTGTTTGATAAGCATCTGTCTTTCTGGTGCACATAGGACATATAATCGCCTCCATGAGACAGACTGGAAAGTGAACCAGCACACAGGAACCTCCAGCACATGCACTCACTCAAATGCAGTGATAGGGCACAGCCTGTGCTCCATCTCTGCTCCTCCCTAAACCTGCTCCCTCCTTCCTCTGCCCACACAACCACACAGCACAGCCAGGTAGCTGCACGTGCCCTACCCAGAGTCACCAGAGGCATCAAATCAGGCCATTATTGCTGTATACATGGGTCAAAACCTGCACTGACAACCCTAAAATTGTTAACTTTTTAAGACCTATTGAATTCTATCAAATCTGAAGAATTCTATCAAATCTGAAGAACAAGTGCAGGATTTTACTGTCTGTGCAAACGCCCGTTTATCTAAGATTAACGATTTATGGCAAAGACACCCTCGGCTCCTTACCTGTTTAAACCCTGCCTGCTAGCGTATGGAAGAACAAGGAACACCGCTGGCTGCCCGGCTGTGGTCGGCTTCGCAGGAGCCCAGAACAAATCGAGCACACACAAGATCTTTCCACTTCACAGACATAGAAAGAAATGGCTTTTAAAGCAACTATTTCAAATATTATTGCACTTTCAAAAATAAGACTACATGGACTTGAAAAACAAGGGGAAACTAACACTAATTAACATGTTAAAACTAGGAAAATAACTCCAGAGGCAGAAAAAGTCTTCCATGCTAGGCCCGGCAATACAGGTACAGACACCAAAACAGAAACTCAAGAGAACCACGATTCCTAGCTAAAATGAGAAGAAAACCAAAAATGTTCTAAATTAGCTATAATGCAGATTTATTCAGCCATCTATTTTAAATAATGGTCATAAACTGAAAGTGATGCTGTGGATTCTCTGCCCCGCTTTTCACTGGGTTTAGGGCTATCCAAAGTTCTCTCGCTGGTTAAACATAGGAACCCACCATCTCACAGGATGACAGTAGCAGTGAGCGGTTACGCCCCCAGCTTCTCATCACTGTGACTCCAGTTAAAGGCAAGAAGAACCCAACGGGGGCCTCGCTTCTTGTTCCTTATCTGTTTGTGAGAACAGGAGCAATGAACATAGATCTTCTGGAAAAGAAATAAGGTAACACACAGAGCTCATTCGGTACATGGGGTTATTCCTGACAGTTTCCAGAGGCACAGATGTATCGAGCAGATAAACAAACCCACAAGAACGATCAAAAACAACCATGCTGTACACATACCGCACTAAAATCAGTAACAGCCTTATTGTTGAGTCCTACATTTAGCACCGGTTTTATGTGGGAACACTCTGAGAAAGCAATCATACATTCGTTTAAAAAAAGGGAGTCATACAGAATATGGACACAAGTGCGTTTAGGAGGAGGATGGGACGGATTCATGTTTGAGTAGTTATTTTATATCATGCTACAAATGCTGCTGTGGCACCTTCTGACACACAGCTGCTGTAATTTTACCTTGTGTCACAGCTGAATACACACAGCAGAGATTAAGTCATTTAACCTACACTCATTTATCCACAAAAAAAAGAAAACATAACGGAAAATTATAAAGGTGAATTCACTTCATCAGATCCAAAAACTTCATTGAGAGGCAATAAATTTGCCTTGTGAGCTCCTTTCAGCAGTTAACTATTTGCCATCCCGGCCCTCCTACCAGCAAGCGGGTAACAAGGAGAGCGTACAGGCAACAGACTATGGCGTTTATTATTTACAGACCTTGAGATACAGGAACAAGGCAGCCCTTTAGTTACTGGTCATAAAAAAATATCGTGAAGCACTGGCATTCACTTAACGTGAAGACACAACCAGACAGCTACCAGCTAACTCTCCAGTCACACAACACATTCGCACAGTTCTCGCCCAAGCACAGTAAACTTCATGTCCAGAGTAGGCAGGAGGGGGAGAGAAACGCTCTGGAGTGCCGGGCAGACAGTGTTTGCTAACTGCATCCCAGACGCGTACAGCGCTCTCTCAAATCTGCTGCCCTTCACAGGATGCTATCTAAACCCAGCTTTCCACTCCTGCTACCCGCGTCGCTGAAGTAACAAAGGTCGATTACTGGAAGAACGCGATGCCTTCCTCCTTTCCATCCCGACTTCACCGCATTCCCCCAGCTTTCCAACTTCAAGAAATGCAGCTTACGGTCTCCACCAGCAGGGTTTACTTGCAAGCAGATGAAGCTCCATCTTTGCATCAGGTCCGTGAAGTCCTGCAGTTCATCAAAGCGCAGTCAAACCAAAATTGCACCGGCAGTACATCATCCCGGCAGAGTCCAGCCAGGAATCTGAGATAGGATCGTATTTCTGGACAGCGTTCAGATAGGACGACCCCGAATGACCTCCGACAACGTAAAGGTAATTATCAATTACAGCTGCTCCAACGCCTGTCAGGAAGACAAAAGAGATTGCTTGATCACCAAGTGTGGACATGGCATTATTTTAGTTCCTAATCAGCACCACATCCCCTCATCTGAAGGCTGAATGGACAAATTCTTCTGTCTTAGTACACCTTGTCAGGGAGACGGAAGAGAGGATGCACGACTGAGCCTCAATGTAAAATGAAATACGATAGAACAGTGACCACAGAATGGATGAAACTCACTCAAAATCAATGACAAGAGTGTAGGTAGAGTAAAACTATTACTGCATATTATTTTTGCTACAACTCAGTATTAGTAAACCAGACTGTAACTATAAATAGACAGACAAATACTCCTCCTTTCACAGAGCTCAAGTCATCTTCATTCACAGATTCTGTAGACAAGTCACTGCTATTTTACGGCAGCTCTCGGACCAAACACCAACTCATTTCTAAAGGATGTCTGAGTTTTCCATTCCCTTACCTGTCCTGGGTTCCTTCATAGGCCGACACACCGTCCACTGGTTTTGATGCGGGTCATACCTCTCGATGCTCGACAGGTGAGAGACACCGTTGTGTCCCCCTACCACGAAAATGAAGCCCAGCATCACCCCGACGCCAAAGTTGATTCGTTTATCAGCCATGGAAGCTACCGTCTCCCATGAGTTCTTACTTGGATCATAACGTTCCACGCTGCAAATACAAAGAAAGAACTCGTGAGGCTGGGACTGCAGTTGAATTTCACTCTGCAAGATGTTTGTCAGAGGTCCAGGTGGTTCTACCAATCAATTTTATAATGCTGCTGGAAACTCTGTGGAGTGGCTGTTACGTGCTACCCAACAGCAGGATGTAGGAAACTCAAGGCGGCGTTGCCACCTTCGAAGCACTCATCACGGCCCCATGTCATTAAACAACAAAGCTCATGCAGCTGGAGCTCTTAGAGTGCTGCCAAAAGGCACTTTTCCCACATCCCATCCTGACACAGCAACTGCCTCTCCAATGTTTGGCCACTACCTCGGACCTCCAGGTGTTGCACAGAAACAAGGCAAGAGTTTTCAAAGCTGGTTTCAGGGCTGGGACGTCAAGGATGACTGAAGCTATGTATAAATAAAACAACTCCTGAAAAGCTGAACACAATACAGATCTGAAGGTTAACACAGCAAAACAAAAACCACAAGTCCCTGGGGACTTGCCTGAAAATAACAGGCAGAGAGGAAAAAACGTGGAAAGAGTCTCGCTTGGAACTCGCTTGGAGTCCCGCAGCAAAGAGGTGCAGCTGAGTTATTCCAGCTCAGATTCCCGTGTGAAGAAATCATTGAGTAAACAGAAAACTTGCAGAGATGATTTGTCATCAATATTCAGTATTTCATCTGCTATTACAGTCAGAATTAAAAATATAAGAAATTAAAATAAAGTCACATGAGGTTTTATAGAATCCTATCACCACCCTACCCAACAGTTCGTTATTGCTCCTTTGTGTTTCAGTAACTTAAAAATGGATTGCATTTTCCAAATGGGAATATGCTGTACTTTTCTATTTGGACACTGATCCTTTGCTTCACAAACTGTTTATATAAAAGTAAGGACAATTAATGACCAGTACAATGCTGTTCTACTGCACTGTTAATCAATGCACCCTTTCCTATAATTAATTTTCATTCTTTATTCTGCTATATAGGCTTGTAGTTTATTAATTTGCTTCCAGGAGGGACATATGCAGATTTGTCCCTATTTCACAGAATCATAGAATAACCAGGTTGGAAGAGACCCCCATCGAGTCCAACCATTCCTATCAAACACTAACCCATGTCCCTCAGCACCTCGTCTACCTGTGCCTTAAACACCTCCAGGGAAGGTGACTAAACCACCTCCCTGGGCAGCCTCTGACAGTGCCCAAAGACCCTTTCCATGAAAATTTTTTTCCTAATGTTCAGCCTAAACATCACCCTGGTGGAGCTTGAGGCCATTCCCTCTCGTCCTGTCCCCTGTCCCTTGGGAGAAGAGCCCAGCTCCCTCCTCTCCACAACCTCCTTTCAGGTAGTTGTAGAGAGCAATGAGGTCTCCCCTCAGCCTCCTCTTCTCCAGGCTAAACACCCCCAGCTCTCTCAGCTGCTCCTCATAAGGCCTGTTCTCCAGCCCCTTCACCAGCTTCGTTGCTCTTCTCTGGACTCGCTCCAGAGCCTCAACATCCTTCTTGTTGTCCCTATTCTAACAAAAAAGGAGTACAAATTACATCTTTGCATAATGAAATCCATACAGTATGATGTGCAATGCTACAACTGAAGAGCACGCTGGTACTGGGAAGTCTCCTTGAGAACATCAGCTCTAAAACAAGCTCGCTCCCACATCAGAGCCACACCAGTAACCAGCAGCCTGGACTCCATCATCATCACTGAGGCTGCTTTAAGATTCCCTGTGAGGTACAGACGTATTCTGCGTACATTAAGTACGCGAGAAGTCCCATTCATTTCAAATCGGTGTTGTCGATGGTAAAGTTAACGATGCATCTGAACGCTGTGCAGGCTGGAGGTGCCAGGGTTCCCAAAGCACCAGCATAGCACTAGGCAGCCTTTGCTGAGAGCTCAACACCAGAGAGGCAGCACCATCTCATAAACAGGAACCTTGGGGCCTGGGCACAGCAGCCCTATGCCACCTCACTCAGGGACATCCACCCATGTCTCTGCCTGTGCCATTTTCCCTTCTTAAGGATGCGAGAACCACCCAAACAAGTTAGCTCTAAGGTAGAACACACAAAGCTAAAATAAAGATTTCCCAGCTGAATTATCAGACCAATACTGCAGAAAGAGGATTAACGAGCCCCACTGCAGATTGCTAAGGTACCTTAGAATCATTTTTTAATTGCCTGCTGGACACAATGGTGAGTTTTGCTGGTTCACAGGTTGTGACGTGGCACTACGTGCTGCAGAATTAACGTACCTGTTCATGTGGGCAGGACCGTAGCCTCCAATGGCGTATATCATCCCATCCAAGACGGCTGCTGCAAAACAGCTTCTGGTCTTGTTCATCGGGGCCACCAGTTGCCACTTCTTCACTTTAGGGATGTATTTCTCCACAGTCCGTAAATAAGACTGCCCGTCATAGCCACCCAGGGCATAGAGTTCTCCTGCCAGCACAACCACTCCTAGCGTGCTCCGGCTCTTAAACATCCTCTCCAGAGACGTCCAGGTGTTTGTGTCGGGGTCCCAGCACTCCACCGAATTCTCGTGCTTACGGTAACTGATGCCTTGACACACGTGGGTGGCGATGCCACCTACCACGTAGATTTTCTGGTCCAGGACACATATGCCGAACTCGTAGCGGGGAATGCTGAGAGGTGCCAGGCCTATCCAGGAGTCATTCTGCGGAAAATACATCTCAACACTGGAAGAGAAAAACAAAAAGATTATGTAAGCAAACATAACTTTATGAATCTGTGAAGCGCAAACCAACATTGGGGAATACGGCTTTAAGGTTATTTCATAGGTCCCATCCAACGTTTCAGAGAATCGTAGAATTGTTTGGTTGGACCTTTGAGATCATCGAGTCCAACTGTCCCTGTCCACTACTAGTCCAGCTCGTCGAGCACCTCGTCTGCCTGGCTTTTAAACCCTTCCAGGGCTGGGGACTCCACCACCTCCCTGGGCAGCCTCTGCCAGGGCCTCCGCTGTAGCGAGAAAGCACCAAAGCTGCTATGGTTGGGAAAAAAAACCCAAATCTGTTTCAGGTGCAACAGTTATTTTTTTAGTGCTGTTGTAATAATATTTATCTTTACATTGTGAAACTGCCATTTTCCAGACCATCAGTTGATTAAATAAAAACAAAGAGCAGAAAGGCTTCTTATAGAATCTATTCATCAAGTGCCAGCTTGCAGATAGAAAATTATCTTTGCCCAAAGCTGAAATCCAACGGCGTTGACTGTTCCAAGGAGTTAAACCCCAGGGCTTCAACAAGGCAGCAACCCAGCAAGGAGCCCTGGAATGATGGATTTGGGAAGTGCAAACGAGGCAGATTGAGAAGCAGGAGAGCACGGTGGAACAACGTGAGGGCAGACAATGCAGTGGCAATGCCACAGCAGCTGTCACACGCCGGCTGTGATCGTGGCAGGCTAAACACGCAAACCAGAGAGAGAGAGGAAGGTTAAACTGGAAGAGCCACAGAGATGGGAGAGAAAGGAAAGTCCATGTCCATCCACACACACACACAAACGTACGTTCAGAAAGTACCGTTCATAGTTTTTTAGACTCACAGAATCACTTGACTGGGAAAGACCTTTGAAATCATTGAGAGCAACCATACCTGCCCAGTACTAAAACAGATCCCTGAGCACCTCATCTACTCGTCTTTAAACCACTCCAGGGATGGGGACTCCACCACCTCCCTGGGCAGCCTCTGCCAGAGCCCGAGAATCCTTTTGGTGAAGGAATCTTTCCTGGGATCCAGTCTGAACCTGCCCTGGTGCAACTCAAGGCCACTTCCTCTTGTCCTAACACCAGTCACTTAGGAAATGGGACCAGCAACCATCTTGCTACAACTTCTCTCAGGCAGCTGCAGACAGTGATAAGGTCTCCCCTTAGATAAAGACACACATTTTACAAGCACTGTGAAATTCAAACAAAGTATCAAAACAGAACAAATTACTCTGAAAAACATGTTTTCAAAATGCTGCTTATTTGCGTTTTCTTTCAATTATGCTCAGCTTTAAAATACAGCGGGTCTAGCCTCTTGCATGTAAGTCAAGTCAATCCACCTAAAGAGTTTAATTAATAAATCACTTAAATGATTTAAAATAATATCTAGGGCACAGGTAATGCGATCTGCTCAAAAACCAGACAAGGAAACAAAGCCACTGGAGAGGCGATGGTCACTGCCAGAGCACCCAAGGGGCTGCTGGAACACTGGGATAGAACCAAAAAGCAGTGCTCAAACTTGCTGAAAAAATTCTGTGTATGAGCTCTTGTGAAGGGATGCAGCAACTACCGCCACACCAACATCGCTGTGCGGCGACCGCCTCCATCCTGACCCAGGGCGACAAACAGACCCGAGCATCACGCTCCCGGAGCACCACGACAGTTGTTACCATCTCTTACCTTTCCAAACACGCAAACAGTCCAGCTTTTCCACCCACGGCACAGAGAACTTTGGGAGCACAGCGAGGCCGCGTCATCAGCATGGTCTGGTGGGACAGTCTGTGCTCAGGCATGAAGTGGTACTTCAGGGCCTCGTTCAGCAGGTGTTTACACGTGTGGTCATCACGAATGAGGTGGTTCGCTTCGTACAGCCTTGTCAGAAACTTCACGCTCAGCAGCGGCAGCCGAACACAGTGCAGCAGCTGAGCCAGGTACTTCTGCCGCTCCTGCACGTCGTATTTGATCCAGGACTCCAGTGCGTAGAACACCGTCTCCTCCGTCACAACGTTCAAGCAGTCATTGGAAACGATTTCGTCCAATTCAGAGTGCGTCAGCTCGAAGAACTCTTCTGTCTGACAAACGTCCTCAAAGTTCTGGCAGATGTACTTGTTGGCAGCCAAGTAGAGGTCGTGGCAGCCGTAGGTCTCTGCAAAGCGAGAGATCCCGATACAATTGCCAGGGTCGAGCTGGCTTTCCAGAAACGCACAACATTCCTTCACCACCAGCTTGATCTGGAGGAGATTGGCAGCCGGGAGCAGCGACTCAACGGTGTCTTGCGAGATGAGCACCGTTCCCGTATAAGCGTACTCCACGATGGCCTGCAGGGCTGCCTCCGCGATGCACTGGAACTCCACCTCCGAGTTCTCCTTCTCCGAAAGGTTCCCAGTGAACATGGCTTGGAAGTACGGACTGAT
Organism: Clamator glandarius; assembly: GCA_033459285.1. Classification (NCBI taxonomy): domain Eukaryota; kingdom Metazoa; phylum Chordata; class Aves; order Cuculiformes; family Cuculidae; genus Clamator; species Clamator glandarius. The sequence continues at coordinate 330,835 of JAUNZM010000231.1, forward strand.
GCTGGCAAGCACCACTTTGTGGGCGTGGATCTTGACATCGCCGACTCGAAGGATGATGTCGCAGAGCTCGTGATGCTGGCGCAGGAGGTTCAGGCCTTGGAGGAGCTGCTCGGAATGCAAGTGGGTTAGGTTGGCGAGCATGTAGGCTGGAGACGACTGGTCCATCTGTGACAAACAGCATTTGTAACGCGTTACTCAGAGCTGCATCTCGACAGCTCCATTACTCACATTAGATGTGCCACACAACGTTTAAAATGCATTTTCCCATTTCTGCTTTTATCTTAATTAGAGTTTATTACTTTCCAATTTAGTTTTTCACTCTTTTGACACTTGGCTATTTTATGCGAGTTAAAGCCAGGACAACTAAATGTTTATTAACAGCGTGTGCTATATTAATCTTTGACTTAATAAAACAACCAATCACCACCTCTTTTTTTTTCTTGGTCTGGAGTAAGATGCGTATTATCAAAGCATCGAATACACAAACACAGAATCACTAAGGTTCAAAAGACCTCTAAGCTCATCCAGTCCAACCACCAGCTGATCCCCACCATGCCACCTAAACCATGTCCCCAGGTGCCACTTCTATAAGCTCTTCGAACCCTTTCAGAGATGAAGACTTCACCACTGCCCTGGGCAGCCTCTGCCAGGACTTCATCACCCTGTGAGGAAAGAAACGCTTCTTAGTATCTGATCTAAACCTCCCGAGGTACAACTTGAGGCCATTTCCTCTTGCCCTGAACAGTGATTAAAATGAAAATAAATCAAGAGAAATAAAGACTAACAGCTTATTCGAGGCAAAGATTTAGACATTCCTAACCTATTTTCCGCTATTCACCTCGCAGCACGCTGCTGCACTCCCCTCCGCCCAAGGTTGCAGGCAGAGCCCCACCAGTCGGCAGAGATCAGCTCTCCATTCCCCTCTCCTCACTCGAACAGAGGACTGTCTGTCTCCACACAGACCCACAGGGGCCCAGGGCTGCAGAAACAGAGGGTGTCGTGCTCTGAGCGGGCGGGGGAGTACAGGAGAAAGGGGAGATCCTTGTGCCACTGAGTGGCTTCTACTGCGAGAGAAATTCCTTAGCAGAGATGCCTTGGCCTCATGAGAGATTAGATCTGGGGAACACTGGGAGCTGCGCCTGCTTTCACTAACAAGAGGCAGAGGGTGGGAACTGGTGCGGGGCTCCCCAGGGTGAGCAAGGGAGCAGGTCCCAGGCAGAGAGAGCACGCTGGTGTCCAGCACCATTTCCATGTCCTCCGGCACCAGCAAAGACAGAGGCATGTAGTGACAGGACTAGGGGGAATGGCTATAAATTGGAGAGGGGAGAACGAGACAAGATCTTAGGAAGAAATGTTTTCCTGTGAGGGTGGGGAAGCCCTGGCCCAGGTTGCCCAGAGCAGTGGTGGCTGCCCCATTCCTGGAGATATTAAAAACCAGGCTGGATGGAGCTTGGAGCCCCTGATGCAGTGGGAGGTGTCCCTCTCCATGGCAAGGGGGTGGAATTAAATGATCTCTAAGGTCCCTTTCAATTAAAACCCTTCCATGATACTATGAAGGATCCTACCCACAGCTCTGTGGAACCCCAAACACTCTTCCAAAGATCTGTAGTTTGCATCCTAACACCCGCAGGCACTGGGATACCCACTCCAATTCCAGCATCATTACAATCCAAATGGTGCTGCCCACCCCTGCGTGCCAAAGCAGCCGTTCTGCAGCTCTTTATTCAGAGCTATTATCTCGTGAGAGGGCGGAAGGTACAAACGTGTCAGGATCCCGACCACGAGAAAACGCAGCTATTGTTCTGCAGAGAACACAGAAGCCACCCCATCTCTGAACTGAAAAGGTAGTTTCGTTTTGATTTGCTAAATGACTACAGAGACATCAAGATTTCACTTCTTTTTATCTTGCTATTAGGAAGTTCATCACTTTTACAGCTCCTTAACTGACGTCCAATTTGCAGTAAGCCCACTTAGGACTTCATCTGGAAGAATAAAATTAGTTGCTGACAATTAAATACAAAAGATAATAGCACTGACAGAGAAGTGAAGGCTCACAGCCAGGGAGAGAACATCTCTTACCAATTAAAAGAGAAGTACGCTCATAACTCTCCCACTACAATTCTATATTAGGAAAAGTTACCTGAAAGTAAGCATTTTAAGCATATGTGCAATAAGCAAGGTTCCATATAACAAGATTATTACTGCCAAGTAACAAGGGATAGGATGAGAGGAAATGGCCTCAAGTTGTGTCAGGGGAGGCTTAGACTGGATATTAGGAAAAATTTCTTGACTGACAGAGTGGCTGCCCAGGGAGGTGATGGAGTGTCCATCCCTGGAGGGATTCAAAAATAGTGTGGAAGTGGCACTTGGGGCTTAGCAGGCAACGTGGGGCTACGCTGATGGTTGGACTAAAGGAGCTTAGAGGGCTTTTCCTACCTTAATTATCCTGGCATTTTATTTTTGCAGCACAAATTATAAGGGAAAAAAATAAAAAAAAACAAAACCCAAACCAAAACGAGCTGTTTGACAGCTAAAACATTTTCTCTTCCTTCTAAGTCTGTGCTGAGTTCATAACTTGAACATACATTTACACAGAAATCATAAGCCACAAGGTAAGAACCCATGGAAGGGAAAAGGAACAGTTGCATTTGGGACATAAAACCTGTTAAGACAGTGATAAATCACCACATTTGGGTTATTCTGTAGAAAGAAAGCCTTCTGCACCAGCTCAGCAGAAGTGTCTGCTGTTACACCTCACACATCTCTGCAAGGCACTGCTTACCCACTCCTCCGCTCACACAAAAGACTAAGCAGCTGCCTGAGGCCCTGGGCATTCAGACCCTTCCATTGCCTGTGGGTAACCTGGAGAGCAGAGGAACAGCTATGGGCAAGAGAAAAGCTGACTAGGACTATGAACATCTCAGCTTGCTGACTGCACAAGTCCTCTGCTGACAACAGCAGCCTGCATCAAAGCCCAGCCAAAGATACAGGCCTTTCCATACAGGTGATCCAGGGGAAGGGCTCCAAGCACTTCACCTCACAGCTTGGTGGTTCCCCATCGATACTGCCAAACGGCCAAGGCCAGCAGGCAACTTCAGAGAATGGTTTGGGTTGGAACAGACCTCCAAGCCCATCCAGTTCCAGCCCCTGCCACAAGCAGGGACATCTCTTGCTGGGTCTGGTTGCTCCAAGCCCCGTCCAAGCTGGCTTGAGCACCTCCAGGAATGGGGCAGCCACCACTGCTCTGGGCCAGCCGCCTCCCCCTACAACTTGCCCCACCAGCGCCTGCCCTCCGTGCTGAGCTGACCTCGCCTCACGACACAACCCGAACCCGCCTCCGCCGTGCCAGGAGCCACGCAAGAAAAGTTCTAACAGTGCAAACGGCGTGGCCAGAGGACCAGGGCACCCCCCGCCACGGCGACTGGGCCCTGTACTCGAGCACCGGGCAGGGGCACCGAGACCTGCTCACCGCGCCCGCGCAGAGGCACCGGGTCCTGCTCATCAGAAGGCCCTGCCGGTGCCGCCGGGCCGGTGCAGCCACGCCGGTGCCACCCCTCCGGCTTTCCCGTTGCCTGCGAGCAGCAGCCACCCTCGGTGGGCCCGAGACCGAACGGCAGCGGGGCCTCGGCGCTCACCTGCGGGCGGGAGGCACGGCAAAGGCCCGACCCGCGCTCAGCGCCGCCTTCGCAGCCGCCACCTCTCGTTCCGCTCCGCCGGAAGAGCCGAGTGTCACTTCCGGTCAGCCGGGCGCCGCGAACCCACCCTCTCAGGATTGCGCATGCGCGCCGAGAGCTTGCGCCTCGGGTTACACGCACCCCCGGGTTAGAGCCGGAGACCGCGCCCCACTCCCCAAACTACGCATGCGCAGAAAAGCCCCCGCCTCCGGTAACCCGTGTAACCCGCGCCCCTTCGCCTCTGATTGGCTCCTTCTTTCCTCCGGCTGGCCGCTGAGCGCATGCGCGCGATGTGCTCACGCCTTCTGCCCTCCGATTGGCTGCCGCGCACCGCGCCCTCGCGGCTGAGCCCACCCCGCCATAGAGCCCTGCGCACGCGCAGATCGCGCCCTCACGCCCCGCCCAGCTCGGCGCATGCGCAAATCCTCAACGCCCACCCTTGCGCATGCGCAGGGCGCCCCTCCCGCGGCCGCCGCGGCCCTCTGCGCATGCGCAGAGCGCGCGCTCGCGGGAGGCGGCCGGTTGAGCTTGTGGCGGCCGCCCTGGCGCCGCCGCTGGCCGCCCAGGCGATGCAGCCGACCCCGGGGCGCGGGCGGGCGGCGGCGCTGCTGCCATTGGGGGGGCGGCGCGGCGGCCTGGCCTGGGGGGGGGAGGCGGAGGAGGAGGAGGACGACGACGACGACGACGACGATGACGACGACGACGACGACGATGAGGACGAGGACATGGAAGGGGGGGATGAGGAGGAGGAGGAAGAGGAGTCTTCGTCCCCCGCGCCGCAGTTCGGTCTGCTGCCGCCCGGGCTGCTCGCCCGCCTGCGCGACCGCGACTACCGTTGCCGCGTGGGCGCCGCGGAGGAGCTGAAGCGGGCGGTGGGGGACGCCAGCCCGGGCGCCGTGCGCTCGCTGCCCGCGCCGAGCCTGCGGGGGCTGCTGGCGCTGCTGCGCGGGCTGCTGCGCGACCCCAACTTCACGGTGGTGCTGGGGGCGCTGGAGGCCGCCCGGCTGCTCGCCCTGCGCCTCGGGCCCCGCGCCCGCGCCCTGCTGGGCCCGCTGGTGGCCGCCGCCGTGCCGGCCCTGGCCGACGGGAAGGCGGCCGTGAGGCGGGAGGGCGGGCGGCTGCTGCTGCGGGTGATGGAGGCGGCCGGGCCGCGGCGGGTGCTGCCGCTGCTCCTGCGGCCCGAGCTCCTGCGGCACGGCGGCTCCCGGCTCCGCCAGGAGGTGGTTAACCTCTGCATCGTGGCCCTGCTCACCTACCCGGCCCGGGAGCTCGACCTGGCCGAGCTCGCCTCCGCCCTGGCACCGGCGCTGGCGGACGGTAACCGCCGCGTCCGGCACGCCGCGATGGAAGCGTTCGCCGTGCTGGGCGCTTCTGTGGGAGACGCCAGCCTGCTCCTCGAGGCCGTGGGCACCGTGGAGCGGGAGGAGAACAGGGAAGGCGTCCTGCGGGCGGTGCGAGCCAGGCTGGCCAGGAAGAGCTTGCCGAAGCTGGCGGGTGACGGGGTGGTGGAGTACGCTGTGCCCCTGCCCTCAGGTCACAGCGGGCGCCCCTGCGTAACACCCGGAGCAGACACGGACTGGCTGTGGATGGGCAGCAGGACTCGCAGCGCCCATGGCTCCTGCGGTTGTCACGCGAGGGATGGCGCTCTGCAAAACGCTGGCTCACACGGCACCTGTGCCAACCGAGGAATAAGTCCCAGAAAAGCCCTGAGTGCGTATAAAGGGAAAACCAAACTGCCTTGGGAAAGCGAGCGTGCTGGAGAGAGGGAAGGCGGTTTGGGAGTCAAGATGCCTTTCCCGAAGGCTGCGGAGAAGGTATGTGCTTGTAGCGTACTGGGTTTATTTACTCTGAGGGACGAAATGAGGCTCTGAGCGATCTGATTGAGTTGAAAATGTCCCTGCTTCTGCAGGGCAGTTGGACTGGATGAGCTTTAAAGGTCTCTTCCCACCCAAACCGAAGATTTTGTGCCCCAAATCCAGATCTGTGGCTCGTCCAAGATTTATTAATCATAAGATGTTCCCGAAGTGTGGTTAATACTGCTGGTGTTTTATGTGCAAGGATTTCTGTGCAGACATGGATCTGGGAAGGCAAAGCTGAAAACTTCTTTTTAGGTTTGACATTGGTGAGGAGCTGGACAAGGTGTCACATAGAAAGACTTTGGGTTTTAGCGTCAGGGAGGCTTTTCTTGCATCCAGCCCCAGGGACCGGTCGCTGCCAGCTGCTGACTGGAGCCTAGGGAGTAAGTACAGGAATGGGGAAGCTGCTTCCGTGCTTGTTTGTTTGTGTTTGAGAGTACCTGGCTGGTTGCAGACAGAGCTCCAGATCGTGGCTGAGCTCTTTGAAGTACACGTACCTGCCATGAATCCAGAGGGTTGTCGTGTGTCCACGGGGCTCTGGTTCCTCAGTCTGATCTGGCTGGGAAACAGGTGGGTCAGGCTGACACAGCAGAGGGTTGGTGTTACTGGTCCCTGACTGGGTGGGCGCTGCAGAGGGAGGGGGCCTTGGAAACATTATTCAGGTTCCTGTGGCTTTGCTCTTGGATGTTTCTTTGAGCTTCTCGCTACAAGAAAGACATGAAGGCACTTGAGTGCATGCAGAGAAAGGGAACGCAGCTGGTGAAGGGGCTGGAGAACAAGGGTTATGACAGGCGGCTGAGGGGCCTGGGGCTGTTTAGCCTGGAGAAAAGGAGGCTGAGGGGAAACCTCATCACTGTCTCCAGCTCCCTGAAAGGAGGTTGTGATGAGGTGGGTGTTGGTCTCTTGTCCCAGGCAATCGGATGAGAGAAAATGGCCTCAAGTTGCAGCAGGGCAGGTTCAGATTGGACATCAGGAAAGATTTCTTGGAAAGGATTCTCTGGCCCTGGCAGCGGCTGCCCAGGGAGGTGTTGGAGTCCCTGGAGGGATTTAAAAGACAGGTAGACGAGGTGCTGGGGGATCTGGTTTAGTAGTGGGCAGGGACGGATGAGCTTGATGATCTCAAAGGTGTTTTCCAACCAAATGATTCAATGATTCTATGCTATCTGTGTGGTCAGGACCTGGATGTGTATCTGCACCGTAAAGTTTCTGCTTTGGGGTTCTGTTTGTTGGTTTTTAACTGGACGATTTAATTTATCATAACTCTGTCTCTGGTGAGCAAGTTGAAGTGAGCAGATCCCTTTAGAAAACTACAAGCTGTATGGAACAGACCGCCTCGCTACCACGTTTGCGTAGTCGGAATTTAATGCTTGGTTGCTTAGTAACTTGTTCCTGTGTTGGATGAGCCTGTGAGCAGTGCTGCTTTGTGAGGGCTGGCTCTGCGTGAAGTCTCTGAATTAAAATCAACCTGATTTAACACTATTGTGGTGTAAAACCCATGCAGTCATGCATGCACATATGTGCATGCGAGCTGTGTCCTTCGTCGGTGTCGCTATTGCTGTTCTTCAGACTCCGAGAGAGATCTGTGTCACCTTGAGCTGTTGAATCAGGCAGCCAAGTTCCCTTGGGCTGCCTACAAAGCAAACAGGGTCTGGGCAACAAGGTAGGTAGGAAATGCCTCTAGAACATGGAGGTTTTTCTATTTGAAAAAGCTTTTTGGTATTAACTCATACAGCTGGTGGAAATAACAGTTAATTGCCAGCATTCCCTAGGCGAGTTGGGCCGAGTTCTGCACTGCTGGCTGCGTTGGTGTTTTTTCTGGAGGCTGCGAACTAGCAGCAAGCCAGCACACGCCCCAGCGCCTGCCTGCTGCCTGGGAGGGTGAAAGGGCCTCCGCCGGGGCAGCGTCACGGTCAGGAGCTGTGGAAATGGGTCCTGGGTTTGCTTCTGACCTATTTTACATGTGGTTGTGTTTAAATTGGGAGAAGTGCCCAAAGTGTAAAATCCCGGAGACAAAGCAATTGATTTGTGGTTTTGGTGATTGCTGAAGCAGCCCTGTTGCCAGTGGAGGAGGAGTCTGTGCAGTAGGTGGAGTGAAGAGAGCTGTGTTGGTGGTCAAGGACCCAACGCACCATGAGATTAGTGCTTTATTGATGAGTCTTGTTGGCTGCAGCCATATTTCCTCTAGTAGAAGTTTAGCATCCTGGTCATAGTCTGATCCTGCTGTCATGTGCGTCTGAGTGAACTGTGAACTCTCCAGGGCTGGGAACATCTCCTTTCCTGCCTTTATGATTTCTGGAGTGATATTTGCTGGCTTTTTTTGGTGCTTTTCTGTAACCTCCGTGCCATGAAGGTGCTGTTTACTCCATGTCGGCTTTGTACCTTCAGTACCAGGGGGTGAATGGCATTTTCACTTCCGGACGCTGGGACGAGTAAACTTGGACAGTGTTCCTGTGCCCCAGGACATTCCTTGTTGACTGAAGGGGATTGCCATGAGTGGTGGAGATAAAGCTCTTTTCCTTGAGGCACTTAGCAATTGGCATGAGGGGGAGAGGAAAAGTTCACGCTGTGTCCCTTCCTGGCTACTTTCAGTGAGATATCACGCGTCAAATCAGGGCAGTCAGCTCATTCATGGGAATGTAATAAATTAATTAGTAATTCAGACATTCCTTTGGCGTGGATTTGCTTACAGATTAACTTTTGGAGGCATTCTGTGGCATAAAGGATGCGTGGCATTGGCTTAATGTTTAAAGTGGTGCTTCTGCTGGTATTTTGAGGTCATGTTACACAGTGCTGTTCAAGGCCGTGTCTAGACTTTACTATCAGATAAGATGTGAAGTGAAACCTGTGTAAGTTAATGTGTGCTAAGAATGTAGTGTAGATAAAGCACGCTGCCCTCGGGGGCCTTGGCTGTCCATAAATTGGATTCTTATTGGGTTTGTGTTAGACTGTGATTATCTTCAGCCTCACAAACCCCTTCCAGTATCTCCAACTGCTGCCACCTCAACTTCCGGAGGATAAGAATGTTCTCCCAGCAGTGATGACAGAAGTAGCTGTGGTGGAAAGGTAAAGGCTGCGGGGCTTTTCTCAGGAACCTGTGCCAGAGAGGGCCAGCAACAGCCCAGGAAGGAGTCCATGGTCACCTGAGGAGTCGCCCTGCCCCGATGGTAGGGCTAGCTTGGGATAACTCAGGCAGACACGGAGTTTTGATGCAGGTGGCTTGGGATAACTCAGGCAGACACGGAGTTTTGTTGCGGGTGGCTTGGGATAACTCAGGCAGACACGGAGTTTTGATGCGGGTGGCTTGGGATAACTCAGGCAGACACGGAGTTTTGATGCGGGTGGCTTGGGATAACTCAGGCAGACACGGAGTTTTGATGCAGGTGGCTTGGGATAACTCAGGCAGACACGGAGTTTTGATGCGGCTGGCTTGGGATAACTCAGGCAGACACAGAGTTTTGTTGGAAGGGAGCCAGCCCAGTGATACAACTCAGCAGCGTTCTGCCTTGGGGTACACTTGGGGTGGCTGCTGGGGGCCACACACACACTCCTTAGAGAATCATAGAATGACCAGGTTGGAAGAGACCCACTGGATCATCGAGTCCAACCATTCCTATCAAACACTAAATCATGCCCCTCAGCACCTTGTCCACCCGTGCCTTAAACACCTCCAGGGAAGGTGACTCAACCACCTCCCTGGGCAGCCTGTTAAGGAAGCCATTAAATAAAATGTTTATAACCAGGCGTTTACACTGAGCAGTTTTCCATTTGGAAGCACATCCTTAGAGGAGCCTCATAACAGCATCCGAGGAATGCTCTGTTTGCTGGAGATGGGAAATATTGGCAGCACAAGGTGGTAATGAAGTGTGTAGCCCATGAACATTTCCTATTTTCCTTCAGTGACATCTCATCCTGCACTGGCAGAGCCAGGCTCCCCGTGTTCACTGTGCTGCCTGTTGATCTGATGGATAAAGTTGCCTGAAGTTGCCAAAGGGAGTGCGCTCTTTCTGGAAACGCTGTCTGCTCCCGCTTCTTGGGCTTAGCCTCAGAAAGTGTAAACCATTCCAGTGTGAACCAAAGCAGATCCTATTTGGAAATACGTGTTCATGTTGTTTTCTTTGAGACTTTACACGAACTGGTGCCTGCTCTTTGGGTGCTGATTTTAAGTAGTGGAACTTGGCCTGCTGTGCCCAAACACGTGGTGTTTTCCAGTGGTTTCCTAGCTTGTGCTGTGTTTGAGAGATCACCTGAGAGTTTAAGAATATGACAGTAGCAATCCCGTGTTTCTTCTTAACTCTAATCTTCTGTAGCTCCTGTTTGAGTAAATGTCAGAACAGAACTGTTCTCTGCACTTTGGGGTACAAAACCGCTTTCTAAATGTCACCTACAGTGCTTGCTGGCTCCTCTGTGCTGCTGAGAGCACAAGGAGCATGCTGGGTGGCACCAAACCAGCTAATGATGTGCTCAGGAGGTCCTTGCTGATCTTTTGGTAGCTAAACTCTCCCGTGTTTCTCTGGAAAATGGAGCATACTGTCTGTGAAACATCCCATGCCTCTGATTTTTGCAGAGGGAGCTCTGGTTCCTCCCCTGTGGAGCGCACGCAGCGTGAGTGGCTGCTCTGCTGGAAGCAGTGCCATTTGCAGGGGGGAGCAGGGGCATTTGGACATTCCACTGACGTTTTAAGCCATGTTACATGAACTACAGGCAATTTCTGTAACTGCTCCGTTTACAGGCTCACCTGATAACTAGAGAACTGAATCGCTGGGCTTTGTGAAGACCTCAGTGAGTGTTCAAATGATCTCTGAAATGAGCCGTATGAAACAAATAGTTTTTTGCAGCGGTAGTGAGGGTTGAAGTGACACAGAGGCTGACCTGTCTGTGAGATAGAGCTGTGCTTTCATCGTTGAGGTGTTGGTCCCTGAGATGTGAGCTGTGGATTTTGTAGAGGCTGGGAGAGTGCTTTGGGGAGACAGCACGATGCACTTGGGCTATCGCTGATCTCTTCGCTGGGAGTGCGTGGTTGAGAGCTGCGGGGCATTTGGTGAAGAGGACCTTTGGTTTTGCCCAGTGCTGTGGCTTGGATGTGTTTTCCAGGGATGGGTCACTCACTGGGGCTTTGATATCCAGGTCAATATTTCTTATGGTAGGTGGATTCAAACATTTTCCCACATCAAATTGGGAATTTAAATGAACCTGAAACTTCTTAGAAATCCCTGGGCCAGGATCTGTCATCTGCCTCAGTGAAAATCAGGCAGCTTGAGGTTTGCCTATGCTTGGCAACTTTATAATTGCCGTAATTATAATTTGCATAGAATCATAGAATAGTTTGGGTTGGAAAGGACCCTAAAGATCATCTCATTCCAACCCCCCTGCCATGGGCAGGGACACATCCCACTAGATCAGGCTAGCATACCAGAAAGCAGGCAGGTTTTATCCCGTAGCTGGGTTTGGAACACCTGAGCAAAACTGTACAACCTCATCAGCGTGGTGCAATTTGCTCCTTCTGCACATACGGTTTTGATGGTGCAGAAAAACAGGATGTAAGACAATTAACTCATTTATTTATGGACTGAAAGATTGAAAACAATGTTTTCTAGCCGGCTGATCACAGCAACGGAAATGCTGAGTCCTCATCTCTTTTATCCTGACATGCACTGACCTGGAACAAACTGCTTCCCCATTTGGCCACTGTTCTTTCTCTCATTTGTGGAGTAAATCTGGCGTCACTCAGGGTACCTAGGTTGGGCAGAGCTGGCACTGCTGCTTTGGACTCTGTTTCTCCTTGGTGGTGTTAAAACCTTCTCTTCTTCCTGCTCTCTTCCTTCGTTGAGCTTTCTTTGTGGATGTACATGTGATGAATGTGTTTGTTTCTGTGAGTGAAAGGCAGGGTCCGTGTATGTGCTGTCTTGCTTTTTGTCATTTTAAGTGATAGGGAAGAAGGTTAGTTTGTATTCTGAGCAACCTGACTGCGTTGGAGACATCCCTGCTTACTGCAGAGAGTGGCGAACTGGATGGCTTTAAGGGTCCTTTCCAACCCAAACCATTCTGTGATTCTATGGTTCTGTTGAAAACCTTTATTTAATGTCACACTTGTCTTCCTAAACACATCAACAGTGGTTTGAGTGGCTTTACTGTAGAGACAGACAAGTCTCTACAGACCCCAGACAGACTCATCAGGGCTGTGGTGGCATCTGGAGGGCAACGTTGCAGTTGGACTCGATCATCTTTTCCAAGCTAAACGGTTCTGTGATTCTGTCATGTGAGTGATTCTATTAGTACAGAAAGGTTTGTGCTTTCCCTTCACACTCATGAATTTCTCTTTATTTTCTTTTTTCCCTGCAGCTCTCCGCATCCAATGATTTTCTCCATTCTCCAAAGTTAAGGCCCTCCCAAGGAGTACCAGCCAGCGATGAGTTACTTTTCAGTCAAAAAAGAGCTTCAAGGAATCTATTTCAGAGTAGCATAGATTTTAACTCTGAGCGTTCTTCGGTTTGTGTTGGTGAGTATGGACAGAGAAAGGTGTCTGACCTACTGTGTGCAGAAGTGGCTTACGAGAGCTTAAGCGTAGTTTTGTAGCTTTATTAGCATGGTTTATCGTTTCTTGATTATTTGTTTTGTTCTTTATTTTCATTTACTACAAGTAATTGAGTCCTGGGCTGAAGGGAGTGGCAGTGATCCCATCCTGGCTCCCGGAGGAGTGTATTCCATCTTGGATCCTAGGCCACTGTTCTCCAGTTCTGCTGCACGCACACAGATTTAGACAGATCCAGAAGCATTTCTAGATCAGACAGCAAGACCAAAATGAGATGGTGTGGTTATATGAACAGATGTGTCGAACAAAAGGGCTTGGGCTTGGGATACCCCTGAAATCCGGAGCTCCTGCAGGGTTAGCAAGGAATATCATGGAGATCAGCAGGAGAGTAATTCAGCCGACATTCTTTCACTCCAAAATACAAAATAAATTGCAGGTAAAGCAGTAAATCAGAAGGAGACATGGAATTTTGCTGAGTTTTGAGCAGGCATATGGTATTGGCTGGAACAGCACTTGCCACCGTAATGGGTGCGCTGCCCAGAGTTGGCGATAGTGAATGAGATGCTGTCATGAATGCGTTCTGGGAAGGCCGCGTGTGTGTGTGATGGGCTGTTCAGGAGAGCAGATCAGGGCCTATCTGTTCTAGCTCTGCCCATTTCTCCTTGTGCTGTGTGTCAGCAGCCAGGGTACAAAGCTGTCTGAAGAGAGAGCTTTAAAGAGTTTTAAAAATGGAAACCGGCATAGTATTACAAACCAGGTAGGTGGAGGATTGTAGGTAGAGAGCCAGGCTTAATTTACGCTAGAATGTGGAGTATTTGTGTTTTAATAGCCGAAAGGCATGTGAAAGAGCGGGCAAGACCAGACCTGTGCTGTTCTCTCCTCTTGGCAGCAGGCGATGTTCTCAGCCTTGTCCAAGCAGCACTGACGTGTGTGGCATGCAAAGCTGCCTTGCTGCTCTGCTGAGAGAGACATCACTAAAGAAACTTGCTGCTTTTGAGGGTTTTAAGGTGCTGGCTCCCCATTATTGCCATATATTCAGAGAGAGGATCGTTCAGGGTTTTTCTTTTGCCCCCCTACAATTATCAGTTGGGAAAGCACCCTGAAGAACAGCCAGCTGGTTTTCCTCTTTGTGCTTTTGAACTGTGTTAAGAGGTTGCTTAGGAACTTATGAATTAAAATACTTTCAAAGTTGTTATATTTTACACTGAAAGTGAGCCAGAGACTCAGTTCACAAAATACTATTGCATATTTTTTGCTGAGTACCATTCACATTAAGTATTTATCTCGTTGTTTGTGTTTTTCTTTTGGAAGGTGCTATGGGCTCTCATGAGCCCCAGATTTCAGGGAAATGTGGAATGCTTGGATGCGCACAGACACGTGGGAAGAGCGGCAGTGTGGGTTCTGATTTACAGTTGTTGGGATTAAATAGCTGTCAGCAGGACAAAGGTACGTGGATTCAAACTGTACTATGAGCGAGTGCACGATACATTGGAAAGGGCTGTCTGTTTTGGTGCTGCCTTAAGAAACAAAAACTGTTATTAAGCCATTGTTCAGTCGCTGTTCAGGGGTATTTGTGCCTCCGCCTGTGCAGCGCTTTCATCTGCGGTTATTGATTTGCAGCCCATGCCTTTGGATTCTTACTGCACCAGGGCACTGTATGAAAAGCGGTGCTGAAACAGCCTGTGGACTCTCCTTGAAAAATGGATTTTGAGAATTCTTTTCAGGGCGTGGGGTTGACTGGTCCGGCCTGCTCAAAAGCGGGGCCAGGGCTTGGGTTGAGTCCATCTTAGCCCTTGAGTTGAGATAAATCGTGACCTGTGACACATAGAAACTTGTCTGTTCATCAGTAGTAGTGATAACAAAGATGCCAGATGAACACCCAGCAAGGGAATAAACCCGCTGTCCAGAGGAACAGATGGCAGTGGTACTGTGTCTGTCAGGAGTGCTGCTTCAAGAGGTCCAGATGTGTGAGATAAAGCTGGCGGCCACCTTGGAAGATACATGTGAGCTTTGTGGACTTCTAGCTGCTGTTGGTTTATAGATACAGGGTTTTTCTTACGGCTGTGGGAAGAAAGGAGATGTTTCCTCTTTGTTTTTTGCCACCCTAACTCCATGTTCAGCAGTCTTAGCCTCAGCCTTGAGAAAGCCGTCGGGTGCTTTGCCCCTGCTTGCTGATTTGTTTCTCTGCAAACAGTTTCTGTGCCAGGTACTATTGTTACCTGAACCTTTCTCCATAGTACAACCCACACCCGATTTAGTTGTCTCAGTTTTGCTGCCCCGGGATACCCGGGGAGCACTGGGATGCTGCAGCCTCGGGAAGCAGCAGGAGCAGAAGATGAAGCCCTTGGAGCAATCTGATTTGTAAAGGGACTTTTTAGACCATAACTAAAGACACCGTTGGAAGGTTTCTTTGGAGTGACACGTAAGAGCAGTCAGTTCTCTGCACCTGACTCATGTTGTCACTTGTTCTTTCTCCTGGGCTGTGTTTTCCCACTCTCCCATCTGTGCCAGTGGGGCTGTTCCCAGTGAGGTGGCCCAGCATGCAGTGATCCTTCCAGGTGCTGCCAGGAACTCTGATCAAAACTGTCCTCTTCTTCACTCGCATGGTAGAAAGCCTGAATGCGTGCAGAGAAAAGCGCAGCTTTTCCTGGGAAATAATTCAACAGTTTCATTCCAACCACCCTGCCCTCACCTCTCCATTTCTGACCTCCACGCTTCTGGGAAGAAATGATGTGTGGGTTTGGTTTTGATTTTTTTTTAAAGGAAGTAGAATTTATAATATTTATGCCTTATTTGTACTCATATCCCTGAGTTCTGAGGGTGGTGTTAGCAAATTTTATGCTGTGAAGGCTTGGAATACATGGCAGCAAGTGATGGAACCACGTTCAATCTGCTTATGCACTTCAGAACACGACTGCGAAACAACTTAGGTTTAAACTTATTTGACCAAATGCAGAAAAAGGAAACTGATATTGTGAGGGACAATGCAATTCAAGAGGATGGCAGCTAATTTGTCTCTGCTTGGGTAAAACACTGACTGTCAGTGTTGGCTGTCTAGAGGGTGTGTTATTTCACTGTAAGTTATTACAATAAGAGCTGTCAGAGAGGCTCATCCCCCACAAATGCTGATCTCTCTCTCTCTCTCTTTGCTCAGTTTGTGCCAGCCTAAACTTTCCCAGCAAGATCCAGAGAGGTTTTTGCAATCAGGCAGAGCATCCGATGTCCTTCCAAGGTTCCACCGCAAGCCAGGGCGCCTTCATCCTGCCGTCAAACCCCCTGTCCTCGCCCAGGAACAGCCCGAAGCACGGCTCCTTGCCAGCAGACTCCCCAAGGAAGTCAGGAGAGAACGCCCTGAGCTTCTCGAGCTCCAGGCCTCTGAAGAGCTTCGGAGAGCTGCCTAAGGCCAGCTCACAGCCACAGCTGCTCAGTCCGCAGTTGGGAGGCAACATAGGTAGGAAAGCTTTCTGTGTAACGAACACAGATTTGGGGTTTGCGTTCTGAAGGACTTAAAGCTGTGCTCAGAAAATGTCCTTGAAATGCCTTCACAACAGTGCATGGAATGGGATTTGACACTCTGCTCGTTGTACAAGGAGCTTTCTGGCGTGAGACAGAAATGAGACCTGAGGATTGTCCTGGTGAGGGCTGTGATCCTGCCACCCCTCCCAAGCACCGACATCTGCTTGTTCCTTCTTCAGGGGCTATTCTGCAGGACAAACGCTTCCCGTTGCAGCTGAAGCCCACGGTGGTGAGACGCCCAGCCTCACGCCATGGCCTCAACGGGACCAGACCCGTCCCTCCCATTCCCCGCCTGGCCAGCCCGCTGCCCGACAGGATCGAGTTAAACCTGACCAAGGAGAGAACCGAGGAGTGTGAGGAGACGTGGCTGAAGGAGGCGGGTAGGAGACTTGCAGCTGATCTCTCAGACCTAAAAGTGGATGATGAGGAAGTGGACCAAGAAGAGGTTGGTTTCAATACAACAAAAGATGCTTCTAATGGTTGTTTTATTGTACGCTTTTTTTTAATTCTAAACAAGAGCCAGAAAATAATGTTTCTGACTTAACTTTTATGACGCAGCCATCAGTGCAGCACGTTGCAATGAGATAATAGAATCATAGAATCACCAGGTTGGAAAAGACTCACCAGATCATCGAGTCCAACCATTCCTATCAATCACTAAACCATGCCCCTCAGCACCTCAAGAGATGCTGTTTGGTGTCTGACAGAAGCTCAGTAAAACAATAAATACCAATGTTGAAGCCCACTTCTCATGTTTGCTCCAGACATCTGAATATCCCTTGTTTCTCAGAGCCAAAGCCATAATGCTTTCAGTTATCCTAGTACTGAGGCAGAAGTGCAGGCCTTGTACAGCTTCTGTTCTCATTAGTTTGATGTTGTTTTAAATTTCATTCCAGATTTAAGTAATAATCATAGAACCACAGAATGGTTTGGGTTGGAAGAGACCTTAAAGCAGTTGCTCTCAGATGTCATGGCTTTGCCGTACTATCTTTACTTTCCACCCTCTGGTCACTGCTGAAAGCAGTTTTGGTTCTGAGCAGATAGGGGAAAGCTTTTTTTCCATCAAGTGTATGTTCAGTGATAAGAGGAGCAAATGTGCAGCAGAGCTCTGTCCTTTCTGGTTTCCCTTCTTGTTTGCAAAGATGCTCTGCTCACCAGGCACAGATTTCAGGCCCGCATGTTCACATTGCTGCTTGCAAAAAGCCTGTGTGCATTTCCAGCCACACACACTTTCCTTACTCTGTTAAAGCAGGTAAGAGCAGTGGATGCGTTTCTGCAGGAATTTGTTCCTGTTTTTTGCAAAATAAAGCTGGGATCTGGTGTCAGGGGAATTCACATTTAACAGCATAAAAGGGATTATAATGTATAACTTATGTAAATGTATAGTCACAGTGCCCAGCAGAGCCATGAGCTGAGCTCCCATGCACTGAACTCTCAGAAACATACTTTTTTTTGCCTAAAAAAGTGGTTTTCCTCAAGTGAGTAAACCTTTTACTTTTGTTTTCTGTCCTGTTCAGATGCAAAACTCACTGAGATCTATCCGAAGCAGTGCAGCCAAGAAGAGGGCGAAGCTAAGCAGCAGCATCTTGGATCTTGAAAGTCCCAATTCAACTCTCAAACTTGATCTCTCAGCAGAGTCCCCCTTGCATGCTTCCTCCTTGAGCGCAGGCTCCTGCAGCAAAAGCAGCTTGTACAGCCAGGAGTCGCTGACTTCCCCTGAGTCCTCAGTGCCCCAACGGAGGAGGATAAGGTGAGTGGAGCTCATCTAGTGATGCTGCTTTGAGATCCTCACACGGTCTTTGCTGCCATTGGTTCAGAGGCTGATATCTCTAATGTGCTTTTTATGCAAAACTGTTTTGCTTTATAACTTGGAGTTTATGCATGTATCATTCTCCCATCTAAAAGTCCATCGGTCTATACAATAGCTGCCTAATTATTCTAGTTAGTGCTGGCTTTTAATGTGGAAGTGTTTTGCGGTGCAGCCATAGCAACACCGTACTATGAAGTGGCAGTAAATATTTCATTAGGAGCTCCACCTGCCAGAGAAGGTGTGCAAACCACAGCCTGCACCAAGAGGTGAGGAGGGAAATGAGTGAAGAGGAAGGAGAGGGTTTGCTTATTATAGCCTCAAAGTTCAAGAAGGAACAGGTTGGTTTTGTGATAATAGGAGGACAGCGGAGATGCTTCTCATTGCAGGTCTTGAGCTGTTCCAATTTTAGTCTTGACAAACCATAGTGAATTCAAAATGCCTTCACAGAGCTCTTCTAGAAAGAAATTGTGGGATGACGCAAGAAAGCCAACAGCATCCTGGCCTGCATCAGGAGTGGGGTGGCCAGCTTGGCGCTGGTGAGGCTGCATCTTGAATCCTGGGTTCAGTTTTGGGCCCCTCACTCCAAGAAAGACATTGAGGAGCTGAAGCATGTGTAGAGAAGGGAGAAGGGAGCTGGGGAAAGGTTTAGAGCACAAGTCTTATGAGGGGTGGCTAAGAGACCTGGGGCTGTTCAGCCTGGAGAAACAGAGGCTGAGGGGAGATGTCATTGCTCTGAACTGCCTGAAAGGAGATTGTAGCGAGGTGGGGGTTGTTCTGTTTTCCCTGGGAGCCAGTGACAGGACAAGAGGAAATGGCCTCAAGATGTGCCAGGGGAGGTTTCGATTGGATGTTAGGAGATGTTTAACGGTTCAGGGCTCTGTGCAGTCATTTCTAGTATCCCAGCGCACCATTTGAAAAATAAGTTCTGAGGCTGTCTGGTGAGGGTGTGTGTTCTGGCCACCCAGCTGGGCTCAGCTTATCTCTGGAGGTGGAAGGCTGGCAGATTTTGTCACTGCATTTGGCATTATTTGCCAGGTCAGACCCAGCAGCATCAGTCTCCTGGCCAAACAAATCCTTAGCTTTGTGAACGTGCACTAGATTTAGTCCTAGTGTGAAGTTTACCCTCTTTATGTTCTTATTCCTAAGGGACTGGCTCATCAAATCATTTTAGCTGCATTCCTATCCTTTTCCTGCTCAGTGTGGACAGCGCAGAACTCTGGTGGAAGCATCTGTTCACCAAATGCCCTGAGGAGGAGGAACTGAATCTGTTGATGTCTTTGCTGCACAGTGTTGTTTCACTGGGCTCTGACAAGTGTGTGGAATTGTACCTATGAACATGTGTTTTATGTTCTACAGGCCAGAGAGCTTTCCACTACTTGGCAGCAAACTGCAGCCTGCAGGAGTATCGCCAGCAAAAAACAGAGACCCCGGAGTGGCAGAAGACGGCGCCAACACAGGTATCTTGTGGTGCTTGTCAATATTTACCTTGCTTCACTGATGTAACCGAACTGTCATTGGATGTGTCTGTTCTCGTTCAATGAGCTCATGTCCCATCAGCGCTGAAAAAAAAGGCAATTGCTAAGCACTTTGGTGAAGCTGAGGTTATCCTGTGGTGCTCTGGCTGAGAAGGGACTCGAGGGTTTCTGATGTTCTGTGCCAGGATAAAATGAGTTCATGCACATGTCACATGTGAGTGTGTGCACTTCAAAACTCAGTGCAGTGTGGGGTGAAGATTCATTGGACTCCAGCTGGGTGAGAGTAGGAGGGTCAAAATTTTGTAAGTAGTTCATTTCTGTTCTCTGGTTCCTCCTTCAGCTTTCTTCTTCTTTTAAAAAGTTTAACACTTTTGCTCTTTTCTTTTCAGAAATTCCTTCATCCCTTCCCTGGCATTAACTTGCTAATTGAGCTCAGATTGCATCAGCTGTTTCTCCAAGGTGGATTTTATCCGTGTCTCTTAGCTTTGTTACGATAGAGCTCAGCTCTTGGACATTTTTTTAGTTCCCAAATTCCTTTTGTGACTTGTAGATTTGTGCAGGTTGTAGTTGTTGACACCCTCAAAGCCTGGTGCCTGCTGCCTGGGCCGTGTCAGATCGCAGAGGGTGCTGCTGTACCAACATCAGTGGTTAATGGGTCAGTCCTGACGTGTGAGGTCTCAGTGCTGATGTAAGAAACGCCACAAGAAATAGACTTCACAGGGACAGTGCGGAAATTCATGCTTAAGGAGTTGTTGAACATAAGGGCCTCTGACCCTGTAGTAATTTTCTAGAGCACCTCATGCAGCCAGATCTTAGGGCACCGTCCATGGTGTTCCTTGCTGGAAGGGCCTCCCCATCTCAAGAACCCCACAGGAAAACATTCCCTTTGGTCTCCATCCCCTGGCAGAAAAACACAGCGTGCTCTGATATAATTTCTCAGCTGCAGAGGAGAACCCAAGGAACCTTTTTCAGGACATTGGTACGGCTCTTGGTCTCACGTGGGCTGGGTTCATGGTGATGGCCACCAGTGCAGGATCTCAAGAGTTCAGGGCAAGGGCAGGTGGGAGGAGATGCCAGTGCTGTCAGGACGATGGCAGAGGGGAGCAGGAACGCTGCCAGGTGCCTCTCGTGGCCTGGGTTGCTCTAGGTGGTGGGATCACCAGAATTGTCTCAGCCAGTCGCTGTGGTTGTGCCTGCCTGTCCCTTCCATTACATGCGGGGTATTTCCATGGAATGCGTGGAACGAGTAGTGAGAGCTCAAGTGAAAATACTTCTGTCTTATTAGGTATTTTTACTTTAAAGGGGCATTTGAAAAAGCAGAAGTGATCCTTTCAAGGGTTCCTGAAGTAATTAATGATGTTCGGTTTGGTTTTCATAACATGAACTTAAATATACTGAGAATGCTTTGCAGGCATTAAAATGCTCGGTTTCTGTTGTCTGTAATTATAACATAGAAATGTGTTTTATAGCTTATAGGGTACATAGAAAGATTTCTTGTGTTTTAACTAGTATTTCACTATTTTCTCCTAGCTGATATATGACTTAATATGACTTTTATCGCTGAATTACTCAGTATTCAGTTGGTCATATTTAAAAGGCTTCAAAAACTAATTTAAGTTTTGAGTTAGTTTTTCAGCCTGGGCTCATCTGTAGGTGAAAAATGAGCAGAGTCTGAGCATCTTGTTGAAATGCTCAAATTTCAGTAGGCAAAAATGATCATCCTATGTAAGTGAAACAATCTGAGGGGCTTTGAAAATGTACCTGTTTGAGAATCCTGTTCTATGCAGGAGAAAATAAATCTAATGTTGTTTGATATGTGATTTTCTTTCTCTTACCTGGCCAGTGTTTGATGATGAGGGGACTTCTGACGTTAGCACAGTCGGCCAGCGTCTGAACTGTGACAGCAGGTGTGGAGATGATGAGAACAAGAAGCAAGAAGTGTCACCTACTGTTTTAAACATGGAACATGAAAAAAGTTATAAGCATTCAAAAGGTTTGTGAATTTGCTACATTGATGTTCGGCTGAGTTCTCATTTAGGGCAAGAACTGAGGCTGTGTGAAGTCCGTGATGTATATTGGCTGATTTTCATTGTTTTTAAGGTCCTGGAGAGTCGACGTCTGTTTTTTCACAGGGCAATAATCTGGATTTCATTTCTCCAAACATCCTGTCCAAACATGCAGTTGTGATTGTTGGTAAAGACCCCAAAATATCTCCTGTGTCTGATCATGGAGCACCTCCTGTACAAGAGCAGGCTGAGAGAGCTGGGGTTGTTCACCCTGAAGAAGAGAAGGCTGCCGGGAGACCTTAGAGCAGCTTCCAGTGCTGAAAGGAGCTCCAGGAAAGCTGGGGAGGGACTCCTGATCGAGGAGTGCAGGGATAGGATGAGGGAGAAGGGGTTTGTGCTGGAAGAGAGGAGATTGAGATGAGATCATAGGAAGAAATGTTTTCCTGTGAGGGTGGAGGGGCCCTGGCCCAGGTTGCCCAGAGCAGTGGTGGCTGCCCCGTCCCTGGAGGTGTTCAAGGCCAGGTTGGATGGGGCTTGGAGGCCCTGATTGTGTGGGAGGTGTCCCTGCCCATGGCAGGGGGTGGAGCTGGATGGGCTTTAAGTAAGGTCCCTTCCAACCCAAACCATTCTGTGATTCGGTGGTTCTTCAGGTTTTGCTAAGTTCTGCTGAGTAGAAAGGCTGTTTTGGTCAGGGCACAACATGATATGCCTTTCAGGTGATTTTGGAAGTCCTTCTTCTGTACATGCGTGTGGCCGGTCTGATACTTGTGTAGCGAACGGAGATGTCCAAACAGTCAAAGAGGAGACTGAGCTATCACCAGGCATTTGTGGGAGAAGCATCCAGCAGAACAGCACTTCACATCTCCATGCTGAAAGTGAAAGAGAGGTAAGAAGTTCAGAACCATTTTATGGTCTTGCCTCCTGTTTTCATACGTATGAGTATGGTTGGATGCAGTTTTGGAGTCTCTGTGGTAAATGAGAGTTTGATTAGAACACATTAATTGATAGCTCAGGTGACTTGTGGCACTTGGTGCATCCTTTCATCTTATAGTTCATTGAGTTCCATTACGGTGCACGATTCTTCTGCAGATGAAGTTTGCCGTGTCAAAATCTGCCCAGGAGCAGGTGAGGCGGAAAAGAAGAGAGGAAAAAGAACACAATCATAAAGAACATCAAGAAGTCAAAGAGAACAACGAAAAGGAAGGAAACCGTTGGGAAAGGCTTCAGCTGAATGAGCCAGAGAAAATGGCAACAGAAAGTGAGAATGAGTGTTTGTCTTAAGTCAATAACATACTATTAACTGCTGCTGACTTGGGAATTAAATTTGTGTGCTAATTAGCCCTAACTGTGACCATTCAGTGTGACAGGAGGCATTGCTGGAGTGAATTCTACACTGCAGTTCACTCTTCAGTTATTTGTTGTCAGTCTTGGAATGCAAATGAGGGGAGACAAGCGCTCTGGGAAATAGTTGAAAGACAATGAGAAAAATTTCAAAGCCACATTAGGACAGGTAATGGTGGGTTTTCCTTTTCTCCGATTATTTGTTGATGTAGTTTGGATATTTATGTCTGTTTTCTAGAGTTAAATCCCTGTGGGGATGTATTAATGTCATCAAGAAATGCGTCTCTGTCGTTGGAAAACTTGGCCTTGAACCCTGCATTGAGAAGGACGTCCAGTTTGAGGAAGACAAAATGTTCAGCCCTGCTAGATTGTGGTGAGCTGTTCCAGTAAAGTAAAGGCTGGTAAATCAGTTGGATTTGGGGAGCAGGACAGTTCCAAAACGGGGTGGAACTCTTTGTTCTGGTGTGATCAGTCTGTGCAGCAGGCAGTGCTGAGGTGCTCTGGAAGATGAGTTCTGGGGGCAGGTGGTGAAGGGGATCGGGGTCTGTCATCGCTCTCTTCAAATGTTTTTCATCTGCAGTGTGCTAGGAAGCTGTTTAAAGCATGAGAGGGGGTTTTATTTGCTCAGCAACTTAAATAATGTATTGTATTAGCGGCAAATTGACTCTTCAAGCCCTTCTGTCTCCATGAACAACACTTCTGTGTACGTTTTGTGACTGAGATGCCCTAAAAATCTGCAGTAGAAATCATTTCAGAATGGCTCACACTTCCTGGGTCTTTGGGATTTCTGAAGTGTTTCTTTCATGCTTACTCTACCGTGTCTTACCTCACTGTGGTTTAGCACATTGTACAGCCATTTTTATACTAAAACTCCCACTGTGTTTGTGTTTGTAACCTTCTGAAGTGGTGATTGTTGCAAAAAGCCTCATCCATGTGAGCGAAATGCTGACTGCTGGAGACTGGCGCTGGGAGAGCTGCCTGTTTGCAAGCCCGGTCCCCCAGTGGCAGCGATCTGTGCCTCAGACTTTATATTTCCTTCCTTTGAGTGTCTTGGGATGATGAATGTGATTGTTTGTTTTGCTTCATAACTGTGCAGATGACATTTCTCTTGGGGCACGAGGACGCTACAAGGATCGGACCCCCTTGGTCACCCATAGCCCAGAAATCATGGACCCATCGGAGCTGCAGCCCTTTTCAAAGCCAGAGGTGGTGCTGGCAGAGGCGTTGGCCTTTTTAGCTGATGATGACTGGTAGGTGTAAACATCTGTCTACAACCACAGCGTCACGTAGAAGGTGTTTGTTTTGATAACGTGC
Organism: Clamator glandarius; assembly: GCA_033459285.1. Lineage (NCBI taxonomy): Eukaryota > Metazoa > Chordata > Aves > Cuculiformes > Cuculidae > Clamator > Clamator glandarius. The sequence continues at coordinate 354,356 of JAUNZM010000231.1, forward strand.
CTTATAAAAAAAAACAGCAAAATGGCTCTAACATCAAGCACAGTGAGAGAGATTGGAAGGGTTATAGGAGAAAAATGTTTTCAGTCCAAAGCTGGATTGAACTGTCACTGTGGGAGCTTCGCGGCTCGGCTTCCAGAGCCTTGTAGGAATGCTGATGTTTAAGCACTGCTCTGGAGAGGGTCCTAACAATTTTCTTCTCACTGTCTGTGGAATATGAGGCTTCACTGGCTCTGACTGGTGAAAGAGCATTACAGTGCTGCTGCTGTTTAAGCTTGGGGAAGAAATCACCGTGGTGATTGAAGGGAGGTGGAAGCAAGAGAGAGCTGAGAGACATCTATCCTAAAATAGTCCTGCTACCACATTAAAAGAAAGACTAACTTTTAAAGAATTCCCTGCATTGCTTTGTTTTACAATCTGATTTCTTCGCTCTTTGGTTTCTCAGAATTCTCTGCTTCGATTTTTTTATGAAAATTTGCAAATGTTTTGAATTTAAATCTTTTCTCTCTATAGGGAGAAGAAAATAAAAGGCCTGAACTTTGTCAGATGCTTATCTGCCTACCACGCGACAGTTCTGACGGCCAAGCTGCACGAAACAAGTCTGGCTGTGGCTCAAGAGGTTAAATTGTGCTCTGGGACCATTTTGCTGCCTATATGTGTGTAGATGTATTTTTCAGCTGTAGGCACACTGAAGTGCAATGCTGCACTCGCCTCTGGGCAGTTTGCCTCGTCAAAAGGATGAGTTTGACATTCAGCAAAGCAGCTCACGCTTCAGTTACTGACCCTTGGTCTGGTTAGCTGAGACTGAAAAAGTTTAGATTCTAACTTTATAACATTTTTCATGTATTTTAATTCTTACACATTGTGAATCAAGTTAGAAATGTACTGCTCAATCGCTGTTATTGCTGCTTAAAGATTACAAAGGAAAATATTAACCTTTGCTGATTTTAAAGTGTATTTTATAAACGTTGTTTATTCTTTGCTTGGGTTTTTCCTGTGTGCAGGTCAAGAATTTACGCTCAGGTGTTTCTCGAGCCGCTGTGGTCTGTTTAGGGGATTTGTTCACCCACCTGAAAAAGAGCATGGATCAAGAACTAGATAATGCAGTAAAAGTCCTTTTGCACAAAGCTGGTGAATCCAACACTTTTATAAGGGAAGAGGTAGACAGAGCACTGAAGGCTATGGTTAATAATGTGACTCCAGCACGTGCACTTTGTTCTCTTATAAATGGAGGGCAAAGGTAATTCCTATAAAGACTTCATAAAGCAGTAACTTGTGAATAGTTTAAATTATCAAATATACTCTTCATTCAAAGCGCAATAGGCAGTACTCATGATCTTAGATGGTTAAGCCCAGTCTCCCTGTTTGCAGTGCAGATCCAAACACACTGACCTCCCCAGCGTTGTTTCCTGGAGCTATGAGAGTGACCCTCTGATTTGTGAACACAGATACAGTTTCAGATATCGAAGGCATCGCAGTTATCCGAGCTATGAGCTGTACGGCATTTGAAGTGGGAGTTAATTTCTTCAGTGCTTGGAAGGCTTTAGTCAGACTGGTGTCTCACAGAGTGAAATGTGTTTTTAATGCATGGCCCTTGTATTAATTAGCACTGGGAGTTGCAGCTTTTCTAGTATTGGCTTCAGGGAACCCTGGCCATGTTAGCAGATGTGGCACTTCTGGGGCCATCCACTCAGGAGGCTGGGAATACAGGAACCAGGTTATCGTTCAAAGTGGAAATCTGGGAGAAAAGCACTGTATAACTTCAGGACAAAGTGGAGGGTTCTGTTTGACACGGCTGTCTAGCTACACGCAGGATCTCTTCTACATCTTGCTTATAAATGGGCTTGCTTGTATTCACCGAAGCTTCTGTATCCACATAAACAGTTATTGTTTTGCCTGCAATTCCCAAGACCTTCTAAAATTTACCTGTTTTCTGGTCACCACATTTCAAGCTTACTGTGATCACAAGTATTAACGCTTACCCTGAGTAGGTATATATATCCTGATTCTCCGTCAGCTGCAGAGCTGGTTTTGCCTTTACCAACAAGGAGAATGAAACCCATTTTTGTTTGCTTTTGTCAGATGCTGCTCTAAAGATACTGGGCTGTTGTGTAAACTCACCTCTGTGAACAGATACTTGATCTGAGAACATGAGTCTAGAATTAAGGATAGGAAGGTGTCCCTACCCATGGCCAGAGGGCTTGGAACTGGATGGGCTTTAAAGGTCTCATCCAACCAAACCAATCTGTGATTGTATGACTACATCTGAAAGTTGGCTGTACATCAGAAACTCTAAAATTGTGTTTCTTTCCAAGGCCTTACATGCATATAAAAAAAAATAAGCGTGGGATCTGCTGTGCGACTGCATAGATCTTGCAGCCGGGACCGTGTTTCCAGCAGTATGAAGAGACCCCGTTAGTTGTCTTTGTGCAAACAGGAGCTGTTTTGTACAGTACGATATCTGGTGGCTTTGCTTCCAGTGAGCCCATGGCAATCTGTGGCACCAGAGAAAAGGAAAACCGTGGTGGGATGGGAACCTGGTCATTCAGGAGGAACGCTGGGTGTTTATATTCAGCTGCAAAGCTGCGTAGGCACTGCTGTGGTTCGCCAAGTCAGTTCTTTTCCCTAACTCTCTCCTTTAAACTTGTTTTTCCCAGATGCTTCATTTACTGTGCAGTGAAACTGTCCTCAAAGCAGGATTTTTAATCCAAAGACAATAATAAAATTGGGAAAGTTTGAATTCGCAGAACTGTGTCCTCTGAAACCACATGGGGTCAGGAGGTACAGCAGAACTGACATGGGAGGTCGGTTTGCTGCATGAGTTTTAAAACTGATCCCAGCTTTCCCCCATTTCCATCCGCAGAGGTGTTCAGTTGCCCTTGCTTTGTAGAACATAGACTCCACAAGATTTGGAGAAGTCCATAGAATATAGCTTTATTTAATTTTAAATTGATATCAAATCCCCCAGGTGTGTTTCTGAGCAGAGGGGCTTTAATAAAACTGATGGAAAGAACACATAGTGGCATGCTTTCCTTAATATTATGCATTATTTTAAAGAAAGCTAGAAATTAAATTCTAAAAGGAAGACAATTTCTGGGTTTGACAAGTCAAAAGCTGCAGTTAGAGGCTGGAACTGACCTTAAATGAAAAGAGTATAATTTTTCAATCTTTGTACTTGTAGTTTGGGATTTCAGGTGAAAGAAACGTAATGCAATGCAATTTATTATCCTTTTAAATGAAGCGATTGGCCTTTGCTCCACAATGTCTGTTCTGTGCAGCCAGAATAACTGTCTGCATCTCAGCAGTGTTCTCTTAGGTTGTGCTAAAGATGAACACAGAAACTGTGTGCGTTGTACTCGGTCGCACACACAAACGCTGCTAGCGTAGCACCTCTGTTGCATTTTTACTAAGCTGCTGTGTTTTCTCCAGCCACCTGCACTCCGCGGTGAGAAGATGCACGGCCCAGCACCTCTTGGACATTGTTGAACGTATGGGACTGGAGCGGATTCTGTCTGAACCCAAAGCTGTCCCTGATCGGCTTTTCCCTGCGATAGCCAAGTTTGCCCAGGACAGCTCACAGCAAACAAGGTTAGTAAGGCTGATAGTTCAAGGGAGCGCATTCCGAGGGGTTAAACCTCTGTGTAGCTCAGCATGTGTTCCTCTGCAGCAGTGGAGGAGAGAATCAGAGAATTATAGAATGCTTTGAGTGAGAAGGGACTGTTAAAGCCCATCCAGTCCAACCCCGCTGCAGGAGCAGGGACATCTCCACCTTGATCAGGTTGCTCTATCCAGCCTGGACTTGAATGTTTCCAAGGATGAAGCCTCTACCACTTCCCTGGGCAGCCTAGGCCAGTGGCTCATCACCCTCATTGTAAAAAATTCCTTCCTTATATCTAGTCTAATTCTACTCTCTCTTAGTTTAAAATCATTACTTGTTGTCCTGTCGATCACAGACTTGGTTGTAGAATCTTGGTGGTAGAATTGTGGACTCTTGTAGGTTGGAAAAGACCCTTCAAATCATTGAGTCCAACCACCACCCTGGCACTGCCAAACCTGTTAAGGCAGCACAGGTGAGAGGAATGACCTGAAAGCCTCCTGCAGCAGTGCCCACGATGTCTGTCTGGAGAAGAGAGGCTCAAAGGATGTTCTCTGCTGGACATGCATGAGATATAGACCGTGGAGAGGGGGATCCACGTTGTATCTGGCTGTAGAGACTGGACCATCCTCTTTAAAGACTGCTGAAATAGCAGACTGTTGTCATTAAATTGCTCAGTTATTGGTTAAATAATAATTCTTGAGCATAGTTTCCTTGTGGGAGGATGGAGAGGGTGTCTGGTTACGCAAATAGACAGCAATCTTCCCACACATTTGTATTTTGGAGTTACACACCTGTAATTATCAGTCAAAGTACAAAGCAAACGTGATGCATACATCGCCATCTGTTGCAGGTATTACAGTCGAAAGATGCTCTTCAGTATGATGGCTCACTCGGATTTTGATAAAACCCTTGAGAAATATGTGCCGACCGAGGATTTGCCTTACATGAAGAAGTCTGTTAGCAATCTGCGTGAAAAGGTGGGTGGAAAAGCTCTTGTTTAACAGGTGAGAAATATAAACCTGCACTGGTGGCAGGGAAGTGCAGAGAGTGGCCCTACAGTGAGTGGGAGGCGTGTCTCCCAAGTGACAGGGGACAGGACGAGAGGGAATGGCCTCAAGCTCTGCCATGGGAGGTTCAGGCTGGACATAAGGAAAAAATTTTTCACAGAAAGGGTCATTGGGCACTGGAACAGGCTGCCCAGGGAGGTTTGAGTCACCTTCCCTGGAGGAGGGATTTAAGGGATGGGTGGACGAGCTGCTGAGGGACGTGGTTTAGTTTTTGATAGGAATGGTTGGACTCAATGATCCAATGGGTCTTTTTCAACCTGGTGATTCTATGATTCTATGATTCTGAGGGAGATGAGTAATCAAGTGGTCACAGCGTGGCAAGGAACTGCAGGTGGGCTGCCCTACACGTGCCTTTGCTCCTTGCAGATGCACTGGATCAAATGTGCTGCTATTAGGCTTTGTGTGGCTGTCAGAGTTGCTTTGAGGAGTCTCCAGCAGTGCACAGCTGTGCCAGTGCTGATAATTCCTGGTTGTCCCCTTGTGCAGGGTCTGGGGGAGATGCTGTTGGATACACCCTCTGCAAAAGGAAGGCATTCCCACGCTGGTAGTGTTGGACATTCAAGGTCGTCATTTACTTCCAGAGAGGCTCTCAACTTCACTGGCAGGTAATGATCTTCAGTATTTTGCCCCGTTAGGAACTTGACCTCATGTATAACAGCCTCGCCACATGGAGAGAGTACGGAGACGTTCACAGCAGGGTTGTGAAGAATAAACATACCTGAAGGAATAAGGTCTCTGGAGAGACCTTAAAGCAGCTTCCAGTGCTGAAAGGGGCTCCAGGAATGCTGGGGAGGGGCTCTTCATCAGGGAGTGCAGGGATAGGATGAGGTGGACTAGTTTTAAGCTGAAAGAGGGGAGATGAGATCTTACGAAGAAATGTTTTCCTGTGAAGGTGGGGAGGCCCTGGCCCAGGCTGCCGAGAGCAGTGGTGGCTGCCCCATTGGAGCAACCTGATCCAGTGGGAGGTGTCCCAGCCCATGGCAGGGGTTGGAACTGGATGGGCTTTGAGATCCCTTCCAACCCAAACCATTCTGACCTATCCAGGCACAAGCCCAGCTGTGCTTCCATAGACCCTGGGAACAGCACCAGCTCCTGCCCAGCTCGGGCTCTCCCTCCTGTGTGAGACTGATATGTACATTTAGATAAGAACAGACATTGAGGCTCTAGGAACAACTATTGCTATTAGGTGATTTTTTTTTTGTTCAAATCACTGTGTTTCACATGAAACTCCTTCACCAGATTTCCTGTTTACTTCTGATATTTGCATTTACATGGAAGGAGAACGGCTGAAATTAAAGACTCCTGTTTCACCTGGCTCGCGCGCTCACCAAATAACTTTCCTTTCCAACAGAGAGACCATGGAAGCCCGTGAAGTCACGAGAAAAACAGCTCCTCGCAACCCCCTGGAGAGTGAAGAATACGTCAAAGACTTGATAGGTTTACTGAATGCGGAAGACTTTCGTGATCGAATAGCTGGCATTAAGCAGCTGCTATCAGACACCGAGAACAATCAGGGCATTGTGGTTGCAAACCTTGTGAAGGTAACCGCGTGACAGCATTTGGTTTCAGATGTCTCCGAAGCTGTGTCACAAAGTTGGCTGATAAAGCTCTTGCCTTCCTCTTTCAATAAGAAAATCTGATTAAGAGGAAATGTTGAAGAGGAGGTCAGGTGTGCTCAGGAGGGAGAGGGCTAAGCTGCAGAGGCAGGGATGGGGCAAATAGGGGGTAGCAACTGGAAGTTTTCACCTAGATGCAGTGGGTTTTGAGCTATTTCTGGGATCCTGTGTGCATTTTTTTGTGCCACTGTTGAATAAATATCACAGTATTGGAACAGAGAACAGAAAGAGGAGCCAGGATTAACCAAAATGTGAAAAACTGCTTCTGAAACACAGCTGCAAGTTCCGCTTGCTTTGTGTGTTCAGGAGAGTTTGCGGAAAGGTCGTTAGGGTGATAAACGCAAGGTCAGCATGCTTCCTCAGAGGAAAGGAGGTTCCGTAGGAGAAGGATAGAGACAGCATAAGGAAACCCAAGCTTGTCTTCCAACAGCGCCACATCTTTGCTGTGGGATTGTGAAATACTAGGAAATTTGGCAATGTCTTAACTGTGACGTTTCTGAAATCTTTAACACATTCTTTTTGCTAAACAGAGCTGAGACTTGCTAAAAATACTTGCTGGGAGGCAGTGTGAGTCAAACTGAGAGTTGCAGCTGCTCATTTGCCTTCATGGCCTTGTGTAGGAGCGATTGGAGTTCAGAGGGAGTGAGAAGCGGTTGGACAACACACAGGATGGAAATATCAGGTGGCGCTTTACATACAAAAAATAGATCTCAATTATTTGAAAAGCACAGCTGTCTTTCACTCAGACGGGCAATTCAAGTGTAACAATAAAGCAGGAAACATGATATCCCACCTCAAACATGAATTGTTAACGCTGATGAATGCTCTTGGGATACTTTTTCAGATCTTTGATGCTTTCGAGTCTCGCTTACGTGACTCAAACAGTAAAGTCAAGCAGGTTGCTCTGGAGACAATGCACAAGATGATTCCCTTGCTGACAGAGAATTTATCACCTGTGATCAACATGCTAATTACTGCCACGGTAGACAACAACCTGAACTCCAAAAACCCAGGGATTTATGCAGCTGCCACAAATGTTATTCAGGCTCTATGTCAACATTTAGGTAATTTACTCTCTCTTAATTTGCAAGAGTTTTAATTGTATTAATTACATTTTAAATTCAAAGAGTTACATTTCCAATAGTTTTCATCCAATCATTACATTGTGTAAGGAATCCTTGGTTTCATTCACACACTTTTAAAGCATCTAAGTCATTGTCACATTTGACAGGACAGAAATGCAGCCGCGAGACTGGTGAGTAGCCAGAAGGTAGATCTTGAATTTGGCCGCAGTGGGTGTGTTTTGCTGTCAGGGTGACAGCACCGGCACAGGTTGCCCAGGGATCCAAAGGTCTCTTCATTCTTGGGGATGCTTATCTTCCTCAACTTCCTTTCTCCCTGAGTCTGTGTTTCGTTACCCAGCAGCTTGTCAGATTGCTGCTCGATCTCTTAAACAGGTCCAAGAACTAGTCTCTCCCGATTTGCATAAGCCACAACGATTTCTCTTCCTCAGCCACTTTGGCTTTGGAGCAGAATGTTAGTATTTTCATTAATGGAAATGCAATCTTCTATCAGATTCTAGAAGGATCTAGAGCTTGCTGATTGTATCTTTTAATGCTTTTGTATTGTTAAGTACAGCTCTCTGGGTTGTTGATTTTGTTATAATTAAGATTCTTGTTTACATTTTTCTATATTGCATTTAATTTTCTACTTATGGATTTTAATGTGTTTTGTTCTTTAAATCTAGACAATTATTTGCTTCTCCAGCCGTTCTGCACAAAAGCCCAGTTTCTGAATGGAAAAGCGAAACAAGACATGACAGAAAAGCTTGCTGGTAACGTGATGTTTTAGTTCTCCTGTGGGTTTGTTTGTGCACTGTCCTAACGAGGCAAAGCCATGGTAGGATGGTGGCAACAGGGCATCTTCCCTTCTCTCTCAGCTGGCTGTGGGCATTGATGTGGCAGCAGTTGTCAGATTTCACCTCCTTCTAATGAAAATGGCAGCTCTTGCTGACAAAACAGGCCCTTATCATTAGATAGTTAGATGGGAGTTGAGGTATAAACACCTTGAGCTTGTAATAGTGTTAATATAGAAGCAGAGAGCATGAGCTTTGTTTTCTAGTGAGTTCCGTTCTGTCGGTGACGGAGCGGGAGTTGTTCTACTGGGATGTGGGTCCCCATGTGCCACCCTCTGCCCATCGCTGGTGTCCGGTGCTGGGCCAGAGGCGTGGGGCTGGCTGAGGAGCGTGGGCTTCCCTGCTTCCTCGCTTCAAGTCATTCCCTCTCCCAGTACTCGCTCGCTCGTACTCTTGCTAGGAAGCAATGTGAGTGCTGCAGCTCAGCTCACCAGCTCAGCTCCTGTTCAGCTGAACATCAGTGGCTGTTACAAAGAGCTGAGCTGCACTTGGCATGAAGATGGCAGAGTTCATGGTGGTCTTCTTCCAAAACTGCTGTCAGAAACTGAGAGGAAAAGTTGGTTAAAAATTTGAGAGAGATTTTAATTGGAATTGACATACGTGCTTTAATATCGAGGAGCCAGCAGAGCAAGTCTGTCCCTCCGGTCCTCTCTCATGAGACCCTACCTGGAGTCCTGTGTCCAGTTGTGGAATCCTCAATGTAAGAAAGAAATGGAGCTGTTGGAATGGGTCCAGAGGAGGCCATGGAGATGATCTGAGGGCTGGAGCACCTCCTGTACAAGGGCAGGCTGAGAGAGTTGGGGTTGTTCAGCCTGGAGAAGAGGAGGCTCCAGGGAGACCTCAGAGTAGCTTCCAGTACTGAAAGGGGCTCCACGAAAGCTGTGGAGGGACTTTTTTCCAGGGCCTGGAGTGACAGGACGAGGGGGAATGGCTTTAAATTAAAAGGGGGAAGATTTAGATGAGACATTAGGGATCAGTTCTTCATGCCAAGGGTGGGGAGGCCCTGGCCCAGGCTGCCCAGAGTAGTGGTGGCTGCCCCCTCCCTGGAGGAGTTCAAGGCCAGGCTGGATGGGGCAGAACTGGGTTCCAACCCAAACCATTCTGGAGTCCCAGGTGCTCTCAAATAGCTCTCAAAGCAGAGGATCGCTGCTGAATCATGATTTCAGAATAGGCTTCCAGCATTGCTTGATGAGCTGTTGTCTTTCTGGCAGATCTCGTTACGGAGCTGTACCCACGGAAACCTTCTGCTGTGGAGCAGAAAGTTCTCGTTGTCCTTTGGCACCTCCTGGGAAACGTGACCAACAGCGGTGCCGGAGGAAACATCCGCGCAGCCACCGCCAAGTTGTCCAAAGCACTTTTTGCACAGATGGGTCAAAGCCTGTTAATGCACGCGGCGGCTCAGCCACCGCACATCAAGAAGAGTTTGGAAGAGTTTCTGGAGATAGCAGCCCAAAATAACCATGTCTGCGTGCGGGACGCTCGTTCATGGATGGATGGACAGACAGCTGCTTATGTGGAGGCACACAGAGGCCATTGGCTGCCCGGGACAGACGGACAACTATTCACACAGGACCCTGGCCAGGTTGCTGGCTTGCAGCGGCTGCATTTCCCACATGGAAGTGTGGCTGTGGCAGAGCCTGGAGCACCTGCGGCCGGCTCCCACCTGCTGCCACGGAGGGGAAGGCGCTCCAGCTCTCCTGCCCATTTCTTCCAGCGCAGCCTAGCACTGTCGGGAGCAGTGGGATCTGACCACGAACAAATAACCACGGCTGGCACACAGTCGTGATTGGGTGGGGTTTGGCGCTAAGCTGTGTGTTGATAAGAGGAGGAAACCCCCAGAAGTGAAATACATGTATTTTTGTTGCCCACATGGTTGTGTGGTGTGTTGTGAGGGCCTCAGCTGCTGGGAATGCCCGCTGGGAAGGAAGGGAGGGGAGGGGAAGGGGAGAAGGGGAGGAGGAAGGGAAGAAGAGAGAGGGAGGAAAGGGAAGACAGGGAAGGGGGAAGGGAAGAATCTCAGAATCACAGAATAACCAGGTTGGAAGAGACCCACTGGATCATCGTCCAGTCCAACCATTCCCACCAATCCCTAAATCATGCCCCTAAGTACCTCATCCCCCTCACCTTAAACACCTCCAGGACGGTGACTCAACCACCTCCCTGGGCAGCCTGTTCCAATGCCTAACCACCCTCTCTGTGAGAGAATTGTTTTCCTAATCTCAAGGCCTAAATCTCCCCCTGGCAGAGCTTGAGGCCATTCCTTTGTCCTGTCCCCTGTCGGAAAGGAAAGGAAAGGAAAGGAAAGGAAAGGAAAGGAAAGGAAAGGAAAGGAAAGGAAAGGAAAGGAAAGGAAAGGAAGGAAAGGAAGGAAGGAAAGGAAAGGAAAGGAAAGGAAAGGAAAGGAAAGGAAAGGAATGGAAAGGAAGGAAAGGAAAAGGGAAAGGTAAGGAAAGGTAAGGAAAGGAAGGAAGGAAAGGAAAGGAAAGGAAAGG